>OZ024749.1:50877021-50907021 GCA_964016885.1 Eledone cirrhosa
AGATAGAGAGAGGGAGAGAGAGAGAGAGAGAGAAAGAGAGAGAGAGAGAGCGAGAGCGAGAGAGAGAGAGAGATGGGGAGAGAGAAAGAAATGGAGAGAATTATTATCTGAGAACAGATTGTATCATTTATACAAGCGTACGTATTGTTGCCTACCTATATTATTCCTCATGTGCAGTGACATCACTATGTGTCAGATGCCTTCGACATTGATCAAAGCTATTTCTAGATGATCGACAGAGAAATGGGAATGAGAGCTAAACTTAATTCTAATCATTAAATTAGTTGAACAATATATTTTATGATATACATAACATTGGACGTTTAAGACTGGACAATATAAAATAGATGTATGACTTCAGTGGTGGTTGGGGTTCTTTAATAATTAAAATCTATACAGTATGTTGTTATTGATATTAGTTCTGTTAAATCCACGTTAAATTCGATGGAGAATGTGAGTCCTTGATATGTATCTAGGATTGAAATTAAATTAGAGTTTGCTACAATCAATACTGATTTTAAACCTCCGTATACAGCTTATCCTTAAAGGATAATGTATGTAGGGTAATTTAAATTTCCTTCGCAATATGATTCAACATAGAATCACTTGCTTTATTGAAACCGGGTATAACCATATCCAGTAAAGATATAACAACTGCAAGACTGTCAATGTATATATTTCTGTACATATATAAACGACAACTTGATACATGTAACGTAAATATTTTGTTTTAACGAAATTGATTTTACGATCCTACATATGCAAGAAACGGCTTGTTTTCTAGATTAGATACATTGATTATATATTAAGTAACAGCAAGGAGTAAGATCAATACCGGAGTGGAGAGAATAGATTTATTAAAATAAAAGAAATCTGCAACATTCTGGGGAATAACATTTTCTATTATTGTTGAGAAAGCGTCTAGTTCAGAGTGGAGTCTATTCGTATATATTATAGGCAGTCAATTCATATCAAATTAAGGGGTGAATAACACAATCAATACAAGTATAATTTGTCTTGTAAACTGAACATGCCAGCGAGGTATCGTTCTTAATCATTCATATAATATTCAATTTAAAATGTCAACTCAATACCGCAATCTAACCAAAGCAATGCTATTTTATATGCAGCATGTACAGTATCAAGACTGAACAACACACATTAATTTGGTTGAATTTAGCAATTGCCATTTTTATTGTGATTTAGTATAAACATATTATCAGCGGCCTTCCAATTATGCCTTTGTGTGACATCGTTTTTCTTTGCGTATAATTTCTTCGAACGTCATTATCCATAGTATTTTTAATGGTATATGCGATCAGGTGGATGTAACACGTTTTTAGAACATGTAATTATTGCTCTAAGTCATGTATCGCATGTAAGTCTTTTCAAACCCTTCTGTGTGTAAGGTATCAAGATAAGAAATATCTCAGTATATATCGGTTACCTTTTACAACTATTCCAACAGAATCAATTATGAAATTATATCATTGTTAAATGTAAACCAGTGCACTAACGTCTATGATTCAGTTTATATCTTTAAGCAAACTGATATGCGTAGGCAGCAAATGTAGAATCTGATAAATGGAGAAGACATATATTACAAAACGGAGTAAATCAAAAAATAATTTTGAACTGACATGAACCAGAAACAGCATGGATTGGATTCTCTTCAAAATTACAGTAAACAGATTATTAACACTGGAGCCATTGGTAGGTTTCAGCGAATATTGTTCCAAGACGTGTATATCTTCATAGAATCACATTCTGATATATATTCAGTCATATATCAAATTAAACTCATGCTTGTGTCTAATGATTCTAATGTGTCAAGAGTAGATATACATATATTATATAAGCCAAATGGACCAAAGACAAAATTAAGCTACATATATATTTCTTATATATGGTCCATGATTTTTATTTCCAGGTTTATCAAATATATGTGACAATGCGAATGCCAGCGTCCTGAATTGCGGTTAATATAACTCATAAATCTAAGTTAAGTGATGATTCTATATCTAAAAGCTTACACTGTTCGAATCAGTAACAAAACATGTTTAAAAATACATTATGTTGAAACACATTTCTGCCAGGTATATACAGAATAAACGTTATGATTATTTGTTATTCTAGTATTCGTATGTCTAACAGTTATTATCAAAATGCAGTAGAATTCTAACACAACATTTTATAATATGAAATATATGAAATTAAGATGGATGTTGGCCACCTAAATCTCTATTGCATCGTATCTACAAAACAAACTGTCGCAGCATCTATTAGTTATTATATGTTAAGATAATATATGTTCCTCATAAGAACCTTTGAATGTGATTCACGTGAATAATACGATCTACTCAATTGGTACTATACACATGCTTGGAAGTAGTTGAATACACTGATGAGACAACATAACATTATGCAAAGACTATGTTTATTTTAACTTAAGATCTGAGTTCAAAGTCTGAATTAGTTTACCTCTATAATGGTTCGATACAGTACAGATAATTAGTGATGGATTGTGCACATATAATAACATTTGACTCTGATGTTAATGTTATAAATTATATTTGTTTTGACTGCTACTGAAACGAACATTATCACTAGAGTTGAGATATTTCACTGGAAAGAATATTTCATTGCTCAATTTCTTATCGTGATGAAGTTTGCAGATCTTCCAGTCTGTAACTGCTGTTTAAATTTGCAGATAATCAGTGTATGAATATGAACGATTTGATTTAGCTAAGTTTGTTTCTTTCCTTTTATATATCTCTAAAATAACTTACGACACAAACAATTATTAACTGAAGCTTCAAGATAAAAAAATATAATTCGTTCAAAGATTTCTATCAACTTTGGTTGGAAAATATATAATTAAAGTTATATTGCAACGTTGTTCGACTTTTCAATTAACAGTGACAAGAGAAGAAACTGAGAGCAAGAGAGTGGTGTGGTGGCAATATATAAATGGTGAAAGAGCAAGCGATAGCAGATTAACTGGGTAAACAACACTTTCACATGACTACACATTTCAACTTCAACATGAAAGTCAGATAAATTGAAAGTAAACAATGACGATAAAGATATCTTCTAAACAATTAATTTGATAGCATTTTAAAAAAAATTTAATATCCATAAACTATAATTAAATAAATAAATGGTTCAGATTTAAAATAAAAATGTAAACACAAACGATATAAAAAAGTACGTATTTTATTTAATTTTCCACAAATTTATGATATTAAAATATGATGACGTAGAAGACTCAAGAATAATTCCTACGGTATGTGTAAAGTGAATCGTCTTCAAAATATATTTGCGTTAGTAGTATTTATAAACTTTCACGACATTAATTAACTGATCAAATGTTAGCATTTAATTATATAACTATCAAACCTCAAAATATCCGGCATTACACATCTCCATCGGTTCGAATTTATTGTTTAACATATGTAGTTTTTAAATTTAATGTTATGGATCTGGAGTTAAGCTCAATTTTTCTGTCTTCTCATTATAAACAATGTTGCTGATGAAAAGGTATTATAAATATGAATGAGCTAAAGTAGAAATGAAAACGTAGCATCGATTATTGTTTTTATGGGAGAGATCGTAGAATGTGTCAAATGATGTCAGAAGTGAGGCCTCTAAAGCTTCAGGCGATTAACCTTTGTTTGAATGGGGAGAGGGAGTGTAAAGGAGGTATTATCTGTCGACTACATAGTAATCAACGTCATTAGACGTATTGAATAAACTTTTAATAACCAGATATCTATTCAATTGATCATTGATGTGTATACAGCGAATACCACGTGTTACTTATATATTGACGTTTTTGTTGTGTTTTTAAATAGGCATAAAGCTAGCTCTGATCAAATATGTCTCGGGATGATTGAGTGACAGCGTTGGTGTTCCCAATTTGGGTGCTTTGTAGGACGTGGTTTGTTAAAGAGAATGTTGAAGGAAGACTGTGGACTATGTTCGCTTGCAAGTGTGAATTATATAGGAACTAATTACAATTTGACTCCGTGTTATTTTGACATAGTGTATATCTATACATTTTGTGGGATAATATTTATGCATATTGATGAATGCATTCAGTTATTAAGTTTCAAAACTTTATTCTTAGTTACTCATTTAATACAGGCTGCCGAAATGAGGTTACTCTGATGGATATTTCCTGTAACGTTGCCTAATAAAGTGCGTATCTCGGAGCTCAGAGAGTCGCTTCAGGTCGAGTCACTACATCTCCGAATTGTGAGATCGCAGCTTCGATATTACCAACACGTTTTTAAATTATCTCAGGCAAGTATTGCTGGACATAATGTATGGGTAATATTGAAAATCAGGAGACCCAAGTGTAGATCGCGAACAAGATGGCCGGCTGGTATCGAATCAATTGGAGAGGGTTGCTTTTAATAGTACCTATTGGAATGCGCGCTTTAACACGTTCCTCCAATAAGCAACATTTAACCTTTACTTTAACAAAGTGTGACTCAATATCTAGGTTGATTGAATGTATACTATCATATAGCATATACACTTACAATAAAGGTTAGTAAGCTCGATTAACAATTAGGATGTGTTATTTGTATCCCACTGCTTGGAATCGTGTGACCATGTACATATATATTGAATATGTAAATGTTAAATTGCAGAAATTATAGTATGCCTTAATTATAATAAACTATATCGAATTAAGTTATGCGAACACATTGTATAAGTATGCATTTTGCTCGTTAACATACTATCTAGAGAGGAAGCTACGTAGTAGATATTGAATAATTTGATTCTCAGAGAATAAAAAAACTGTGTTCGAATTAAAATATTTTTTTCCGCATGACATTCCTATTTCTCTAAACGTTCCATATGATACTCTAGCGGACAACTTTTCTCCTAGACATTCTGTTAATTAATACAATCAATATTATTTGATTAATTAATGTTTTATCAGTAAGACAGTTTCTTCTAATTTCATATCAGAATATCTAATGGAAGCTGGAAATAAAATTAAATCGATGGCAAAAACTTTTACAGATATACATTTGTTGAATGTTAAATGCCGTATACAATAGATTATCACAAATAAAACCCATCAATCTCTTCATAATAGCTGCATCACATTGACGTAAACCATGTCGTTTCACAATATGGCATCTACGTTTCTGATGGTTCGCTCTAGTTATTTCCTGTGATATTTACAAACCGTCCGGTAGCTTGGGATCACTACCCATGCAATTCCACCACTATGTACGCCATTGCGTATTGGCTATCCAACTAACATGATCTGTGATTCGATTGTTCGTTTCAGGTCTTCCGTTTCTTTCTATATGCAAATTTGCTATTATTTTACTATGATAACATCGGTTACTTATTTCACATTAAATAACTGTGCGCTTCCTAACATGAACAAACTCTCTCCCTGTCTTACTATCTATGCACTTTATGGTGCGAAAGTTGTTTTCATTTGTCTGTATATAGCTCAATTTACGGAGTTTGTATATCTCCTACACAAGCTATCATAATAAAAATGGAATCCTCGCTTGTAGTATCGCACCGCTCTGGATCGAGCATTTAAACAGAACAAAGAAGTGGTACCATCAAAACGTGTTTCTTATCACTTGAAGGCTGAGATTGTTGAAACGTACATCCTGCCAGCTGTGTTATATGGTCTGGATTGTGTTAGCTGGAATTCAAGTTCCCTTCAGAAGCTCTCTACTTTCCAGAACCACATCATGTGACTTATGACTCAACGCCCATATCTCCACCAGTAAGCCAGTCAATATTACTTATATTACAAAATTAGCTTAAACTAATCACATCAGTTATCAGATAAATTGTTCTCAAAATGTTTGGTCATATCAAACAATCAACTAGTGGTGTGAATAGGTTGTGCCTAGAAGGAAGGTTAGACGGTAAGAGATGCAGGGGTCGACAGCCAAAACACTGGGTGCACACAGTCAACTGATGGATTGGACATCACTTTTGATACTCAAACTCTGCTGTTGTTGATCGACATTTATGGAGAAGAACACCTCGTGTTCATGCGCATTCTGCAATAGTCGGAGTGAGCGTCTAGGAGTAGGTTCTCATTTATGCATCTGTGGTAACTGGTGAAGCTTATTCAGAGACAGAGAGACAGACACATAGATAGATCGATATATAGATAGACAGACAGATATATAGATAGATAGACAGATAGATAGATAGATAGATAGATAGAGAAAGAGAGAATAAGATAGCAAGAGACAGAAATGGAAAGTGATATTCATATAGAAACAAACATGCATATTCGCATGTATTTCTTAATAAATGTACATACCTGTTCATGTAGAGGGATGGGTGGATGAAACAGTGACTAATGAAAACAAATAGAGAGACATACATCGGAAGAGCACACTCAGTTAATATAATGCCAGCATTATCTTATTCATCTTAATTCAAACATATTTAGCAAAATAAAACACCCATGGATGCTATCTTATTTTTGCATCACCGTTATTGTCATCATTTATATAAAAATGAAAACATTTTCAAATATTTTAATACCGGTTGAACATTATTTTTTTTTAATTTATGATATCTTTAAATGGAAAGAGGATCTCTAAAAAGAGAAACGGAAAATATATGAAATAGAATATAACATGAAATGAAAGAAAAAAAAAAGAATAGTTTAATATTCTCGTTTTCAGGATTCTCTTGAAAACATAAACCTCGTGTAATAAAATCTTCAATTCATAAGATTTCTTATAATATGATACAGCTTTACAATATATTGATCTGCAAAATAAGCAGTTAGAATATTTCATTTTTTTTATATACTTTATATGCGCGAATTTATTTTTATATCTTTTCCTTTTTTTATCAAATTAGAAATACAAATTGCAAGTAAAGAAGATAATTCTTTTCCCTACTATGCATTTTTGTAGTATTCATAAAAATATTTGGATGTAATCTATATAATGTATACAAATTCAATGACACATATTAAGAAAAATAAATATGGATTGCAATTGAATGTATGGAAAAACGTAATTAAAAAATACGTTAAACAAATCTTAAAATGATTTATCTTCTATGAAATTCCATTATCGGTCTGTAATCCTTGACAGAGCTTTTATTTATTTTGCATGATAACGCTTTTCACACATTTACACACATCCGCACTTGCTCATCAACAACACACACGCACACACACATACCTATATATATATCTGTATATATATATATATATATATATATATATATATATCTGTATATATATATATATATATACATATATATATATATATATATATATATATATATATATATATATATATATATATATATATATATATATATATATATATATATATGTGGATACATGTACATGTATATATATATATATATATATATATATATATATATATATAGTAATAATAATAAATTTGAAGACTAAAATACAAAGAGCTCGATAAGGATAAATATATATCAAATATAAAAGAACCGTAGTGCAAATAAACTTTAATGTGTTATTTTAATAACTATATATATATATATATATATATATATATATATATATATATATATATATATATATATATATATATACATATATATACATATAAATATATATATATTTATATATATTTATAAATATATATAAATATATATATATATATATATATATATGTATTTCTATATATTTATAAATATATTTATATTTATATTTATATGTATATATATATATATATATATATATATATATATATACATATAAATATAAATATAAATATATTTATAAATATATGTATATATATTTATATATATATACACATATATGTAAATAAATATATATATATATATATATATATATATATATATATATATATATATACATACATATACATCTATATGTTCAAGTATCTATATATTCACATAGACTGAACATCCCTGAACGAAAATTTCGGTTGTAAATTGAAGTTGTAGATCTCAGTGTGTTCAGACTGCGAAGGTTTCTCTCAATCATGTATGCGGCTATAAACATGTACATAAATGCATGTATACGTATACTTGTATAGGTGTGTAAGCATATATATGCGTATGGCATCACACACAAATAGTATATAGTCGTTCAGATTCTATATTTGGTACAATTTGTGGAATTTTAGATAGGATCCCCGTTGTTTTTTTTCCGGTTATTTACGTGCTGTGCTAAAATCACACATTGACCTAGTTTGGTAGGATATATAATATGCTACCATGTTTAAAAACATCACTGGAACATTGAGACTGCTAAACCGTCCATGACGGCATGCTTTGCAGAAAATAGTTATCGCGCTTAATGGTCTGAGTTCAAATCCCACCGAGGTTTACTTTGCCTTTCATCCTTACGGAGTCGATAAAATAAAGTAACAATAATACACTGGGATAATTGCTGGCCTTGTGCCAAATGTAGAAGGAATTATTAAACAGAATCCCAATACGGAGTTAAACTCTCTGTTCTTTTGTCATTTTCAGATTATCTTCCTCTACCGAGCCTAAATGCCGAACAACTTAATGATTTCGTTCTTTTTCGTCTTGTAATTCCGTATGATTTTGAAGCCTTTTTCTAACATAATTTGCTTCCTAAAATATTACTTTTATATTATGTGTCTTGCTTATATCATATTGTGTGTTTTTCTATATCAACATCAATAAAATATGCCTAGTCAGTTTTCACGGCGTCATTAATTCGTGGTATTGTTCTCTGAATACTCAGATATTGCCAATCTAATGCAGACCTCTCTTTTGTTTAGCAACGTAGACAGATGCCCAGACCATTAGTCTGTTTCTATTCAGAGCGCACTAAAATACATTACTGTATCGTTTGCTTTTCATAACCTAACTCAGACGCAGAACCATAATGTAGTTACCTGTTTTATATTTGTATATATTTATGGTGGTCTGTTATCAAAGTATCATAAACAACTCTGCTTATGTGTTTGTGGTTGAACAGTTTGAGAGACCTTCGAATATAAATATATGATAGAGAGATATAAGCGTCAAGTGTCCTACACATGAAAACAAATCGTGTAATATAGGTTAAAATATGTAATTAGATAATGTCTGAATACAAAATCAATGTGTCTCGCGTTCTGTTGTCATTAACACTGACACCATTGTCTCAGCTATCATAATCATGTATTGAAACGAATTCGGACAGAGGCACAATGGCAAACGATAACATTAACTACTAGCAATCCGTTTCTCCTTCCATATAGGAATATAACAGTTTTATCTTTTCCAGACTACAGAATACAATAAGGATACTATAACCACATTGTTCAAACTTTGATCTATTTCAATCTGACATATTCTTATGATCTTTTACTTCCATTTTATAGCATCATAATTCAATCATGTGTACGAGGCCTCTTTCTATACTGTCATTTACACAGATAAACTACTCAAAAAGCGGCCTTCTTTACGATACACATTTTTATTATTGAGTTGCAAGATTTTATTTCTCTTTCATTTATTATTATTTTTTTTTTTATTTTTACATTTAGGATTGGTGTTAATTCGTGTTATTATATTGTATTTCCTTTTTTCTCCCCATAACAAAGGGGATAATCCGATTGAAATATAGAGATATAAATTTCTTTTATAGACTTTATGACGATTGGTGTTTTGCCAGAAACACTTGTGTACCGAACAATGATTACTTTGTTTTTCATATTGCGATTGCATAATATCAGAGGGAAAATTATGAAAATCAAACCCACCATGATTATTTATATATTAGTGTCGATATAACCCATGATATTTCCAATGATTATGTATGATACTCGATATCTTTATAACAACATATACCTCATTTCATATGGAATTCATTGGCAGGTTTAAACACTTTGATTATTTTATCCATTGCTATGAATCTTTATAACGTCAGTAAAACTAGAAGGATACACTAAATGTATTACAAATGTCTTAAAACTAATATTACATTTCTCCATGTTTGGCTTACTAATTGTTATTGCTCCAATACATCAAATTATATAGTCTTAGCTAGAAATCTACATTCCCCAATGCAATATAATTTAATGCACATAGGTGCACTAGTGATTTGTATGTTGCATTCTCGGGTAGTTTTCGCAAGAAACTTTGGTTGTGGAGCATATTGAGTTAACTCAATACACAATTGATCTTCCCATACAAACAATACGCATACAAACACATACAAACACACTCTGGCACATACTCATGCAGGAACATATATTTATGTCTGTATATATACGTGATTATGTTGGGTCCGTATATGTTTCATAGCGCCCGATGAAATTTAACTGCATAATGTTAATATTACAGTGTCATTTAACGCTGAGTTCGTTGCATAAAATCTAAAAGCTTCAACACGAATTTACACTTAACAAGTAGGAAACTAACTCTAAATGCCCATTATTCAATAAATAGTCAGAATCAATTAACGCGATTTTCTTGAACGATTCTAAATACACACACGAGCGTAATGTTTAAGGTAATTTTATCCACTGGGCATAAACAATCGAAGATGACGGCATGAAGCAAACAGTAAAATTAAGTATAACACACTATCAACAAATTCAGCCACAATGCTTTAGGACATTCCTACAGTAAAATATTTCGAACAATGTTGAAGTGTCATGATATAATATGAATAAAGGAGTTTAAAAATAATATCATATTTTACCGTATGAATATAAACGCTGGTAGGACAGTTTTTGAATATATTCCAAAATATTTAGGTACAGGCAACAAGTATAGCCTGAAAACAAACGTTTATCTAAGATTAATTGGAACATTGTCTATAGGTTAATATATACAAATCAGATCATATGAGATGTAGGGCATTTTTTTTATTATGGCATGAATAAATATGAAGTACATTTCTATTCGACGCCAATATGGTATATATAGTGCAGCAAAACTTTAATTCACGGCATAATGACAGAAAATAACAATCGATTGGTTAATCGGATCTGTGTCGTATATGATATATAACATTATTCCACGGAAGAACCAAAACAATATGATATCAATATAAATATATAATCGTAAGAAACTATACTATCCATACATTAATAGCTTGAATTTATTCAAGATAAATGGTTATCAATATTTTCATACACACTCGCACTATTCATGTCCACCAACATATCCATTGACAATTTATTAGTCATCAAGTGGGTATTAGTCAGCCTTGCGACCACCTATATACACACACACACAAACACACACACATACACACACCCGCACACCCGCACACACACACACACACACACACACACACACATACAAATACACCCATACACATACACCCACACACACGCCCACAGGCACATCCACACACACAAACACACACACACAAACACATACACACACACATACACACACACACACATACACACGCCCACAGGCACACCCACGCATACAAACACACATACACATACACACCCACACACACAAACCTACCCCCACACACACAAATACAAACGCACACACACACACATACACACACATACACACGTCCACATGCACACATACACACACACACACAGACACACACACATACACGCACACACACATACATACTCACACATACAAACATATGACAATTTTTAATATTTCAGAGGTTTATGTTGCTAATTAATCAGCACTTTCCGGTTTTCTTATTAGTTAGGCAACTAATCCTCTAATTTTACTTTTATAAATGGGTGTTTATGCAATTGTGATAGTTATTTCACATAGCCTTTTGTCACATAATTTGTAACTTTTTCAATGGCTAATTGTACGCCTTACATTTATTTTTTTCTATTGTATATTCTAATTCAGTCCTTTTTGTATCCGGCGAACATTATGATCTGAATGAATTGCTGTATGTCTAACTAATAGTTTCCGATGGCACATTACATTTTTTGACACTTCGGCGCTGAATTAATATGTGATTACCGGAATATCACCACGCCTGCTCTGTTCAAATAATTTTGTCAGCAGCCACAGGCTCTACTAAAACCCCCCACAATCTAAATCTCCTTAGATATGAATAAGACGTCGAGGACCACTTTAGCAAAATCAATAATAGTAATCTTTCCGTTGATCTGACAGTTTGTGTTATGATTATCATAGATATGGTTTCCATACACCCATCAAACATTCATGAATTAGAGATAAGCATTTGGGAGATCCTCGAGTGAATAGATACATCCATCTACCAGAAGGTTAAGGTGAATATAGACAACCAAACCAAACGTTCGAACCACAGTCTATATGTCATATCAAAGAGGTTTAGCTGGAAACTTGGAAAATTATAATACAAACCTTTAGACGTATATCGTAATGCACACTGTCGACGTAAATGGAATGAATTAATTCAAAGAAGAAAGATTTATCTATATGTATGTATATATATATATATATATATATATATATATATATATATATATATATATAAAATATAAAAAAAATAATGAATAAAACAATAAAACAATAAAAAATAATGAATAAAACAATAAAACAATATTGTTTTATTCATTATTTTTTTAATATTTTATCTTGACTCTGTATTCCGTTTATCTTTCACCGAAAGTGATTTTTGAATGCATCTCTTCTTTCCATGATATCCGGATTACATTGAGTTCTTCATACGGATTGGACACTACCGTAAACTCTTGGTAGATTTATCTACATGTATATATATATATATATATATATATATATGGGGGGGGGGGGAGTATGCACATATATATAATATATAAATATGCGTATATATACATATATGTATATACGTATATATTTATAAATATGTATATATATATATATACACACACACACACACACACACATATATATATATATATATATATATATATATATATATATATATATATGTCTACGAATACGGATACATACATATGAAAAATTATCATATTGCTTGAAGCAATATAATAAAGTGTGTGTGATGACATTCTTTTTTAGTATTGTATTTACTGCAAACATATAAAGAACATTTTGGCAGTATAGGTAGAGAGTCGGACGCCATGCTTTCCAGCATAGTTACGTCCCTTTACGATCTGAGTTCAAATCCCGCTGAGGTTCACTTTGCCTTTCATCCTTACGGGGTCGATCAAATAAACTACAAATAATGTACTGGGTAATTGCTGGCCTTGTGCCCAAAGTAGAAACAGTTATTTTAAATGAAATATTCAGTATTGGGAATGATGATTTATGTATACAAAAACACAAACAAAAAGATAACATCAATTTATAAAAGAAGAAACAGCAATAAGACTGACAAAATGGATACAACAAACTTATAACGAAAGACAACATATTGTAATTAAAATAGCGACACATGAAGAGAACCTAACATTTTTTCTGGTCTCATTAATCTTAATTATAATGGTCATTGATGTGACCTTAAAGAAAATATATCTTTCTTCACTTACCCACTTAATTATTGTCAGAGCTCACTTTCCCTCTAACAGGAAACACCTCGTTGAAGGAATCTTCTAGTTCATACTATTGTCTAGTTCATACTATTGTCTCAAACAGTGTCTATTGAAAATAACTGTTTCTACTGTTGGCACAAGGCCAGCAATTACTCAGTGCATTACTGGTACTTTATTTTATCGAGCCCGTAAGGATGAAAGGCAAAGTTAACCTCGGCGGGATATGAACTCAGATCATAAAGGACCGTAACTCTTTGCTGCAAAACATGTCGTCCGACCCTCTACCGATACTGCCAATCCACCGCCAGTGTCTATTGAAAATAACATTGGAATATATGAAGTAGTCGTCATCATATGAACATTCTTGAAGGGGTCTTATCTTAGTGTTTAACCTAAAATTTGAAGCGTATTAGTGAATAAACATCTTCCCAATGAGATTCTGAATCAAATGTGCAAAATAATATGAAATAATAGAGTGAGAAAATATGATCAATAAGCAATATCCAGCGAATGGAATAAAGTAGTTTATATAGATTCAGAATGTGTACTTTTGAAATTTGAATGGCTGAGAGTTGATGGCTTGAATTGATCTTTATCATATATGCGTCTGTATGATTGTATGTTTTTAATTTTATATAACAAATATTATCCATGACATTTCTTTTCTACATAAAATATAACATTATCATTCTTTTTGTTCAATAATTATATTTCGAAGTTATCATATGTTCAACTAATTTTTATCTATTTTTTAGAGCCTAATCATTTCAGAGCTGTCTATGTTAGATATGAGACCTAAAGATTATAATTTAATACACGATGATTTGACTACAAATCTAATTGAGGTTATGTGACAAGTGGGATTTCACTCAAACCAGGTGAGATAATGGATATACATTTTTTATTTCCTACAAATGCTGTCAAATGTAAAATATATATAAAATAGAGTCGTTTCTGGTGAATATATATGAAGTGAAAATGACAATTTTCCGAATGGATTCTCACAGACGTAATAATACAACGCCTGAAATATTAGAAATAACTTGAACCCAATTATATTTTATATATTCATAGGTGTGCATACGGTATATTACTGATCGATAGAAACCATGTTGAATTCAATCTAAAATAATATCCTAATGGAGTTAATGTTAGTGATTATTTCAGTCATAGATTTTTGTCTTCCCAGAGCTGATAGTCATCATCACCATACTTTTGTTTGTGGATTTGTTAAGAACCGTTAGCTCATTATTGAACTGGAATACGGATGTTCGCGACAATTAATCAATTCTCCATAAATGGTAAGCAACTTTTCAGGTTAAACATTTTTTTACTATATATTAGATAAACACAAAGAAGAATATACAAATATCCTAATAAGGCTTGTATAAAAACGAAGATATACTAAGAGTTTACTAACTGATTACTTTAATTCAAACGCATGGCATTACTGTTTAGAAACAGTAATGATCAATATATATTGATATATGCGGTGGATTGGCAGTATTGGTAAAGGGTGGGACGCCATGCTTTGACGCATTGAGTTACGACTGTTGCCATTCCGAGTTCAAATCCGGCCGAGGTTAACTTTGCCTTTCATCCTTACGGGGTCGATAAAATAAAGTACCAGTAATACACTGGGTAATTGCTGGCCTTGTGCCAAAAGAAGAACTGGAAAATTATCAAATGAGATTCGGCATTTCGTACAAGGATAATTGGTCTCTGAGCAATGATGGTGTTAATTACCTACATATCATAAAGGATTAGGTGAAACTAATGTCCTTTTCTTTTGAATAATATAGGCTAAATAATCCAATATTAATATGTACACGTACATACATATATGTATACAGACGTACAGTGTATGTATGTATATATATATATATATATATATATATATATACATACATGCACACACACACATATATATATATATATATATATATATATATATATATATATGTATATATATATATATATATGTACGTATGGATTCACAGAACATATATTATAATGCTCGGTATGTTTGTAAACAAATCCAATATTACTTTCTATTTCAAGGTAACAAACGTAAGTGTTAATGTATATATAGCATATCATGGAACAATATATGAGAGTTCATTTGAATCCTTTATAATTACGTATACGGTATATAGTATATGCTTGGTAGGGTGTTTCGGCCTCGAGGAATGAGAGAAAATCAATCATTAGTTTTAAATTCAAATCACATATAGTCACATACTCGTTATTTGACACCGAAAAGAACACCAATTGACAGTATGCTGAATGACTATAAGCACGCATATGTTTATATATATATATATGGCTATATATGTATATATGATTATACATACGCACAACCACATACAGCCACACACACACGTACACACACACATATATAGAGAGATATGTATACTCATACACACATATATAACCGAATAAACATATGCACCCGACGTGTATAATCACGTATGTATACATATATATATACATACACATTTTTTGTATTAGTGTGTATATCCATGCGTGTGTACGCCTCGTCATGTTTAGTAAAATTGTGAATGTATGCATTTACACGACCGCGTGCCGCATTTAAAAACCAATACCTGTTCAAATCAGTAAAATATATATTATTTCTGCTAGAAAATACACATTGCTTCTATGAATTATTTTCTTCTTCACCCCCAGTATTACGACATGAAAGGACATTACGTTTTTCCTTGAATATTTATAGATATGTTTCTTTGTTTCCTTCCCTAAATTGGAGCGCGCTCTAGTTAAATTATTTCTATTCCATGCATGGAGATATATCTTGTTGTGCAGTAACTCTTTGTGTGTCTGAATCATCAAATAGACTCCCTCTTGTCCACCTTGTGTATTTTTTTGTTGATACATTGTATACTCGGTAATATGCTCTCTAATGTGTTCTTCAAATAATATTATGAAATATGTGACAGATTCTAACACCATTGAACAAAAAATATATATCCGTCTTCGATTAAATATATCTGGTTATCCGATCATCAGGAAACGATGCATTTCTACTGCATCTCTACTGAAACCAATTTGTGTAAATATGAACTATATTTTTCTCTAACATAATGTGGCGGCAACTATCTAACTAAAATAACGCCATTGCTCGTATAAAAACATACTACTATTCATCGTTGGTAATTAAATGTTTATTAAAATGATATAAATGTCGGCGACATATATTTCTTTGAAATCTCGATAAACGAAGAGATGTTTTCAACAAATTGATTGCTCTAGCCTAAATTACACAGAGAAATTAAATGAACACGAAACCATAAACATATATAAATTACTGATTCAGTCTTCGTTATTGAAACATTTTTTGTGGGTTTTCATTTTAATAATGTTTCCAGACATTAATCTATTTTAGTTGTTAGCAGATCGTAAAATACTGTAAAATATCATAAAACTACATTCAGGTTTGTGTGTCTTTCTGCAAATATAAAGTTAAATCAAATTGGGTAACTAGAACAGAAAGGCCAGCATACGAAAATGTGTTAAAAGCTTTTGCTTGGATAGAGTATGGTGCAGAGAGTGAAATATTATTGAAGAATAATTTAAAAACATAGTTTAAAATTAATATAAAAGTACAGAAATTATATTCAGAGTATCACAAACAATCAAAGCAGAAAACATCTATGGTTTAAAAGAAAACAACATCTATGGTTTAAAAGAAAATTGAACGAAAATTATGAACACAAAATCATATAGTTACAAGGCATCTTGTGCTTCTAAATAATAAATATTTCGATTTTCTCTATAGAGTTGTTGCAACAAATAATATTTCTACATGCATGAAATTTTCAATTTAGAAATTCTGTATCGACGCTGTTAATACAGCAAAATCAAACACATCTTATAGAAAATTGCCTATACCTTCATACACAGATACAAGGAAAATATTCGTTACTTGTCATTATATATATCCGCCGAGGTTAACTTTGCCTTTCATCCTTATGGGGTCGATAAAATAAAGTACCAGTAATACACTGAGTAATTACTGGCATTGTGCCAAAAGTAGAAACAGTTGTATATATATATGTATATATATATATATATATTATATATATATATATATATATATATATATATATATATATATATATATATATATATATATATATATATATATATATATATATATATATATATATATATATATATATATATATATATATATATATATATATATATATATATATATATATATATATATATATATATATATTATATATATATATAAATATATATATATATATATTTATATACATATATGTAAAAGGTAAACAGAAATATCAACACAGTCGGTACAGTATATGGAAGGGATATATTAGGTTAACGCTTGATATACAAGAGTGATAAATAAGATAGATGTGTGTGTGTGTATGTGTGTGTATGTGTGTATGCTTGTATGTGTGTGTGTTTATGTGTGTGTGTGTGGATGTGTATATGTATGTGTGTGTGTAACAAGCAAATGAAATAGTACATTGAATAAATATAATAGTTTAACGCTTGTGATAGTAGGAAAATGTGTATACTCTATATTATACACAAACATATAAATATATATATATGTATATATATATATATATACATATATATATATATATATGTGTGTATACATATGTATATATTTATGTATATATATATGTACATATATATATATGTATATGTATGTATATATATATGCAAAAGTTCTATCCGACAGTAATGGTTGCATTTTTTAAGGGTATGTCAATATTTATTTATAAAACTGATCTATATTGTATTTTGTATGATGAAAGCACACCATAATTTAACGTGGTGTCCTTGAAATATGTATAATAACATAAATATGGTTTTATAAATATAGTTTCCATTTGTTAATATCGTATATATATATATATATAAAATAAAGTTAAATAAAAGTCAAATGATTAAAATTTAGCTTCGTTTATTACTGCTATATATATTTCAGTGACAGCCATCTTTGGCTGTGACCTCTTCAGGCAGTTTGAATTAGTATGGTATAGACAAGTACATATGTTGTTTAGGTGTATGATATTGTCAATACTCTGATATGCCCAGCAAGGAACTGGGCATATCAGAGTATTGACAATATCATACACCTAAACAACATATGTACTTGTCTATACCATACTAATTCAAACTGCCTGAAGAGGTCACAGCCAAAGATGGCTGTCACTGAAATATATATAGCAGTAATAAACGAAGCTAAATTTTAATCATTTGACTTTTATTTAACTTTATTTTACACTACTCCGGAGTAACCAAACCAACCTGCGCACTTCGTCGAGTGCTCCAGCCTGCATACTGAGGTGTTGGTATACAACCAACATAAACTCAAAATCTATATATATATATATATATATATATATATTACATCGGAAGAAAGAATACTGCGTGGTTGCACATGGGTTACACATGATAAAAATAGTCCTTCGTCAGTGATTGTCCAACCTTCATTGGTATTTCATCGCTTTAAAAATCATATATATATATATATATATATATATATATACTCTTGGGAGTTGATGGTCAGTCGTACTGTCCATGCTTGGTGAGATATAGTATTGTGACCTGTAAAAACTAACACTCTTACATCCCCTCTGGCTTTCGGCTGACTGCCACAGGCGGGACGGGTAGCAGTAAACTATGGTACAGGCCTAAATGGGTCATTGTTTGGCTGAGAGGCCGAACTGACTAAGCGAATTTCGTTGAAATCTCGGTAGCTAATGGTCAACTTCCTTCGGACATACGCCTACGCACACCGGTTGGGTGAATTGGTACTCACAGGGGAACGGATGAAGAACCGAAAAGCACACACTTCGTCCGTTCCCATGTCGCTTCAACTTGGAATGCCTCGGAAACATAACCTTATTATGTAACAAGCTGCCTGATGATGTCACGACCCACGCACACAGAACAGTGTGGCCAGTGTCTTCATTGAAATATATATCACAGCATTATTATTAAAGGACTATAAAGGACATCTGAAACTACTTCACTTTTACTTATTCGATTCTCTATGTATATATATATATATATATATATATATATATGAAAGACGTAAAATAAGAAAATTATAAAAATTTACCTACTTACTAAAATTTCACTCCAACTAATTAGTTTCTGAAAGGGAATAAACATGGTTTCCGATTGGAACTACATGAAGAAATATCCTTTCGTCATCAGGGAGATCTGTTCTCACCTAAGTTCCCAGGCAAAGCGTGGACACAAGGAACTTATACAAAAATAATTCAGTGGATGGAAAAAAGCAAGCGAGGACTAGATTCCAGGACATTGAACAAATCACTGCCTACTTAGTCGGTGGCGAATTCAAAAGAATCAATCACGTGACATCGAGGTCAATCAGTGAGGAGTGAGGGTGCTAATAAGACAGTGGCCTGGCTATTACTATGAAGCATAGCAGTAGTGTTGGCAAATTCTTGCTCAACAAAATAATTTGGAGATAATTATAAAGAATTATTATATCTACCAACATATATATACAGATGTATACCTATTCTAGCATCGGTATACATCTGTATATATATGTTGGTAGATATACTAATTATTTATATATATATATATATATATATATATATATATATATATATATATATATGTAGGAGGTGAGTGTTATTGTAGTACAATAAAGCAATGCAGATATCGGATGTTGATTTAAAACTGAACTATCCACAAGTGTTTTTTAAACTTCATATCATGTCTTCCTGTTTTATCTGATGAAAACACAAATATTATTGCATGATGATATTTGTTTTTGAAATGCGCATAATAAAATACATGGAACTCTTTTAACCATCTTTTGTTCTTATATATTATATATATACATATAAATTTAGCGAGAATCGCATTTCGGCGGGCATAAATTACCGAAACGCAACTTTCATATTGTGCAGACAAGCGCTCCATGGATATGAAGAAGATACCAGAGCTATAAACGTAAGTTAAAATGGTAACGCTGAGACGTATATATATATATGTATATATATATATATATATATATATATATATATATATATATATATATATATATATATATATATATATATATATATATATATATATATATATATATATATATATATATATATACATGCATGTGTGTGTGGTGTGTCCTGTATAACGTGAATCATGGTGATCATGAGTACTGTTGTTTATGTTGGTGCCATCTTAATTTTCATCAGTGTTATATTTGTTGATATGTAGAATCATTCACCGATGTCTTGTAGTACCGTGGCTCTTGGCAGACACGCTTCTAAATATTTGAGTATGTATAATTACATTGGGATTTTATGCACATACATCCTCAAACTCAAACACGCATGCATATATACATACATATATATATACATATATATAAATATATATATATATATACATACACACATATATATATATTTATATATTTATATGTTTATATATATATATATATATATATATGTTTATATATATAAATATATGTGTATGTATATATATATATATATATATATATATATATATATATAAATAATAGGTTAAAGTTGGAGAAAATAATTGCTATATATATATGTAAATATATGTACACACACACACACATATATATATATATATATATATATATATAGTTTAGCGAGGTTTTTTATATGAAATCGTGTGTCGAAACAAATATTGTTATACTTGGGGAGGGTCATATTTGTGTAATATTGCCAGAATTAATAACAGAACACACTCACTGTTTGGTTGGTTTTCGCTTCTCGCTGTCTTTTATATCTGCGATCTAACTTACTCGGTCCTCATGTTGCCATTGACTGACCGACGGTCAAAAATAATACAGATACAATATAGACACAAACACATATATATAGTTTACATAATTTACATAAATATTGCACATCTGCAACATCGTCAGTGGTGTTATATTTTTTCCTCCTGTTGTGTTGTATGTATATGCCATTTTTTATTCAGGCTGTCTATATATTTATTTATTTATTTGCTTGTTTGTTTATTTTATTTTGTCTTCTTTGCGCATGCGTTTGCGTGTGTGTATAGTGTTATGTTTGCTGTGTGACTAGTGTGTATAGTGTTGTGTCTGCTGGGTGACTAGTGTGTGTTTATGTGCTTGTTGTTATTGTGCTTGCTATTTATCTTATTTTGTTGTTATTTATCTTATTTTATTTTATTTTATTTTATTATTTATACTTCTCTTAGGTTAGTGTTGTTTGTTTGGGTGTTGTTGTTGTTCCACTCATTCTTTCTGTTTAGCTTTGGTCTTCTAATTTCTATTTCACTGGCCTCTCTGATTTGCCTATCTGCTGGGTCATTCCTATGTTTAGATATTCTAATTTCTATGTTGTCTATGTTACCGTCATGTTGTTGTTAGATATTATTCTAATTTCTATGTTGTCTATGTTACCGTCATGTTGTTGTCTAGCTTGTTCGTATAGTACTGACCCGTTTTTTCGTCCTTTTAGTTCCCCCCGGTGATGGTCTACCCTTTCACCTATGCTACGAGCTGTCTCACCTATGTATGTTGTTGTCATGTTTCTGCAAGTACCCTCTGTACATCTTATGCTATAGACTACGTTTCTAGTTTTACAGTTTATCCGAGGGTTCACCTTACATATGATATATTTCCTATTAGTACAGTGGGTTTTCTTAAAAGGGTAGGTTTTGCTGATCAGGGATTTTATGGTGGTTCCTGGCTTTTCTACCACCTTTATTTTTAAGTGGGTCTTTCTCGGGGCCTTTCTACACTGGTTAGCTAATTTCCCTCCAGGGGCGGCGTCCACACACATGACACTCTGATATCTCTGGTTGTCGTACCATGATGTGGCCTTCCCTATCTTATGTCTAGCCCTATCTAAGCTATTCCATGATTTGCTCCTGTATAATGGGCAAATTCCTTTCATGTCTAGTTCTATGAGGGTCTTATACTTCTCCATGGCTCCTTCGTATACTCTGACTCTGTCTGTTGGTTGTAGCCAGAGAACTGCATGCGTTAAAGAAAAATGGTCGCACATGCAATAGGGGCTAGTATCAAAACTACCATAAAGGGCCACATATTTAAGTTCAATGAGAAAATCTACACCCAAAATGAGGGAGCAGCCATCGGCGTCAGCATAGCTGGTGATGTTGCGAACCTTTTTATGGTATGGTGGGAAAGGAGACTTAAAGATCTCCTTAATGAAAGCTTCATAGACCTCATCATGTACTCTCGTTATGTAGACGATATCAATATAGTTATAAGAACACCCCCACTAGAGAGCACTAACAAGTTTGATTTAGAACGTAGCACGATGGAAAGCATCCAGCAGATAGCTAATTCGATACACCAGAGTATAACTGTAACTATCGACTTCCCTTCCAAACACCCTAACAATAGACTACCTGTATTAGACACAGAACTCTGGATTAACACTATAGACGAGAGAGCCCAAATTCTCCACTCAAACTATGCTAAACCCATGGCCTCCAAATACCTGATACTCAATAACTCAGCAATGTCCAGTAGTGCTAAGTTTAATATTCTGATCGCAGATTTGGTACGAGTGATGAAGAATGTGTCCAGCATGTGCGACCCAACAGAAATGGAAAGACACATCCAACACTTATCAACCGCATGCAGTTCTCTGGCTACAACCAAAGAGACAGAGTCAGAGTATACGAAGGAGCCATGGAGAAGTATAAGACCCTCATAGAACTGGACATGAAAGGAATTTGCCCATTATACAGGAGCAAATCATGGAATAGCTTAGATAGGGATAGACATAAGATAGGGAAGGCCACAGCATGGTACGACAACCAGAGATATCAGAGTGTCATGTTTGTGGACGCCACCCCTGGAGGGAAATTAGCTAACCAGTGTAGAAAGGCCCTGAGAAAGACCCACTTAAAAATAAAGGTGGTAGAAAAGCCAGGAACCACCATAAAATCCCTGATCAGCAAAACCTACCCTTTTAAGAAAACACACTGTACTAATAGGAAATGTATCATATGTAAGGTGAACCCTCGGATAAACTGTAAAACTAGAAACGTAGTCTATAGCATAAGATGTACAGAGAGTACTTGCAGAAACATGACAACAACATACATAGGTGAGACAGCTCGTAGCATAGGTGAAAGGATAGACCAACACTGGGGGGAACTAAAAGGACAAAAAAACGGGTCAGTACTATACGAACATGCTAGACAAAAACATGACGGTAACATAGACAACATAGAAATTAGAATAATATCTAAACATAGGAATGACCCAGCAGATAGGCAAATCAGATAGGCCAGTGAAATAGAAATTAGAAGACCAAAGCTAAACAGAAAGAATGAGTGGAACAACAACAACACCCAAACAAACAACACTGACCTAAGAGAAGTATAAATAATAAAATAAAATAAAATAAAATAAGATAAATAAATACATACGCAAGCACAATAACAACAAGCACATAAACACACACTAGTCACCCAGCAGACACAACACTATACACACTAGTCACACAGCAAACATAACATTATACACACGCGCAAACGCATGCGCAAAGAAGACAACATAAAATAAACAAACAAGCAAATAAATAACTAAATATATAGACAGACTGAATAAAAAATGGCGTAGACATACAACACGACAGGAGGAAAAAATATAACACCACTGACGATGTTGCAGATGTGCAACGAAAGATTTATGTAAATTATGTAAACTATATATATGTGTTTGTGTCTATATTGTATCTGTATTATTTTTGACCGTCGGTCAGTCAATGGCAACATTGAGGACCGAGTAAGTTAGATCGCAGATATAAAAGACAGCGAGAAGCGAAAACCAACCAAACAGTGAGTGTGTTCTGTTATTAATTCTGGCAATATTACACAAATATGACCCTCCCCAAGTATAACAATATATATATATATATATATATATACATACTTTCTTACATAAATATTCATGATGTTATATGGCTGTATGTATGCAAGTGTTTCTATTATAATTATATATTCCCATTATTTAGATGGTCTAATAGATAATAAGATAATGAGTATATGAGTTAAACGATTCGTTTAGACGTAGGTATTAATAATGTATTTATATGAAATTAATGGAGTTGCTCTTTCATCTTGATTCAAATGACGTTTCTATGGGTAATGGTTTCTAAAGAAAGTAAGAAACTCTGGGTCAAATATACATGATGGATATTATATTATCAAACATTAAGAAATATATAGTAATGGCCATTTTATCAAAATAATATAATGATATGCATGCAGTTATATGTGTATGTATTTATGTATGTGCGTTTAGTTGTGTGTGCGCGCGAATGTATGTGTGTATGTGTACACTGAATGAAATTGGTAATCAGAAAATATAGTCGATGTTAAATAATCATATATAACGTTTGTAGTTACCCTGTCTCTACTTTACTTTTGTATAAAATTATACGAACATATCTATATACTTCTACAAAATCCCTTAAGTCAGGACGATAATCCATTATATTTGTAAGTTTGTTAGTCAAGGCTGATTAGAAAACGAGACACCGTACCTACCAGGAAGCTGTTGAAAAACTTGTCCTAATCCTTACATCTTATAAATTACCCTATGAGGACAAACAGACAATTTGAATCAGTTGTATCGATGGAAAGATGGCATATAATTCTCAACCAGAGGCACATTTTATAAATAACCTTCTCTATTATATACATACGATGAGGAAGATCATATGATTTCGACGTCAGCTGTCTAGTTAATAAACTAAGAAAAATCCAGCTGATCTAATGGATATTGTGAGTTATATAACACAGATGGCTGCAGAAATAAAACATTTCGTCTGACATCATTATAATTCCGAAGAATACCACGAAGTAACGAAAAATGTATAGGATATGAAGAGATAAAAAAATAAATTTAATGAAAAAAAAAAAGAAATGTATAAAATAAAGCATCAACAAGCAAATATATCAACACATATAACAACTCATTTATTTTAGTCGGCTCAAATCCGTAGACTTGTTTGAAGGAGAGACAGGGTCCGCAAACAATGCATTGAATAATATATTTAATAGTATAGAAGTTACAGCATAATGTTCAGAACAATATGTTATCAGAAAATCTATTCATTATCGGAATATTATACCTGTATCTCTTGTTCAATGAAGGCTGTTTTAAATTGTATACGATTCCATAGAGAAAATGCCAGCTGCCATGAAATGCAATTTGTAATCATGGCAGGTATGATTATATCAGTTTAGAGCTGAAAATAGAATTATAATTTCATTCATGGATAAATACAGAGAAGATCCAATTAATTAACTACAAAGAGCAGTGACTATAACAGTGAGTGGCGAGTCACAAGAGAGATGATGAAGTAACTATTCAACAGTTAAAAAGACGAAATTCAGTGAGAGCTAATGATATGTTTAAAGTAACACCTTTAAAGTACATATGTACAAGTAATATTCAATACTAGTTTATTACATAATATTCAATACTAGTTTATTACATAATATTCAATACTAGTTTATTACATAATTAGACCTACACGAATATGTCAGTTTCTGTCGTTAAGCTTTCGCTAGAGAGCATTATTTATATGCATATACATTACTAATTTAAGCTACTGATGAGGTACATACATATAGATTACTTATTTAATTTACTGAGGACGTATATTATGGGATAATATATTTAGCAGTAAATCAACGACGAGTATTGGATTAAACATTTAATATAAACATGCTAATTTATCAAGAATTTGAGGATGAGAAAAGGAAACCACAGGTGGCAGATATAAGACACACATGCACATACTGGGTTACATATCGACTGAAATCATACACATATTTAGCTTTGTTGGAGATAAAAACATTGATGATGTAGTGTGTTCCGTAAGTCGGGAGAATGACAATAAACTGAAGGATAACTGAGTAAAGGTCGTTTAATAGTTCTAGACTATTAAGATTAAATCTCGCCTTTCATTTATACGAGGTCGATAAAATAAAGTACCAGTTACGCACTGAAGTTGATTTAATCGACTTTCCGCTCCTCTAAACATTCTGGACTTGTTCCTAAATCAGAAACAGTTATTTTACTCGGGTAACATTTTGGGAAACACCATTAAAATAAATCTAAACAGATTAGTTTAGTAAATTGTATAATTAATTCATCAATAGCGAATGTGTATTGGACTCCATCTGATCGACCGTATGTTATCATGGGAGAGAATATTATTTATGATCAGTACAGAAGATAAAAACTATAGGAATTACATGGACATTGTATTAGTCAGTTGGCTTTTGTATAATCGCTATATATAACATCTAAACTAATATAGCGCATGATTTTACTTCAATAAAGTGATAAACATATTTAGAAATGATGTCATTTAGAAGAATGATTGAGTGTATAGGCGCTTAGCGTTAAGGTAAAATTATCATTCTTGCTAGAATTAATACAGTCATCAAATCACGGTAACAATGATATTTGGAGAGATGTGTTCATTGAACGATGATTATTGAACAACGTCAATAATATATATGTGATATATTAACTCGACGGACTATCGGACTATAACATTTTATTAAATACTTTACTTTGGATTTGTTACTCCATTATAGCGTAAAACGCCAATGGAGCAAAATAGCGTTCATTAACTTGTATCTATTAGAGAACTATTATGCTTTTAGATTTGGTTTTATTACACCTTTCTATTGAAATAGTAAACCTTGGTAGTTTCCGCTAGTTATTCCTGCTCCATGAAATATATTCAATTATTTACAGGCGAAGCATTTATAATAAGCTCGAGGGTTTAATATGCATGATCTTTATATTTTGTGTCGTATGTTTTCGTTACAAGTCTGAAGTGAAATATATGTTTTGTCCCTTGATATGAAAACATATTCGCCACTAATATGAGGCCGTTAGTGGAAAACAAGGAAATGTTAAACCGATAAGTGGAACGTAGTCTAGCTCATATAAATAGGGACATAGAGGAAGTTCAATATACATATGCCTTGGCATTCATATAAAGTATATAAATATTCGACTCATAGCTAACTATTTTATATCCTATCAATGTTATATCCAAGAAAGAAACCTTCACATCTTTCAATTAACCATTTTCAGATGTTTAGTATAGGAATGCTTACTATACTTATATTTGAAAATATTAGCATATTCAATGGGGTACAATTCTTCTGATGTATATCGCTAGTTGGAAGCACAACGTTAGATAAAGTGAGATCATTATGAGTGTATATCATAAGGTCACCTGCGTTGTATGGTATCGTGTGCGTTTTAATATGGTATAGTTAGGAATGCCATATTTATCAGGTGTTAATGGAGCTGTCATCCTCAAAATATCCGGAGAAAGTACCAAGATAATTGCTAGCGTTGTTTGTACATTGCAATCTATTATACTCCTATTTTCTTGGCACTGGACACTGCAATAGTTATTTAGTTGTGGATTTCTTGTACATTTCATACAATATTATGTCGGCTGTTGCGGCTTATCTTTCCCCATGCATTCTGTTTTATATTTACGCTGTCGTAATAGTACACATGACAGACTACTACGGCAACACATATGTTTAGATCTTCGCCATTGTAAATTAGCGTCGAAATAACCTATTATGGCATTCCATCAAACATTTGTATATATATGAATCTAATTTTTAGAGGTATTATTCAATTAGTGTCACATAGAATACATGCAGGAGCACAGCAAGAAAAATTGATGATACATGATTGTCATGTATCTGAAGTAAATGTAAGCAGGTACAAGAATAATATATGCAACAGCCTCAAACATTTAAACATTCTATGATTACATAATTCCATATACTATTGCTTTGTAGATTTTACTTTTTGTAGAAAAATATTTCAAATATAAACCATGTGTCGGGCAGCGTATACTGTTAAAAAGAACAATTTCTCAGCATGTCCATGCAACTAACCTTCGATGATAGTGAGCCTGTATAAGGGAAGATTTACGAGGGTGACGGTATTAAGTACACGGATATTTTATTGGTCGGAAGATCAATTATATATCTATTTTTATAGTGTAATTACGTATGTATTATTATTCACTAATTAAACGATGAAATTATCTTGTTATATCATACATTAATTGTAATTATATGACAGTGTATGTTACGTGGATATGATTATGCTCTTTCACGTTTATAGAATGATAGATATGTCATAGCACGAATGCACGTAGGTGAATGTTAAAGAAACTGGGTAATGGATGGATTTATGTGCGCGTGCACACTCCATTTATACAACTAACACCTTGAATTATCTCACATTAAGTATTTCCATTTAATATTAATTCCTAATCGCTGTTTTGGCTGGCAATATACTGAAATACATCATCCCGTATTAATATAACATGAATACAAACAAGGAGAAGAACAGACACACACAACACACACCTATACACAGACACACACACACACACACACAAACGCACACACGCATACATACACACCTACACACACACACGCACACACACACCCACCCATACACACACACACACACAGACACACACACATACACACACACACACATATATATATATATATATATATATATATATATATATATATATATATGTAGGACATGAGTTTTATTGTAGTACAATATAGCAATGCAGATATCGGATAAGAAGCACTCTACAGTTTGTAGGACTGGAGTATACATAATATATAAGATCAAAAGATGGTTAAAAGAGTTCCATGTATTTTATTATGCGCATTTCAAAAACAAATATCATCATGCAATAATATTTGTGTTTTCGTCAGATAAAATAGGAAGACATGATATGAAGGTTAAAAAACACTTGTGAATAGTGCAGTTTTGAATCAACATATAAAACTGAATCAACATATAAAACTGCACTATTCACAAGTGTTTGTTAACCTTCATATCATGTCTTCCTATTTTATCTGATGAAAACACAAATATTATTGCATGATGACATTTGTTTTTGAAATGCGCATAATAAAATACATGGAACTCTTTTAACCATCTTTTGATCTTATATATTATATATATATATATGAATAAATAATTTCAATTAAATATGAAGTATTATAAACCTTAATGTTTCTTCATAACGACAACTTGTACATCATGTTCATGTTATTCTGAGACAGGACGATCGATACCTGAATGCTTTACTTGAAACATTGCATTTACCTTTATTTGTGTATATATGTTGAAGCATCTCCCGATAGAATGCCGAAATCATTTATGGGTTAATTGCAAATTTATCGAGGCAAATTTCATATATCAAATAATTTCATAGATTAATGGTCTTCCATTAATACCATATTTTCATGTTTTGGTATCTATGGTGATAGCACGACTCAATATACTTGTCTTAATGGTACGTATGATATGTATTTGATAAAGTTGAATAGGTGAGTGATCTTGAGTATGCATTTCGGTCTGTTGTTGAGTCTGTAAATATATGACTAGTTACCTTTAATGTATCTGAGACTAAGCAGATACATT
>OZ024749.1:50917021-50919521 GCA_964016885.1 Eledone cirrhosa
ATACAAATATATATATATATATATACACACAGAAATATAGATAGATACAGAGAGAGAGAGAGATTAAAAAATCCTAATTATATAGAATCGCCAATGATAGAGACACGCAGAAAAGGGGATAGTTAGGTTTATGAATAGAAACCTGTTGTGTCTACATGTACAGGTTTGTCAACTTCATAATATAAAGAATTGAAGCAATTCTATTTCCAGTACACTCGTCGGCGTAGTAAGCCATGCATAAAACTAATATCACACCAAAACAAATTAAAATGCTTCTCACAGCTTCAATAAAGAAGGGTAAAATTGAATTGACTAGAATGATGAAATTGTTTTAACAGCAACAATAAGATTAATTCTATTAATGACAAAAAATAAAATATTGATAATAAAGTCATTTACCATTATTCATTTATATTCTCATACAAATTCGTAATTAATATGTCTACGCTTACGTTTTCTTCATCTTTATTTAGTATACAGGAGATGTTATCTTATTATCTCTATACAAACCCATCCATTCCTCTATACATCAATGCATATTCAGGTCAATGTAAACATATATTCATATGCTTTCTTGTGTGCAGATGCACATACACACGCACACACACACATACACATACACACAGACACACACACACACACACACACAAACAGACACACATGTATATATGTATCTATATGCATCCATACATATATATATATATATATATATATATATATATATATATATATATATATATATATATATATGCATCCATATATATATATATATACGTAGGTCCCGGGTTGAGTCGGGGATAACCACAGTAAGTAAGGTACTCAATGCATGGCAGAGTAAAAATGTTTTATTTTATAGAAGGAGCTTCTACAGGACTAGTACTGTTTCATTCAGATGAAATCTTCAGGAAGCTCTTCAGGAAGCGCTTCCTGAAGATTTCATCTGAATGAAACAGTACTAGTCCTGTAGAAGCTCATTCTATAAAATAAAATATATATATATATATATATATATATACATATATATATGGTATTAATATTGGTGCTCTGAAATAGCTATGTATACATGAATGTATGTAAAGTATATTTGGTATATAAATATATATATATGTATGTGTGTGTGTGCTTATTGTGTGTATGTGTGAGAGCGCGTTCTTCAGAATTTGAGAAGATAATGTTATTTCCAATGATGCATCATCATCTTCACCATCTTTTTCAGACACCTTTTCTCTACAACATATATATATATATATTTACCATTTCTTTACCATTTCTTTACCATTTATTTACTATGTTGAAACTTCTCTTTATAATGCATCCTACATCTGCTGCCCTTGTGGCAAAATAAACTCTTCTTCTCCTTCTCCTCCCCCTCCTCCACCTTCTCATCCCCCCCTCTTCATCCCCATCCTCTTGCTTGTTCTTGGTCTTCTTCTTCTTCTTCTTCTTCTTCTTCTTCTTCTTCTTCTTCTTCTTCTTCTTCTTCTTCTTCTTCTTCTTCTTCTTCTTCTTTGTTTTCTCTTTCTTTGTTTTCTTTTCATTTACTTTTCCTTTTCCCATCCTTAATATATTATTATTATTATTATTATTATTATTATTATTATTATTATTATTGCTATTGTTATTGTTATTGTTGTTGTTATTATTATTATTGTCACCTTTGCCACACAATACTCATTTACATATTCAACCCTACCATTCATCCACCTCCCTGCATCCTCATCTTAATCAATATACCACCATCCCCATCATCATCATTATCATCATCATCATCATATAAAATGTATAATTTTCGCTAATTCTATACCACATATCACTTCTTGCCGTTTTTTTTCTTCTTAATATTAAGACTTTTGCTGTTACAATCATCACATTCAATGTTCAACGTTTGATGTTTTATATTTATTTCTTATTTTTCAAATTGGTGTTGGAATGTTTCATCTTCTTTCTCATCAACTAATTTTTTTCCGTATTAAGTTAATATTCTGAGGTACAGGAAACCATATTTCTTCTTCTTCTTCTTCTTCTTCTTCTTCTTCTTCTTCTTCTTCTTCTTCTTCTTCTTCTTCTTCTTCTTCTTCTTCTTCTTCTTCTTCTTCTTCTTCTTCTTCTTCTTCGTCGTCGTCGTCGTCCTCGTCGTCGCCTTCTTCTTCTTCTTCTTCTTCTTCTTCTTCTTCTTCTTCTTCTTCTTCTTCTTCTTCTTCTTCTTCTTCTTCTTCTTCTTCTTCTTCTTCTTCTTCTTCTTCTTCTTCTTCTTCTTCTTCTTCTTCTTCTTCTTCTTCTTCTTCTTATTATTATTATTATTATTGTCATTATTATTATTATTATTATTACCATCATGTATTACTGTCATTATAAGTAGTAGTAGTAGTAGTAGTAGTAGTAGTAGTAGTAGTAGGGGTGGTGGCAGTAGTAGTAGTAGCAGTAGCAGTAGCAGTAGCAGCAGCAACAACATTAGTTAGAGTAGCGGTTACTTTATTATGGTTATTTTCATTTGTATTCA
>OZ024749.1:50922021-50942021 GCA_964016885.1 Eledone cirrhosa
TTTCGCAGTTCTTCTGCTTTTCAAAAGGGAAAAGCCACAGCCCCTCCATCTCAACTCTACTTTTGAAAAGCAGAAGAACTGCGAAACCGGTAAAGGAGCCAAATAAATATATATATCTAAAAAAAATAAGACTCCAGTTGCATTTTCGATTTTATCGATTTTCCTTATACTTTCACTCGTGTGGGACATCTCGGTTATTTTTCATTTTGTAAAAAAACCCTCACTTTCTAATATATATATATATATATATATATATATATATATATATATATATATATATATATATAGAGAGAGAGAGAGAGAGAGAGTGAGATAGATAGATATAGGATGTTATTAGTTAGGACTCTTAATATCCCTCTACGTAGTACTACATACTTAATTTAAATGCAGTAAATTAACTGCAGGCTTTATTATATGTACGATGGCCCACTACCAATCATTTCGAAGTCAAAACTATTTGAACCTCAAAGTGGGGTACTTCATATCGAGCCGATGTTATCGCATCTACTCTTAGTTTTACCTATTCCTTCGAAGATCTGCCAAAATAATCATATTTTGTGCATTCTATGTTTTCTTTTGATATTTTGATGTATTTAAAAAGAAAGTATTTTCTTGCATAAATATGATATAAACATTGATATAATCATATTCAAACCCCAGGCAAGATGTAATGTTATGAAGAAATAAATTGTATCTGTCGGAACATTAATCTATTGAATAATATTACGTTCATAAACACAAACACATATTTATATATATATACATATTTATAACTATTAGGATCTCTCAAGGACTGCTTTCTAACATAGGAAACACATCATATGATTCGATTTACTCATCGGTGAAATACGGCTGTCAAAATGTCACACTTTAATTTGTGGAGGATGAGGCAAAATTTAAATTTTGGTTTCACTGAAATTAACCATCGAAATGGATCCTTATAATGTGTGCCTCATATAATTAATGCATAAATTTGAAATATCAATAAGACACCTACGAAATTAGAAATTGGAATGTAAAGCACCGCAAAGAATTACGTTTGACGTTTGACGTTCTACTGATTTTGCAAATAAACTTCACGGTTGCTTAATAAAACCAAACGCTTTATTGAAATGTTGGTGTAATTGAGAAGGCAATATAAAACATAATATTGTATGCTGTGTTTTGTATATCTGTCTAGTTTCCAATGTGTCAGTATCTGGTATTTTCTAATACACCTGTTCATTTGATATAAACGACTCGCAATCTTCAGGTATGGGCTTCTATTTCATTGTAAAGCTTCTTTGGTAAGCGTCATTCCCAAAGGATTCTCCTTGATACACATTGTCTTAACAAAAGTATGGAGAGAGAAGCAATTTGAAAGTTCAATGTATACAGATAATCTGTATTTCAAAGGTGTAATTATGTCATAAATCACTTTGAACCAACCGGATTACGCTAAATTCCACGCTTATCTATACAGCGTATAGCTACATACACGTTAATTTCACGTGTTCCATTTCCTATAATTCAATTCCAGCTATATCAGATACAATATGAAAACAATAATTCCAGCGTAACATTAAGGAATACTCCACCCTTTTCTAAATGCTTCTCCTTATTACGTAGAAATATGATCCGCAATTTCTCTATTATTTTCTGCGTTTTATGGTTGAGTGTATTACAAAAGAAAACATTGTCCAGGCCTCCGGGAAAAGTATTAAAATGTTCACTTTGTATAGTATGGTTTTAACTAGTACAGGATTACAGTGGTTTTCCAGAGAGGCAAATGCAGATTTCAAATTAAATCAGTTTTCAATCACTACATAATTATGGAATAATTTACAAGACCATAAGACAAATTGCTAGAATACCACACCAGTATCCAACACTATTATTCTCTATTGAATTCACCGAGTCAATTTTGTGACGTTGAAGTGTAATTAGTCGTTTCATTGATATTCATCAAAGTGTCTTTCAGCAAGGATGGAAACCGTGCAAAAAAAATATGAAAATAAAATTACTAAAGCAATGTAATTTTTAGATATTTTTTTTCAATCGGAAACAATGTTTAATTATGTTTGTATCGATTCATAAAAGTAATTAAATGATCAGAAGCCAAGCTGTTCAGAATTAGAAACATTAAATTTTCAATTTTGAAGAATTCATTATGAAAGCGTTTTCTTCTGTACTAAATCTTATGTAACTTTAATTAGATTTATACGCGCTCATATTTTTTTCAGTTTGAGTGAATATTTCAACATTGAAAGAAAGTCATTCTATTTGTATGGTTGTCTAATTAAACTACTCAATTTTGGTATATACTGCTTGAATTTAAATCTTATTTACATGTATTAATTCAATAGTTACTTCACCAGGTTATAAAATATCTTGTCTGTGAAACAAAATACGTTTTCATATATAAGGATACAAATAGCTGAGTTGGTCCAGTGATGTTTGTAAATGAACGTTCACTCTCCCACTAGTTTGTTTACTTGATTTTGGTTTCGATTTGATTAGATTTAGTTCTCTCATATTGAAATGAACTGAATTTAATAAATTAAATATGAAATATAGTATTGTATGGTTTCCTATATACAAGCAATTTCAAAAACGAAATACTAAACATTTCAAATGAATGTACTGAAGCTAAAGCTTGCCTGTAAACTGTATAGAATTATGTAATCATCAAATGACAAGATGATGTACTCCATTGATATAGGGAAAGTATAGTTTGAGCGAAGTGACATATTGTCTATGGTTTTATACATTTGATTAATCAATGATTCGTGGGTATTCACGTATCAAACACTAATTGTTACTGTCGGCAATTTCCATTGAAATGTATATTCATATGTTATGAAGATATACTATATCGTCTCAGAACATCCATCGTTCTCCGAGGGATGAGAAAGCGGTGACTTTGCCAGCATATTTCTGGAGATCAAAATGTTAGATTATCAATTTTGCAATAACCCATAATAATACCCAATGTGTTTAAGAATATATATATAGTCTCATTTAATTAAGGCTAAATAGTGAGTCTTGTTATACTTGTCCTTCGCCTGTATATCAAAGCGTCACAATTGTGGCTTCTGTAATGTATAAACAAATATTACACTTATAATCGCTTACATACACACATCGTGTAGCGATATAATGTCAAATATGATTCATTTTTACAAATACCTAGTTGATGTTATATATTTTAGATATAAAATCTATGCATACACTCACATACCTGGCTAGCGTGTGTCTGATTCTATTGTTTAGCAACATAGTGTTATGTATTAATCTCATGTCAGTAAGAAAAGTTATTAGTGCGTATCATCAGTATTTCTATTTCGTACAAAACATATGTAACCGATGTGACAATTCTAAAAGTGTCTACGATAGACAATAGTAAATATAGAAAAGTATTAGACTGTGAAATTGGTAAGTTAGATTTTAGGTACAAAATGTGTGTATTTATATTGTATCTGTATTCCTAATAGTTGAAGTCTGTTATATTAATTGATTGGGAAATTTTAGCGGGCTGCCAATATATAATATCTGCGATTAATCGTGGATATATGACATATTTGCTAAATATTTAATAGGTATTCGAAACATATTCTTCCAATTTGGTTGTATGAGCAGAAATGAATGAAATGAAATGAAATGATTAATTGAGAGAAGATTGTAAGATACAAACAAGAATAAAGTTGATGTAGACCTTATGGGAGTTTGAAACAAATCACTATCCACTGCTCGACATTGGTCGTTTCCTCAAAATTCTTAACATACATTTCACGTGTTTTTGAAACATTTTCAATTTTTTCAATATTCATTCAATTATTTGCTATGTAAAATTCTAACAATTATTTGAAATATCACTTCTGATGTTGAATATTTTATGTCAGATGTTATATTCATTTTATCATAAAGGTTGCATAAATATGCTTTGTTTTGCAGAGGAATTAAGGTCATGGCGTTTAATTTATTTATGTGTTTTTATTTTATTTCAGTTCATGTTTCTCTATAATTCGTTTCTTTTAACAGGCTACTGTTATTCAGCTTTTTCACAGAATATTGCCTGTCACGTTCAGAAAAAACGTTCATCAATTATGGATTAAATGTGTTAGCGATAATGAAAGAGAAGTGAATGTTTGAAAATATTCATTCTAGAAACAAACATAACAAGCCAAACATTTCCAATCTTCTTTTCAACTGAAGACGAAATTTGCATAACGTCTACTTGAGAGAAAAAAAGTGCATTAAGAAAACGGAAGATGTTCTTGTCATTTCATGTTCTTAGTTGCAAAAACAATTGAAAAGTGTAATTGTAAATATGTTATAGATGACAAGCAAGACCCAACCTATTAATAGAGGTTGTGTGTGTACATTATTTTTCCTTCGTTATAAATTCTGTTTTATTTTTTATAAAAGCGTTGAATGGATACGCATAGGATACGGAGTAACTTAAATATACTTAAATGTGGTCAGCTGAAGTAAATATACTTAAATTTGGTCAGCTGAACTAAATGTATGTGTATGTGTGATAGCTCACACCTATGCAGGTTTAGCTGGCCTCCTCCAATGTATATCTCGTTGCAGGTGTCTTGTGTGATTTATAGATAGGGGCGACAGTCATATCATCCCATTTTTACGGTTGAGTAAACTGGAGTCACGTGAAATAAAGTGTCTTGCTCAAGGAAACAACACATCACCCAGTCCGAGAATTGAACTCACAACCGTTCGGTTGCAAGTCCAATGCTCTAACCACTAAGCGACGCGCCTTTACAAGTATTACACAGTAAATGTATTACACAGTGTTCAAAATAATTAATACATCTTATATGATAATATCCCTTTATTTAGAATTAGGTATTAGGCATCAGCTATTCCAAGTCGGAATCTTCCTTGTAGATTTCCATTACCAGTTATGTATTGTTAATCATGAGTTGCATTACATTAGCGAACGATTAACCCTTTAAATGTCAATTAATACACTGCTGGTAAACACACCTTTGAAATAGCAACAATATCATTTCTACGCTTCCGTCACTTTCAATACACAATAACAATTAAATTCGGTAATAGACACTCGTGACGAGGTTTCAAACTTGGTTCTGCTAATATACAATATATACAATATATATTGCACAAGATGGTAAAATATGCGACTTAAAAAATAAGAACAACAATGTCTGTTTCTCTAATAGTATATTTTATTAATAAAATAAGTGCTTATGGTTATCTAAACAGGCTGTTAGGTTTAATGGTATAGTGATATTCTGTGCATCATTTTATCAAATTCCTTATTTATTGTCTCTCTTTTAAAGGTGTGTTTAAAGCAATACGTCAGTGTATATTTAAAGGGTTAACGGTTCGCTAATGTAACCGAACTCGGGATTAACACTACATTACTTGACATATCATTTGTCTTCACAAAGTTAATATATACATTAATAAATAAAGTATCGTCTGAAGGGCTTTAGTCTTATAATGTAGCATAATGTAGCTATAATACTTGTTTAGTTTAATCACGTATTTCGCTAGAGGAACAGCATAGCTAGGATACATGTATGTGAAGAAGAAAGGCTTTCGAAAACTATCGTAAGGCTAGATTATGAGCATTGCTTTGGACGTTACTTACGTATGAAAAATGTGTACTCCTTCATATAGCGCATGAATTCTGTTTCATTGAATATTAATTTTGATAGGCAAACTTTTGTACAAGCCGGCTGATAATGACATAATCCAGTGTATTATTTATTTTGTCGATAGTTGGACGTTATTTCGGTATTAAATATTTATATAAGCTCGTATGAAATAAATATTCAAGTTTCGGTTTTATGTCATGAATACCGAATGTATTCCCGACAACATTTTTATATGATCATAGGGAGAAAAAGATATAACAATATTTTATACAAGTAGATAACTTTGAAGCAGAATCCCTGTTAGTCATTTCGTAAATGGAAATATTATTCCATAAATGCTGATATTAAATATTATAGGTGAACTACAAAAATGTTAGACACTTGAAGGATAATGGCTTATTGACCAAATACTCTTTGTGGAATATTACATATTTCATTTTATAACCATATTTTTATATTCATGACTGGCATTTCCAAATATTTATCGAATAGCAAAGTGAGGAAAAGTACTTGGTCTTTAAAGGATCAATAGTTGCTAAAATATTGACTTAATTTAGAAGTGAGTCGAAAATTATCAAGCTGAAAAAAAGTGAGCATTATAAACAACTATTTTAAAGCGATGTAATGTTTTAATTTTTTGTACACGAACTGGCTTGGGGAAATGCATGGATGTTCCGGGTAGCCTGCCAGAAATAGAATATATAATTTAAATTCTATTTCAAGCTATCAATCCATCACACATTCATATATCCATATGTAACGCATTTTACACGCGTGGATAAATTTAACAGTAAATTTACGTTTCCGAATGGAATAGGAAAACAGCCTTTATGCATGTTATATTGTTTCGAAGATACTAAAATATGCACATATAAATATATAATGCATTAAAGAAGTTGTAAAATATAATAAAAAGAAAATATATTTTGATATCTGAATGTGAACTGCGCAACATTTTTAGGAGCCCGATATAAAAACGTTTATCAGAAGATAAATGACGACAGAATGTATGTACAAACTACTTCAATACATAAATACTTTCCTTCATGATAAATGTGTTTCATATAGTAAAGGATTGTTCTTGTGGAAGTAGGATTTTGACTGGTCAGTAACTGCTAGTGGTTTAGGAATTTGTGACTACTGTAATAATTTTTAATTGTGAATTTCATGACTCAACCTATGTCTATATATATATTCTTCTTGAATATGCTGATGTCTACGCTATGAAACTGATAAAATAGGCTTGGATGAACCTGACAAGCCCTGTTTTGTCATATCCCTCATTCTGTTATTTTCTTTTAAGAAAGATGACGTTGACATACGATTTACTTTAGATTCCGGTGTTATGGAAAGCAAGATGATTTTTCCGTTAGCCCATGGCAATTATGGCTCCATAGCTCCATAAGAGGAGGAGATACTCAATTACTGTGACGGATGATTTAATCAAAGTCTCCCACTCTCTATCTCTCTCGCATATGAAATCCCTGTTTCAATTTCATATTGATGCTACCCACATACGGCAAAAGATGTGTCCTAAGAGTGAAGATTATGTCATCAGACTCCCCCACATTGCATGGCTCGTAATGTATGTACTTAATGAGTTGTTATCAAAAGGAAGCTTTAAAATATTGTTGGAAATATTAATCTGGGGAATACAAATATGACTTAGATGAACGCTATTCATATCCTGTTATTATAAGAAATAAGGTTAATATATTTTACATCCTAATTTCCGGACAGACTCTCTATATAAATTTGAATGTCACAGTATATTTGAACTTCAGTTACATCATTACATTTGTTTTCGTTTTTTATACTCCATAGTCATACAATTTCTAATTAAACTAAACAAAAAGCAACTAGTATCTAAGAAATTCTATATATACAAATGTTATCCTGGACTACTGCCTTCGATATTCTGTATTCACAATCCTGATAAAACGGTAAAAAAGAATTGATAAAATATTACAAGTTAAAAGAAAACAAAGAATAACTGTAGGAAAATCAATATTATATTAAATCTCTATTTCTTTATCTGTGACATATTTGACCTTCCTATATGATGTGACATTTTGTAGTTTATGCAGTTCACATTTACAAAACTCCTAATGCTTGAAAGCCTAAACACAGTATGTGCTGGTTAATAACGTATTTAACGACAATCTATTGTCAAAGAATGTTAAGTTAAAAGAATTGGTTTCAAAGTAACGCAATTCATTATAGCTTTACTAAGGAAAGTTCCCTCGAAGTTAAACTATTATTGAAATGCCACTGACCACTTTCGGCATCTGAACTGAATCAACTTGTACTTAACCTAACGAAGAACTATTGAACCAAATTTAAGCTAAACGAGGCTTCAGTTAATCTCCTTTCAAGCATAAAATAAAATAAAATAATTAACCCTTTTAACGCTTCTGCCTCTTACAGAAACGAATAGAAAAGAACGATTAAAACAATAGTTTAGAATAACTCGGGCGAAAACAAGAGTCGAACGTACTCGAAGATTTATATAAATTCTCTTGAAGCATTCGGTGCAAAAGGGTTAATCACAAGACGCTGTACTAACCACATGTCTGTATATGTATGCATATTACACAAATGGTCATTGTTAACCTTTATGTTCATACCATTTTCTATCTAAAGCAATTTGATTGAATCAGCCTAATTTTAACTATGCAATACTGAGTGTCCGATGGGTCTACGAAGACATATTTATACAGAAAACAGCATATATTACAACATAAAAAAACACGTTTATTGCAAGTATAGCCACACTTATACTGTCAAAGTATAAACATAGTTTAAAACACATCTTCTTATCATGTTCCTATGAGGCTGATTTCATGTTTTCGTTGATCCACTATCAGATATTGTATAGTAACTATTAAAAGTATTTATAAAATACGTAACTAACCTAAGTGACATTTTTGGTATAATGGATATACATGTAGAATTAATTGTCCTGTATATTCAATTACGAGTGTATGCAATTAGATTAGTAAAACAAATATAGTGAATATGTACCATTCTTAACTAGTTAGCTGCGGCCATAGGCTAACTTTGACTAAAGTTGGCGCGGCCAAATGTATCATTTACTATTTCATTTCATTGTGAACACTGATCAATTTCTTTGTATGAAAACCAACAAGCCTATTTAAACTTGACAATATACAAATGCTCCCCAAAATCTCACATAAGAGTATGTCTTCCTAAGAAATATATAATATCAAAAATATATTATAATGCTTATCGTTTATGCCGTAATACCAGGAATAACTATGTAGCAAATATTTATTACTATATCAATATTGGTTTCTGATTTTAACGCAACGCCAGCGACTTAGCAGGACAAGGAAAGTCGATTAAATAGACCCAAGTGCATTACTGCTAGTTTATTTTATCGACTTCTTAAGGATGAAAGGCAAAGCTAACTTCGGTGGAATTTGAACGCAGAATGTAAAGTGACGCAAATCATATGCCACAGGGGATGTTGCTCGACGCTGTACTCATACTGCCCATCCACTTCTCATAATAAATCAATGGTCATCAATAAAGTAAACGTCAATTGAACAAACTGCAAAGAAATATCTAGATCTATTTAATGAGATCATTGTGATATTCTGGTTATATGGAATGTAATTACTAACAGGAATTTCAAATGAAATAGGCTTTCCAATGCAATGTTGCTAATAAGTGGTGTTTAAAAAGATGGCCGAGGAAAGAATGATTGCAATAAAGGATTTTTATGTATATAAATATATAACATAGATGTATTATTGATTTTAATAATTTTGCAATATATTGAGTTTTGCAGTCAGGAAGATATCATTAAACAATTATTAATATATTGAAAGGGTTAACATAAAGCAAATGAATGCAACGTTAGCAAAAATTAATAACATACTTTGTCATCATACATACATCTAGATGAACAGGACAAGGATACGGAAAATCATTTAAAATATATTAACGATGGCATGAATATTCATCATATGAAAAGATATTTCATGATACTTCAGAACATATTTTCTTCCAATGTATCGGTAATATGATATAATTCAATAACTTCATATGACACAAAGTGGTAACTGATAATAGACAGGATGGTGCATAAATAATATATCTACCGATAAGTTGATCGAGTTGAAGATATACTTGCCAATATACAATCTCAACGTTTATATGCCAGCGCGCTTATTACAGTACATACATATATATATATATATATATATATATATATATATATATATATATATATATATATATATATATATATATATACATGCATACACAGACATACACACACACACACATACATATATATATATATATATATATGTATATGTGTGTGTGTGTGTGTGTGTGTGTGAGTCTGTCTCTCCGCCTGTGCGTATCGGTGTTGCTGAGAGCGCCCGTGTGTGAGTTTGTATATATATACATATATATATATAGATATATAAAATCTTCAATATTGTTCATATATTATTTCGCTGAATTTACACGACACCACCCAGAACAACAAAACAAACAAAAGGAAAATCATTGAGTGAGAATATAAATTTTGCAAGTGTCCTGTTACCTACCAGAATACTTATATCTAAACCTTATACAAATAAGAAGACTAAATATACAGCAACATATTTTGAAAATATATCCATCCTGTATCATGTGGTATTTAAGAAAATCGGAATATATTGCAACAAGAGAACTTTGAGAAATGTAATTATAAGGTTAGCGTAATATTATTTTATTGGCAGTATCAGTAGAGGGAGGATACCATGCTTTCCAGCATAGAGTTACACCCCTTTATGGTGTGAGTTCAAATCCCGCCGAGGTTAACTTTGCCTTTCATGCTTACGGGGTCGATGAAATAAGTACCAGTAATGTACTGGGTAATTGCTTGCCTTGTGCCAAAAGTAGAAACAATTATTTATAAATATTTACCTAATGCAGCATGGGTACGTCATCTTTAAATATGAACGTACGTTTCTAATTCAGAGGAAATTGTTTCGAATGCTTTGTTTCATGCAATAGTGTCTTATCATGTAATGAGGACGACAATATCAATACCATCCCATATTCAAAATAAATAAATTTGACAATAGCAACGTGTTAGGAAAGGATTCAACGTCGTCATTACGGTTTAATAAATCATGTAAGTTGCGAGTTATGTTGGAAATGATTCTTGACAAATATTGAAATTGAAAAAAAAATCTATTTGTGTGAATGCAAAAGTCATGATTAAAATCTGGCGAGATCACGAAACGTTATTTGAATATATTTATTTCATGTCACATACATTGTTCAATACCTGTATATTTAATATATTTCTTCTATGCCAATGTATACTTTACGTACAATAGACTATAAAAAAATCACCATCAAAATTACTATACATAATGATTACATTTTTTAATAGATTGTCTATTATTTTATTCCATTAAAAGAAATACATCAGGTGGATAGATATTATAGTTGAATAATCTCGAAGCTGTTTCTATCTGGTATCTATAATATATAGATACGTTAACTAAAGCATTGTTGATATTATTAAAGATCTATTTTTTTTAAAGTTAATATATTTTTGTTCGGAACAATATAATAACACAACAATCATTTCTGTGGGTCTTTTATGCCTACACTTATGACTTTCGATGTATAGGATGTCGAATACAAATATTCCGAAATAAACTGATGTACCTTATTGTTTCGAGAAGCCTTGTACACATGTTAGTGTATCTTTCTTATTCTTTCTCTCTCGGTTTCTCTTTTTCAGTCAGTGTCTTACTGAGTTACTGTCTTTCAGTCCATTTCTCTCAGGTTCTCTCTATCTCTCTCAAAAAGTTTCTGTCAAAAAAAAAAAAACACAAAATCTCTTAACTCAGAGAAGTAGCGAGAAATCCAAATTGAAAACCAATAGCATGAAAACCAAATTGAATTGACATTTACATCTACTTCGTTTCTTTAGCTGACCGAATGTTTAAGCCAAAGCATTACTGCACGGGGCTCTACCAATTCATGCACTTAATATAGCTTCATCACTTTCACCACTCGTGAAAACGAGGTACCTGTAAATCTCCTTTTGGATCAGTCGATCTCTACTGATATATATTGGACCCCTCAGCTGGTCTTACATGGGGATCTAGATTGACACATTGGAAGCAATAACATTTGATATACTCACTAAAAAGATTGCTTAAGTACATTTCCCGCACAACACCCATCGAAATAACTGGGCGAGAAAAAAAAACAAAGGCGATGCTTCTTATGGTCTGTAAACGAAGATGCAATTCACTAAATAAATATATGTATATTCATATTTTCGTAGAAGTAAGAGCTTTATAATAACACAGATTATTATCTTGTATTTATGCAAGAAAACGTAGAATACTATGATGTCTGCGCTGAAGTAGAAGGTCTGAATTAAAAGTAAAAGCGCAAATGTATGTATATATATATATATATATATATATATATATATATAACTGTGTGAGAGTGATGAGGGCGTTGGAAGGGGTGAGAGTGTAATTAGACGGGGAAAGATAGATGGTGAGGGAGTCACAATTTTAATATCACAAGTTCTTTACAAATAATTTTGTCATGATAAGATAAAAATATATATATATATATGCACTTATGTAACGTACCAAATAGCATTAGTATATAGCATTCTATTGTGCTTATTTCAACACGAACTGCGTTGATTTCCATTTATTTTCGTAATATCTTTCCTATTATCTGTAGAGATTTATTCATTGGAAGTAGCAAATTATTTTACTTACAAATGTGTCATATATAGTCGAATACTTCGCCAAAAAAATTAAAGTGATTGTCTGTGAGAATAGTCCACTTTCACTTTTGATGCACTGTCGATTATTTTAACAAGTGCAATTTTCACCAAGGCATCAAATTAAACTATCCATTTTAGCTGTCATGTCTCACACAATAGTTCTTTTAATCGTTTCTGTCTCGTTTAGTACATCACTACACAAAGAAAGAAAAAACCTTTGTATACTCTATTGTAATTATTATGTAAAATTTATTATTTTCAATATTAGTTTTGTTGTTATTGTTTTTGTTTTTGTTTTTTTATAATCGTGATGGTAGTGATGTTGATGATGCTGGTGGTAAAGATCATGATAATAGTTATCACTACCATCAACGCCAGAAACATCCTTATATTTTAACTGTTTTCTCTACATGTTTACGTTTTCTTTCGTATTTGCTAAATATCGATTATTTTTATTAGTATTATTATTATTTATTATTATTATTAATATTATTATTATTATTATTATTATTATTATTATTATTATTAGTATTAGTAGTAGAAATAGTAGCAGTAGTAGTATTAGTAGTAGTTTAGTAGTAGTAGTTTAGTAGTCGTATCAGCATCATCATCATCATCATCATCATCAGTAGTAGTAGTAGTAGTAGTAGGTTTACGAGTGTTACCAACTCTAGTATGCATAGTAGTGCTGATGGTAATTTTAGTAGTAACATATAGTAGTAGAAATATTGGTAATAGTGGTTGCTCTAGTAGTAATAGTACTAGTAGTACTGTTACTAGTGGTAGCAGTAGTAATTGCGTTGATTGTTTTGGTGTTGGTGGTAGTCGTCTTTCTAGGTTGCGGTATTTTTATTTTCATCTATTGGGTGTTTTTGGCAATATCTCAGAAAAGTAATGTCAATGTTATTTTCCTTATTGTTTAGTTTCTGTTTATTACACTTAAGAATCTTCATTGATTAAATAACAGCCACATTTTCTCAAACAGCAGATGTTTTTGCGTAGAGTAAGTTGGTTAAAAGTTTCCAGTTTCGTAATATGTATTTGACTTGTATCGATTTGGGATTTAGATATGTTTCAGCGTTAAGTGATTCTAACTATTTCCTAAAGAGTGCACTTTATAGTATCGTATTAAAAATATAGTGTGTCCTTGTGTTGATTTCTAGAAAGAATTCCTAATTTCAGTGCATGAGAAAATGCATGTATCACAAACAAAGCTATACATATGCGTTTGATAAGACTGATATAAGAAAGAGACGACAAGGAGATAATATATTTACACTTCCTTTACACGTTATACTGTAGAATATGCTTTGGTGGCTTCTGGAATATTTTATGACATATTTTAGTTGGGTATCACACTAATATATGGAATAATTCTGTTTGCTCGATATTAAACATTCCAGCATATATTATATACACTGTATTCTACAAATGACTAGATCACACACACATACATACACACACGTATACATATATATACACGAACATATAGAACACATACATGGAATATATACTATTTCAGGAAATCCTATTTATTAAAATGATACTTATAGATGTGAGTAATAATTGTTTATACGTTTAGCACACGGCCAGCAATGTTAGTAATAATGTCTGTAATAATACATTCTGCTAGCACACTATATCATTCTGTGCATGTAATGTTTATAAAATATTTAATTAAAATATGTAAATAGATAAGTTATTGCATTATTTCCAACTGATGTTTCCGCTAATAATTCGACATATTGTTCAAAGAAGTGCAGCTCTAATGAACCGTAACGATTACTAAATTATATTTGAAATTTATAATAAAATGTTTTACTTTCTTTACATATATGATTTATTATTTGACTTATAATTCTACATGAAGTTATGCTTAATGAAATAAGTTTAGCAAAATACAACTTTAGTAATGTCACAAATTTGACAAATGCTATTCAAAGAGAAAACTGTAACTTTTTTATGGAATTGTTAAACTTGACATAAATGCGATTTACTGAATACGCTTCAAGTCAAGCGACTTCGACAGTTGTGTCTGTCTTCAAACATTATGAAGATTAATAATTAAACCATTCTCTCTGATATGAAGATTTTATTACTTTCGAAAGCAAATATATGTTTGGCTTGTTATAAAAAAAAGTTGACAAATGACGTTCGGAAATGTTTAAATCATCTTCCATCAAACGCATAGAATAAACGCTGCGAAGATTAATAAAAGCTAACGAATACATTCACTTCCAGTGATGTAAAACTAAATTTTCGGTTACATGAAATTTGGCAATAATGTTATTCATGTTTGAATGTACTCAGGTAATATTGGTACTACTACTACTACTACTACTACTACTACTACTACTACTACTACTACTACTACTACTACTACCCCCACCATCACCCCCACCCCCACCATCACCCCCACCCCCACCGTCAACACCACTACTACTACTACTACTACTACTACTACTACTACTACTACTACTACTACTACTACTACTACTACTACTACTACTACTACTACTACTACTACTACTAATAATAATAATAATAATACTATTACTAAAACTATTGTTGCTTACTCCATTTTCTATTCACATGACCCTGTTCCTTCATAGCCTTATGACTTACATATGAGTCGATGTATATATGTATTTATTCTTGCTGTATTTAGGAAGACTGTGAGTAGAGTAATTGCTGATGAAATGCTTTATGACAAACATGTATGCTGATAGTTGGGCATCGTGTGCATTGAATTTGGATTTGTTGTCACTCGAGTCATATAAAATGGTATGTGCGATTGATTATATGTAACTTAGTTTTTAAAAAAAAATGTTGGTATTACCACCTTTATGAACTTATTAATTCGTTGTGCCTAAACAAACCATTATATCGTTGGAGTCTTTTATTTCGATCTATCATATTCTGCCTGTTGTAATTTTTGAGAATGTCCTTCTTTGGAAAATTGCACCTATATTGTCTAACACGTTCGAAAATTATAAATAACTTGCTGTATCATATTAAACAATGTCTTGGAATTTAAAGAGACAAAATCAATGAAAAGAATATTTTTATGTTGTAGAAAAAAATCAAATATATTACATAAACTGCAGGAATTAATTCAATTCCATGTACGACAGAAGCTTCACTACGTCTGAATGGGAATTTAATTTTATGTATAAGATTATATCCGATCAATACCTTTAGAACTGATCGATGGTTTTGTCGAAATGTATTACTCAATTAGTTAATTGTGTCAGTATGAGCCTTTAGATGTAATAAACGGTACAATTCAATAAATGATGCAGCCGTATATGTGCACTACTTTAACATATATTCAGTGACATTATCAATATAATCAATTAATAGATACATATATTATAGTTTAATAATAATACAATTCTATTCAATTTAATACATAGCGAGTTGAGAGAATTGATACAATTAGGTCATCGAAATAATGTCATTAAGTAATTTTACATCAAATGCAAAGAACATAATGAACTGTATCGTATTCGCATGCGCACAGTGAGTATGTGCAAACCTGGCAGACAGAGAGAGAGAGAGCACATTCAAATTGGAGTGTTATGAATGAGTGATTAAATGAGTATTGGAATAGTTATTTAGAAGGGTAACCTCTATTTAACACTATGAACTAGATAAGAACAATACATCGATCAATAAACATAGTTTAAATGTTCTCTCCACTGTATTAATATATTTCTTGTATATGTGGTGAGGTATCTGCAATAATATGAGAGCCGGTGTAACCTAATCCCACTACAAGAGCAATTCTTAGAATAAACCAGGCGAACAAACAGAACAATATATACAAGAGATACCCTCGATCAAAGTAAAATCAGTATTATACAGTATGAAATAAGAAAACTCATTTCAATTCTCCAGTAAGAATATATCTTGATATATTGAATACGTCAACAAATATGGGAAGGAAACGAAGACATCAAATCAAGCCAACAGAAAAAAAAATCCTTAAACACAATATGAAATAGAGGAAAGGTTTCGCAGCATAACATCATGCAAAAATCCGATTGAAAGAATAGAGAATGAAAGTAAATTGCCTGAGATCCAGACGCAATAACTGTTGAATACTTTCAGTAATATATCTTATTTGATATAGAAAATAAGTTTTAATAAGATGATACGAATATTACAATATGTTTACATACAATCAGTATAAAAATATAGCCGTTCCTCGATTCTATGACATTTTGCATGAGACATTTTTGACATGAAATTAATTCTCCTAATATATTTCTTTTCAACAACAGATTCTGCCTCTTTTTTGGGGCTGGAGCTAAATTGGAAAGTCACATAAGCTAAATACTCTCTTTACATCTTCAGAATCTGTTGGCGAAAAAAAATGAAGAAAAATAGCGAGTTTAGTACGATTCCGCCTCCTCTGCCCCCCACCCCCCATCCCCCTCCTCCTCCTCCTCATAATCATCATCATCATCCTCGTTGTCTTCTTCTTCTTCTTCTTCTTCTTCTTCTTCTTCTTCTTCTTCTTCTTCTTCTTCTTCTTCTTCTTCTTCTTCTTCTTCTTCTTCTTCTTCTTCTTCTTCTTCTTCTTATTCTTCTTCTTCTTCTTCTTCTTTATTTGCTTATGTGTCCTAAGACGGTCTTGGAGCCAAAGTCACAAGCCACTTCCTCTAGAGAGTTATATCAGAATCAAGAGGCCACAAAAGATCTGAGTGCAACACCATTGGAGCAGAAAATACTTCCTAGTGGTCTATCTCTAGCTTTCCTGCGATAATATCCGTACGATTAAATCGAATTTCCCCACCCCTATAAATTACTCGCCTTGTGCCTAAATTAGAAACGATTATAATTATTATGGAGTCGGTCGGATGTTATTATCGGTGGAATATCGGACCCCCTGCGGTGGGGCATAGAGTTGCGGCCATATAAGTTCTGAGTTCAAATCCCTTCAGTTTAGCTTGTTCTCTCATCCTTAGAATAAAGAACCAGCAACGTACTGAGGTCAATTAATTCGAATTTCCCTTCCCGTAAATTTGCTGGCCTTGTGCCGAAATATGTAACCACTATTATTATTAGTAATAGTAGCTGTTGTTGTATGACTATTATTATTAAGAAATGTATTTTGTTTATTTTGATATGTGTTTTGTTACACACGTGCGTTGTTTTAGCATTAAAGTTCTCTAACCATAATATTTTGTCTTAGCTGTCATTCTCAAGGGAACTAAGCCTTTCAAAGAATTTCCAATGAAATTTACGAAATTTTAAATATCTTCATCGAAAAAGAAAATAATATTACCGCCAAATAACAATTTAAAGCAAAACAAAATAATTATAAACATAACTAAATTCTGCAGTTTTTTCAAAACTTCGTGTTTATATTTCTTCCACTTATTTTCTGAAATTATATATATATTTTTTAAGCCGTTACTCGGCAAACAAATGAAGCAATGCTATTCAGCTGAGCATTTTAGAGTGTTTTGTTTTATATTTTCCATTTTGCTCATCTTCAACATTATTTGCAAAATACGGTTGCATGATTCTATTTTAAAGTACCTTAATATTCCTTTATGTATAAGTTGTTTTCTTTTCCTTATTACTCTTACGAAAAACCAAGAGAATGCATATACATATTTAGTTTTAAGCATTTGTACATGGCCTTTCTTTTTTTTTCTTTCATATTTAATATTCTGTTCAAGGGAGAAACGCATTAGTGTACAGTCTCTAGATGACTTGTTGGATTATAATTTTTAGTTAGACCATGTGGGCATTTTACAGCTGGGATAAAGAATACATTTTAATAATTATATATTTATTTTTTGCATATTCATTCTTTATTCTTAGATATTTTATATTTTATATGTTTGTATGAATTGTTTACCTGCGCATTGTATTTTATCACCCGTATTCTAGATATACTGAAATATAAATCTCTTCTTATCGAATACGTCAGCCAAATTTATTAAATGTTAAAAGATAACTATATATTCTTACTGGTTAATTAATTCATACGAACATGGGTTTCAATAAATATTCCAACATCGGTTGTATAGGGTAAAATACTTGGCCTTTTTACACTAATTATATACATAATAATTTGTAATATTCTAGAGTAACTAATATATAACGAGTGTTAATAAAAGTAATTCTAATATTGATACCAGTGATGATGATGATGATGACGTTGATGAAGCTAAAGATGACGATGGGGACACTGATGATTATGATAATGCTGTTACTGCTGCTGCTGACCATATTCTTAATATTTATATCTATTTTTACTTTAACGATAGTATAGTTACGTTAAAGATATTATAGTTACGTTAAAGATATTATAGTTGCGTTAAAGATATTATAGTTAAGATGGAGGACCACAGATGTTATAATTTATTGCAAATACTATATTACTGCTCTTCTTTTTCCCGTGACTACCGTTGCGCTGGTTCGTTTTGGAATTATAGATCATTCTTTCTGAGGGAGACGATTAGATGGATATCGAATATTGAGACTAGTAATATGTGTTGGCATAGGTATTTTCTATTTGTCAATATATATATTTATCATGATCAATCAACCACTGAAACGATCGTAAAACAACGAACCAATTAAAATCACATCTTCACTTTATGTTATATAATGTTATTATTGACAACATATCTGCATACATGTATATATATATATATATATATATATATATATACATATATATATATATGTATATACATATATATATATATATATATGTATATATATACATATATATATATATATATATATATATATATATATATATATATATATATATATATATATATATATATGTATATATATATATATATATATATATATACATGTATATATATATATATATATATATATATATATATATATATATATATATATATGTATATATATATATATATATATATATATACATGTATATATATATATATATATATATATATATATATATATATATATATATATATGTATATATATATATATATATATACATGTATGCATATATGTTGTCAACAATAACATATATATTTGTGTGTATGTGTGTGTATGTGCGCGTGCGTGTGTGTGTCTGTGCGTGTGCATGTGTATGTATATATATATATATATATATATATATATATATACATACACATATATATATATAGAACATATACTCTATACTATTTCCTGTCAGCATGGTTTGGCAAGATATTTATAACGCTGGTTTAAGACCTTTATTTCTCTCTGAAGAAGATATATTATCTCGAAAATTAAGGACATTTAAATAAATCTAAGGTAAAAGACGAATCAACAATATCTTTTGAAATTGCATTCTTTTTTCTATGTCCATACCTGCATTGTTTTGGCTTGATTATACATATTCAAATGTTTATACCTCATTACACAATGCTTCAAGTGAACTATAACCTCCCCATATATATATATACATACAATGAATTCAGCAATAGAACAGGAAGGACAATGTAAGTTCGGCACGGGTGATATAATATTGGGAAGAAAACCTATTACTAGTCTCTATATTTAATATCTTTCAGAAACAATGAACTATAATTTTTATTTGCAAAATATAT
>OZ024749.1:50954521-50974521 GCA_964016885.1 Eledone cirrhosa
TTCATATATTGCAGATCTCATTATAATTCTTCAAATATTTCATGGTCCATAAATATAATACATCTCGAGCAATATGTTAGATTATTAACAGCCTCGTCCTCAACCTATCTCTCATAATTTATTACTTTATCGGTATTTATTTCCCTCTGTTTTCTGACAAATATTTGCTGTGGTCAGGTCTAGAGAGTTACCTGCGACATCAGGTTGAAGTAGCCAAGACAAACCCGTCTGTATTTGAAGGTGAAAAGCAACGAAACAGATTTTATTCTGTGTTCAAATATACATAAAATCGGTTTCGTTTAACAATACTAGCACGAATAATGCTAACATGTTCATACGTGTGCAAGTGCGTGTACACATATATATGTGTGTTTGTATCTGTGTGTGTTTGTGTGTGTAGAAATCTGAACGATATATATAAATTCTATCTAAAAAATATCCGTGTATATTTCATACAGAATATAAGTAGATTATTTCAAAGCATTCATGCAGAATTAAAGTAGACAACATTTTCGAAGCTATATAAGGTCGATTTACTTTTAAATTTCCATATACATTTTAAAAGCAATGTTTCAATATGTTCCAATATTTCAATTTTAGCAACCTCAACAGCTGTACACTTAAAATGGAAAATATGTTACATACGTTATATAACGGATAGGCTATACTTAGGGAAATATAATGATACATGTATAAAGATTTTAGAGTCTTCGGGACGGGATAAATATGATAGAGCATATTGATATATAGAGGCGCGTGGCCTAATGGTAAGGGTGTTTGACAAACGATCAGAGTCTCGTGGATTCGACTCCTGTGTTGTATTGCGCGTTCTGTTCTTGAGTAAAAGATTACATTTCACGTTGCTCTAGTATACTCAGCTGAAAATGAGTACCAGCAATAGCTTGGAGGTTTAACCCTGCGTTGGACTAGCGTCCTGTCCAGGGAGAAACTTCTACTGTTATCTGCATCATGCCACGAAACCTAGATAAGCACCAGCCTAACGAGATGTTAATGGCTAAAGAAAAACTTTAACTTGGACTTTTTTTTATATATTAATATACATGATGTCCTCCAAAAATGTATTCACACATCAACAACATTTAAATAAATATTGGCTGTACAGGTAATCACAGTGTGTATACATTTTTGGCGACACCCTGTATGTATTTGGGGTCGTCCACTTTTGAGTTTCTCCGAAATATACGTTGAACAGATAGAACAATTAATCTAGTGGCACTGCAATAATGCCCCCTATACAATTGATTGCAATATTCTAAATATAATTATACAAATTATATATGCTTCATACACATCCTGTTTAACGATATTTCATAATTTGTCTTGGCAGATCTCACATCCATGTCCATATCTGTCTGTTTCGATTTTGCCATTCCCTACCTAAAATATTTAACATATATATCTTTAGTATACCAAAGTCAATTTATCTTATTATCAGAATAACATTTCGTAACACAAATCAATCTCCGTAAACGAGATAAATAATCGAATTAGATGATGGGGCCAGTATGCTATTTCATACAACGTTAATGATCCGAATAAATATTTCCATGAAAGTATATTCTGCTGCGACATAATGCTGAGATAATTGTGTTTAGTGTGAAATGTCTATACGTATGGGTTAGAAACATAAAATAGAAAATAAGAAATAGGGAATCAGAATTATCTTATAATTATAAGCCGTGTACCTCAAGTGAACTAACGTAAGCTCATGTCTTAAATGTCCACTTGAGAAACCAATACTAGTCCAGAATATATTTTCAGACAACTGATTTTACGTGCAATATCCGAAGACGTGTAACTGCCTTTATAACCTCAACTTGAAAGTGCATTTTGGAAGCATATTCGTTTGATATAATTATGTTAATTATGGAACAAATGTTCATTGTTAATTAGTTTCAAAATATCTATTACCAAGAAAGTAATTAATATGTAGGATTTGTCAGATTATGGTTATTGAAAATGGTTACTGTCTGTAATATTAAATGAACAGCTATAAATATATGAGTTATTCTAAATTCATTATGTTACGTTATTAAACGTGCTTGGACGGCAGTTGACTGGCATAATCTGTAGAGAATCGGACACTATGCTTTAAACAATAGAGTTAAAGCCATTTACATTCTGAATTCTAATTCCGCCGAGATTAGTCTTACCTTTCATCAATACGGGGGTCGATAAAATAAAGCACCAGTAATGCAACGGGGTTGATATAATCGACTTTCTACTCCCCTAAATATTATTATCAGAAAACATTTATTATATGGAATACCATCGCACAGAATCCCTTCATAATTAGATCGTTCAATATTTATCCACCTATGTATAAACGATGTATGTCTAGTTATTGTTCCCACAGACATATATAATTACATAGACGCATACATAAATGTTTGTACATACACACCTACACATATGCACGTATACACCCCCCATATATATATATATGTGTATATATATAGAGATAGATTTCGTTTCTGAATTTGTCTAGCAAGTTACTTTATCTGAAAACGTGTCTTGAAGGCGATATGGTTATGCTTTGTGGGGGGTCATGTTGCCAATAAGAAACACACGCACCAGAAGTTATATATATATGTGTATATATATATATATATATATATATATATATATATATATATATATATATATATATATTGTTATGCTGTGGGAGGGTTATGTTGCCAATAAGAAACACACACACCAGTTACTTTCACTCCAATTTATTATAAATTTAATTCATAAATTTAAGAATTTATAAATTGCCGATTGGTTGGTTGGTTCCACAACCGGACGGTTGTTCATATATTGTCAAAGTTCTTTCGTCACACATTCTGTAACCTCTTCAGTGACTAGGGATTCTTTTCTTTGTTTTTGTGCCTCTCCTTTGTTCTGTCCTACGCCATCCTAGCATAATTACACATATAACAAATCATTAGACCATGCTATAAGAATAAAGGCTCCTATGAAGAAATATTTGATAAATAACCGAAAGCGGCCTCTTCGCGGTGACCCGAATAGAGTATTTACCCAACATTTCAACGGCATGTAGAAACTGACTAAATATACCGTCAATCATACACAATTAGATGTAAATTTAAACTTAGAAGAAACGTGTACATACGGTAATTACATCTCTACCATGGTTTTGTCCGTATTTTTAGATATCCTACTGTTAAGGTTAAACCTAGAGTAACAGACTCATCAGGAGATAAACTATGTTGGACAGTTAATTTTTCCAAAGCGATCGCGTCAAAAATAGATTTAAAAATGGCTAAGAATCGTGACGTGGCAGTGGTCAAGTTAGAAAGAATGTGATTTGTTGCTAGAAAGCGCAGCCCAAAATCGTCCAATTGCATCTCAACCCAACGGGAGATTATTAAATATAAAGATTTACATATACATAAAGTCACAGATATATATATGTGGCAACCGGTCACGTTGTGGCTCAATGAAGAAATAATATATATATATATAATTAGTTGCGTGTGGGTATTTGTGTTTGTATAAGTGTTTATATATTACGACCTTGCTTCCATGTAGGTTTGTTTAATGCTATGACGATTTTTGTTTTGTCATTTAACTTTCAATGGTACTTAGATATAAATGCATTCCTCGTTCATTCATTATTCTTAGATATATAATTACTCAGGTTTTATTCACCTAGGCATTTCGAGTTAATTAATTTCGTGTAACCATCTCAATTAATTTGATACCGTTAGCTTTTAAGAATTTCTTCATTACGTAAATCATCAATAGCTAATTACTTACGGCTAATGAATGCAGCAATGCATTCCTCTAAAGACTATCAGATTTTCCTGACTTCCAACAAGCATCTTAATGAAATACAATTCACAATGCAAAGCTTTTATTCAGTCAGTGATAAAATGAATTCTTCATTAAATTTATAGTGTTTGAAATTCTAATTTCCTAACCATAACGAGACGCATAGAATTAAAGTCTGAGGAGGCGTACTATATGGTAAAATCTCCGATATTGCATTATTTTATTATATTGCTAATGTTCCCATACATCCACACAAATTGATTTTAATAAGGGTGAACACAAAATGTATTTCTAATTAATGTGCGTCAAATACACGCTAGATTCGGGGTATATTTCCCAGTCTCTCTTTGAAATTTGATTGTATGGTAAACTTTATATATTAATGAGATTTAAAACATGATTATAACTCGTTACTAATTGGATGCATTCGATATTCTTTAAAGCTTCCATGTGTTTAAATGAGGAGATATGTAGTGAACTAAGAGGAGAGGGAAAAATAGTGTGCCATAGACAGCCGAAGGAAGTGCCACCGTGAATATATATATATATATATATATATATATATATATATATATATATATATATATATATATATATGTGTGTGTGTGTGTGTGTGTGCGTGTGTGTTCCTAGGATACCGTATATTTTGCTACGATATGGAACGTCATCTGCATATTCCCCCTCTTAAATGCAACCCACGGCAAATGCTAATGACATTTCTAACTCTTTCTATTATAAGCACACCAAGAAGAAGAGGAAAGCCGATTTAACCGGCACTTATTTTATATTTTATAGGCCACCGGAGAACAAAATAAAAAAAAATTGTGCTCGCTAGGATTTAAACGCAGAACATGAAAATCGTCACTAAGTGACACCAACAATTTGTCTGCCGATCTACCGAATTCCACAGTCTCTACCCCGTTTGAATAAAAAATAAACAGTAAAAAAAAAAGTGTAGACGAATTTTAGTCCTAGTAGGTCAGGATATGTCCTCTTATTACGTGCTAATACAGTGTATCTCTATAGTTTCTACACTATATAGGGCATCGAACTGGCATTTGATGTGTCGTTTGTGGCAATGGAGATATTTTCTTGTCCACAAGAAGCATTTTTTGTTACAACATATTTCCTAATATTCTCACACATACATTCTGAACATTCATGTAATATATGGAGTTTTGGAAATGTATATAACTATATATAATAGTTATGTTCATCGTCCAAAATTACACACGGAATTATATATACCATCGTTTCTTAGCTCGAACAAATATCTCATACAAATTTACTTATATATCATAAATTAAATCTGGTGCTGCTGATATGACCGCACACAGACTGGTGAGAATCTTTATATATATCATGTGAAAATATTTATATATGGTTCACATAGGGTCATAATATTTTTTTTTCTAGGCAATGTATTATCTCAACCTATCTGTATAGCACATATTAAACTTGGTGCAATGGATATGCCCGCACACCAACCGATGAGAACATTTGTATATGGGATGAGAAAATATTTACTAGGTGGTTCAAATAGTGTAAACGATTTGTCTATATACTGTGATACATCCAGAAGGCAGAATATTTCAATTAGAATAAAATTGCTGGCATTAGCTGCAACGATGAAATAAAACGGTTTTGATAAGGAAGATAAAGTGGTTAACTGGAAACTGTCCAAGTAAATAGTGATGTCTGGGGATTTTCAGAGAAAATTACACATCTACATGTATACATACACGTGTGCGCATATATATTTGTATGTTAATAGATGTCAATGGACATGTATATAAGTGCGTAAGTGACTAGCTTTGAATATATATATATATATATATATATATATATACATATATTTATATATTTTTATATATATATATATATATATATATATATATATAATATATATATATATATATATATATACATATATATATATATAAATATATGCACATATACATACATACATATATATATACATACAGGTATATATATATATATATATATATATATATATATATATATATATATATATATATATATATATATATATATATATATATATATATATATATGTGTATGTATGTGTGTGTGTGTGTGGTGCAACAATATAAATGCGTTTATTGTGTGTGCGTATTGTGTGTATTAGATATGTGTGTTAGTGTGATAATCTTAATTATCTGACGGAAAGGACTCTGAAACATATTGAATATATTCTAAAACGAAGGCTTATTTTTATTCATATTGTTATCATCATTAGATAAATTGTAAAGCTTCAACGGTTGTTAGAATATGTAACGTAAAGAAAAGAAGTCTGTATGTACGGACACCCACAATAACCTACTAACTCTTCATATATATATATATATATATATATATATATATATATATATATATATATATATATATATATATATATATATATGTATGTGTGTGTGTGTGTGTGTGTGTATGTAAAATTTAAACAGAAATAAGAACTCAATCGGTACAGTATATGAAAGGTACATATTAGGTTAACGCTTGATATATATATATATATATATATATATATATATATACGTATGTGTGTGTGTGTGTGTGTATACTATATATTCTTATATCGGTATGTTGTTGGTGGCTTAGAGAAGGAGTGCTCAATACTGAAGTAGAGTTTTGATATTCAGTATCAATAAGACTCAAATATGAGTCTGGTTAATCTGGAATTGTTCCTGTCTAACGAGGCATTTCACCAGAAAAACAAGACTCACTTTAACGCCTTAATAATAATGAATACACACACACACACACACACACACACACACACACACATACCCACACACATATTTATATATATATATATACAGTATAGCTTACTAAACATTCATTAAAATATGTCCGACGTAATAACTTCGCAACGATATGAAATGGAACGGGAAAACGAAACGTTCAAGGCACAAGGCCAGCAATTCACCAGTACATTACTGGTACTTTATGTTATCAACCCCGAAATGCAAAAATAATGCATTCACAAAACTACACTCAAAATAATTTACAATTATTTACTGTGTATTCATTCGGACCTATTGCCCTTTACATTACAATTATTAGAAATACATCGTATATCATTAATGAATATTTTTCATAGATTCCTACGAATGTCTTAACAAAATGTAGAGTTCAGAATATAAAAAAGAACACATTTTTACAGGTGCCAATCAAAATTCACGTTGCAACACTCCTATCAAATCTTGAACCACCTCTTCAAAACAACCATTTTATATACTTGTGTTAAGCTGATAAAATATTACCTGTCAAAAAAATCTAGAATAGAAAATAAGTGTATTATTATTTTGTAACTGTATCTACAGAACATTAAGCACACGGCGTACATTTATGTATCAGAAAAAAAAATCCTTAAGTATATACACACCATATGAAATATAATATAAAGAAGCTTAATACCTCTTGAAATGTATTGCGTTATATACATGTACTTATGTATATATATATATATATATATATATATATATATATATATATATATATATATATATATATATATATATATATATATATATATATATATATATATACTTATGTGTGTGCGTGTATATATATTTGGCACTTCACAATATCTCAAATATTCCTTATATGACAACCTCTCCATTATTGTGCGAGAAACGTCGACTTTCCTTTTGTTATATTTATCACTATTCTTTGCAAGATATCTTTAGCTTTGTAGAAGGAAAATGAAAAGCATAAACAAAGGGAAAAGTTGTTCACCTAAAGTCGAACGTTATATTGCAATATAAGTTCAATTAGAAATATGAATAACTTTGCTTTAGAAATCAAAGTATGTTGATGGATTGTTTTCACTATCATGAAAATCTAAACGTTCTGACTATCAAAAATGTAATGGGGTCATTATAAACACAGGAAGAATCTGACAGAGAAGAAGATACAAACTAAAATGCGATGCTCTCTTATAGTGGGTGGCAAAGATTTTACCAAGAAGAAAACAATGCGTTTTCTTCTATAAACGTATATTTAGCTCAAAATAACCTTTTTTTATTACTAATATTATTGTTGAAGTACTCGGCTGTTTCACTTCATATTCTTCAACGTCATTCACGATTTCCATATATTTTCTTTCCATATAAGTTTCCTTTAAATATTACTGTACTTAGCTGTTGAACTGAGAAACGATGATTTCGATAACAAAGTTAACATCACTTTCGGTTAGTGTATTGTCCTGAAGGATTGTGCATCGTTGAATGTTTCAATTGTTATATCTGAAAGTATCAAAGTTGTATATTAAGACACATTGCGTGTGTTTGTAAATGCACTTCTGAATGTGATCAGGATGGGTATGTTTTTGTTGGTTTTTGTGGGTATATAATACAGTATATACTGCTCCTCGGCCACCACTCATACAAGGGGAAGTCTCACTTTTATAATTTTTCAAATAAATATAATTAAATAATGGAGAACCTCCATCACGATGCTTCACTTTTTGACAAGATTCTAGATTAAAAATATGAATAAACACCTGTCAGATTTATTTATATATACAATGTAAATAGTTGGAAAATTAGTAATCCCACGATATTACGAGCAGAATAACGTCATTTATTTAAGTTACTTAATAGACTTTTAAGAATGTAGAACCAACAGTCACGATGCATTGTGGTGTTGACAACATTCAGTCGGAAATTAAGAAGAAAAAAAAGAATATATATTTTTTAGTATTTTATGTACTATAATACACTGTGTATTCGGAGTTATTTATATATGAGAACTGGAATTCAGTTTATGTAATTCTCATATAAGTTCTTTATATTACCATAGAAAAATATATCATAATATCTGTACGAAGTACATATCTACAAATTCATACATATGTACACAACACATGGCCTCAACTTTTTGACTGGATCAAGAATGAGAAATAGACTAATACAAAATTCAGGAAACGAACATGAAACGAATATTAAAACATTATCATATTTAATTGCAAAAAGCTAGCAATGACGAGCGCTTGTATTAAAAGGCACTGAACACCCAGCCCCATCTCCGTCTTAAATAAACAAGGAAAATCATGTCCTTCATAGGGAATATATTACGCTAACGCTAGTTACTAAAGATACGGTATTTAGCCCTATACCACGTTAAACATTCTAATATTCAAACAACCAACTGCGATGCTCTTATACTTTAACGTATTTCTCGTGACATCCAGTACTACAGATATGCTAGTAGCCACACTTGGAATATCAGTGGTGCAACATATGTTTGCTCTATTTTATTGGACCTATCTCTATTATTGTAATTATGATGGGATGTCACCTATCTTTAGTATATATTGTACATACTATTTTCAGTGTGAGTAGGATATTACATAAGATACTTATAGTAAAAGCAAATATTCATTTATATTCATCTTTCCTTTCCATTTTCATACGCATACATTTGTATTATTCATGAAGCTTATGGATATCGAAGCATGGAGAAATATTTTTCGGAAAACAAATATGAGAAGCCCTCATTTAAATAAAAAAAGAAAATGATAAGTTATGAAATTTTGTCTATAATTCAATGGCAAGTATTGATGGACAGTGAGAAAAGACTTGGATATATTACTTAAACCATGTAACAAGATATGTAATTTATATACATACATATGTATTATATATATATATATATATATATATATCTACAACGCCTTATAATTCCTATTACCCACTCTACTACCCTAAGTATTGAGTAATCTGGTGCGTTATGGTCCATCTTGCTCCTCACCACACATCCTTCGTTGGTTCTTTTAAGTTTGTATTTAATCATCATTCATCTTTTAAATACAAACTTAAAAGAACCAACACGGCTCTCTCAGAACTCATATGGTCCTTGAAAGACAAAAACATTAAATATACCATCTTTTGGAAGAAGGTTTCTTCTGCGTCCTCATACTTGAACAGCTCTCTATCTAAAATCTGTAATATCAGCCTAAATGAAAAACTTACCATTATCTCTAATCTAGATTCTATAATAAATAGACGTACAGATTTGTTTTCTATCTGCTTGCATAAATTCCATAGGACTTTTCACAAAGTATACAGCTAATATTCAATTCTTTATCAATTTAGAATCTTTTCTCAAAGGCACATATACATACACGTCTTTAAAATATACCCATCTTCCTACCTTACTTCAAAGGGCATTATACACTCTATAATACTTGTTTACTCATTACCCTCATTCTATCTTCACCTTGTAAAATCCTTCATAACATATACATTTGTTTTTTTGACGTTAGAATATTCATCCGCAATCATTATTATTTTTTCTCTCCATCATCAAACTTTTTAATCTCAATACATTAACTCCCTCTCCTTCTTTTGACGCTAGAATATTCATCCTTAATTTATTATTTTTTTCTCCCCATCATCTAACTCATTCTTAATACATATTAACTCTTTCTTCGCACATATTATCAATTCCTTCAATATACAAACCTTAACTTCACATTATTTTTCTAAAATCCTTCAACACACAAACCTTAATCATTTTTTTCTCTTCGTTAATTTTGAAATTGCCATAATACTTATAAACATACACCTTTTTTTTTTTTTTGACGTTAGAATATTCATCCGCAATTATTATTTTTTTCTCTCTATCTTCAAACCTTTTAATCTCAATACATATCAACTCCCTCTCTTTCCTCGTACATATTTTCCCCTTCGTTAATTTTCAAATTCTTTTAATTTATACATTATCTTCCAACGGTTTTCAACCTCTCTATGTAAAACAATATATCTTTTCTCAGTTATAAAAACTATCTCTTTCTCTCTATCACCCATCTCTCCCTCTCCACCTTCATTCTCATCTCCTCCCCTTTTTTGATCCTTTACACCCCCCCTCTCTAAATAAAATATTTTTTCCTCGTACATATTTTTCCCTTCGTTAATTTTCAAATTCTTTTAATTTATACATTATCTTCCAACGGTTTTCAACCTCTCTATGTAAAACAATATATCTTCTCTCAGTTATAAAAACTATCTCTTTCTCTCTATCACCCATCTCTCTCTCTCCACCTTCACTCTCATCTCCTCCCCTTTTTTCATCCTGTCCACCCCCCCTCTCTATATAAAATATTTTTCCCAATATCACACATCAATCTAAAACTACTTTTCATATGTTGATTTAAAACTGCACTATCCACAAGTGTGTTTTAGCCTTCATATCATGTCCTCCTGTTTTATCTGATGAAAACACAAATATTATTGCATGATGATGTTTGTTTTTGAAATGCGCATAATAAAATACATGGAACTCCTTTAACCATCTTTTGATCTTATATATTATATATGTATATATATATGTATAAAGCCTCAGTTAATTAGTATATTTTCGTCACCTTTCGCATTTACTCGTATATATATATATATGTTTATGTGAAGAATGGTAGGGGATAGGGAGAGGGTGATGGATTCTGCCTATATGGCGCGGCGACCTTAAAGCTGTGCTCCACGGCCAAGATCGCAAACGCATTCCCGTGGAGAATGGCTACCACCACCCTATGCAACAGCCACCCATTCTTACGGGGCTCCTTCCTTAGACAATCTGTTGTGGTCCTGATATTATAGAGGAGCTCGGCAGTACGGGGTCGAAGTCCGTCTGTGGTCTCGACGGTGACCTGTGTGAAGAGGAACCTGCCGGCAATACCCGATATGCAGAATGCAGAATGGTAATAACATATCATGTACTCAGTTTTATATTTCTGTTCATTCATGCATGCTCGTATCATTGTCCAATGCCATTTAATTGAGAATTAGTGTTATAATTATATTTATTTTTGATGTTATTAATGAGTTGTTTTTGTGATAAGGAATTGTTGTTGTGCATTATGTCAAACAACAAAAGCAAATACTTTTGTATTTCATATCTGTTCGAGTATGTTCTAGCTTCCGGCTGCATTGAGATTTATCATATAGAGTTCTGAAAGAAGAGTATTTGCCAATGTACGCATGTTTTAAAATATATATTTTATAAGGTTTCTTATTTAACATTACTCCATCTCTTATGTAATTCTTCTAAATATACCCGGTATATTTATAAAAATATTACTGAATTATATTCCAAGTATAGACGTGGCAAAATCGTATTTTACTAAGCTCTCTAATCTATTACCTCTGGCTGTCATTTGCTGTTATTTGCTAGCCTCACCGCTCTCAGGAAGAAAGAGGATGGCTTACGCCTCATCACTGTGGGAAATGTCTTCCGGAGGCTCGCTGCTAAAGTGGTCTGCAGGTCCATAACACCCGAACTGGGTGAGGAGTTCAGTCCGGTGCAACTGAGTGTCGGGGTGTCCGGTGGTGTGAGGGAGCCACATATGCAACCAGGCAGTTCTTCAACAGCTGCCAACTGGTACAATATCCAGGGACTCCAGGCACCTCATTGTCAAACTTGCCATGATCTACAATCGGTGGTTCCTACCCTGGCGGAATCGGCCTCCAGGTCAACTCGGCAAAGTCGGAGGTGGTGAATGTCAGCCACGATACTGAGAGCTTTGCAGCCTCCGACTTGGGCGTGTGGTCCATTTTCCACCAGGTACAGGTGACGCCAAGAGAGGATGTCCTTATTCTCGGGTCACTTCCCACCCGCCAGCGATCTGCTCCACCATCAGCTCCAGGCTTCAACAATTCCAGACTCTCACGAACCGACTGGGCCTGATCGACGGCCACCCAGCTCTCTTTCTGTTGAGGAACTGCTTCGCTATGCCGAAGCTCCTCTGCACCCTCTGCAGCGCTCCGTGCTACACCCACACATCTCTCCTCACTAAATCGATCAAACTGATCAAACTGATAACATATGTTATGTGTGTTTATTACAGAATGAACATACAAATGGTTTGTATCATATTTATCAATGTCGGAATCGCAAAAAATTCAGCATTACCTTCTACAACTCGACATCACACAAATACCATAATTCTGAAGTGAATCATGCTGAATTATATAGAAATTAATAAATATAATACTAAAATATGAAGTGTCTCACTAAGATAGTAGACATGGAATGAATTTAGTTTTGCCTTCTTTTATTGTTAATTCACATCGCAGAATAATTATTCAAGCGCACCTGTTTAGTAAACAAGAAGGATTACGCCTGCAATTCATAAATGATACAGGAAACGTATTAACTAATCAGGTATCGGAAAACACTCTGAAACTGATTAAGATTTACGACGGGTACTAGCATATATTCATTATAAATGAAACTACCTTTATGTTACCATCATTATTTATACGAATATTGGCAAGAGAACATAGCAACAATAAAGTCAAACACGATATCACATGACACACCTTAAACCATAAGAATATACACGTATAAAGCATAATATTAATGACATTACAAGAGAGACAAGGACAACAAAACCTAATTCTAAACGTACTGATAATACATTAATGGTAACTGGCAGATGATCAATCAAGTTTAGGGAGCAATAACAATGCTGGGTGTATGGTCTGCCGAAATGAAATAAGGTTGTGTATGTTAAGTAGATGGTTCATAAGTATGTACCAGAAATACTCAAGCATTCCGAACAACACCCACAGACTCGATCGGTATGTTAGATATTTAACCATTATTACACACTAATCAGATAATGGGCTTTTATTCAAATGAAGGCCATTAGTGGACAAGGCCAATATAGATGTTATTCTTCCCCTTCTTCGCCCATTTATTCTTTAGAGGGTCATGTTGGGAGAGTCCTCAAACACTCCTTCCTGTGGGTCCTGTAAGAACAAACTTTTCCATTTGATCTGGTTGGATCCCCAAGTGAGACCAGCCAGCTTCATGGAGGTTATCCAACTATCTTTCTCGGGGACTACCCTTGCGAAGCCGTCAGTTTAGATTTGCCCGCAAATTCTGTTCTGCGATTATTTCCTGAGATATTCTAACCACATGTCCACAGAATCGGAGTTGTGATCTCTCAATTCGGAGAAATAGCGATTCTAGCTGGAATGATTAAGTCATCTCCATAATACGCAATCTATCGAGTACCCTTACAAATTTCACTCATTTTCTTCCATATTGGTAGATTGCCAGTATCGATAGAATGTCTGACACCATGCTTTGCCTCATGGAGTTGAAATCCCGTCGAGGTTAACTTTGCATTTGATCATTAAGGGGACAATAAAATAAAGTAAGGATCTGAAGAAATCCTTAGTGGTACATAGTTCTGAGTACAGCATCTTAATTAGCCGAGAGTACGAATACATTTTCCGATATATAATGATATTGGTACAGGAGTTTTGCACTCTGGTAAAACATCAATGTTTATTGCATAGATACATTTTGATACTGTTATGTAATTATATATACCGGATATAATTTTACAATGCCGGCATAGCTAGGCTAATGATGCGAATATTCACAATATTATATACATATTAGAAAAAGTCCAATGAAAATATACCTTCTATAATAAATATCCTTATAACATCAAAGTAAGGGAGCAAAATAATTCAGAGACGTCATATACTTCGACGATATACTTTACTTACTATGTATCAATAAGTAGGATGGGCCATTATGTAGGATGGTGATTTAAGTGTCAGAAAATATTTGTACCATTTAAGAAATGATAGTAAAATGAAATATACTGTTGTTAAAGTTAATAATTTACTTATTACATCTTGATTCATGATGGACTGTACTAATAGCATAGCGTGTTGACGTCAGAATATTTAGTCTGCTATCCATTTCTTAATTACATTCAGCCTGCCATGTTGAATGGAGAGTATGGCCATATGTATAATAGTCACAATATATAGAAATATGATTCCATACAATTTATTAACATGGCTAAATTAAAATCCTATATGTTCACGATGAAAGAACATTGGATATGAAATAGATTCTTATAATTGGGAAGCGAAATTGTTAAACATCCGTATAAATGAAATTCAATTTAAAATATGTTCCAAAAGTACAATACTTTATGAATCAGCTCCCATATGTAATATCGTCTTTAAATATAGCATATCACAAAATAAGCTCAGCTTTCTATAAAGGTATTCCACAAATTCATAGAAATGAAACACAGGCTAAATATATGCAAACATTCAATACATTATTTGATAAGTATTGTTCACCATAACACAACATCTAATTAGAAAGTTATTAACTTTAAGAAGCATATAAATATTTCATTAAATTATCATACCAATATGTTACACATAAACATGTTTTGAAAGCGTATTCAGGCATAAACGTGGGTTTATATATATATATATATATATATAGGAAACAAATAAATATTCTTAGAAAGACTCCAGTTCCATCTTCGATTTCTTTTCCGTATATATATAATATACACATATATATATGTATATATATATATTGTTATACTTGGGGAGGGTCATATTTGTGTAATATTGCCAGAATGAATTAATAACAGAACACACTCACTGTTTGGTTGGTTTTCGCTTCTCGCTTCTGTGTCTATTATATCGGCAATCTAACTTACTAACAAGGTAATATTACCTTGTCCGACGAACAAATGAGGACGTTTTTTTCGTATTCGTCTTATTCGGGAAACCTCTGGTAATGAGGTAATTATATTGTGTTGTTTATTATACATAAAATTTTGCTCTGGTACTTACATAGAGCACTCTTCACTCCTATGCCTTTTTCAATTTTCAACGGAAACTTAATTACTTACTTACATACATACATACATACATACATACATATATATATATATATATATATATATATATATATATATATATATATATATATATATATATATATATATATATATATATATATATATATATATATATGTATGTATATGCGTATACGTTTGTGTGTCTGTGTTTGTGTATGTGTAGATAGGTATATATCACAGTTTCCTAGCGTCACACATATTTCTAACTTTTGGTATGATGAAAAATATCACCAATTTCGGTAGGTGCATTATAAAATATTCACTCAGTTTTATGCTCTACAATATTAAAGAAATCATTAATTTTTTGAAACACATCATCATAAACAATGGCTTCCAGTACGACACACACAAGCAAAAATGTTGACATATGCATGTACTTACGAAGATGCACACAGCAACGATCATATGAGTAAATTCCCACATTTAATATATATATTGTTCTTCGGAAAATTATACCAAATGTGTATTTCAATCGCGATTATGGATGTGAATGGGAAATTAATTTCCCGCGTGGCCAAAGCCAAAATCGTTTAGAGAATTGGGAACTAAAGTGAATGCTAGCAGTGGTTGATTTTCATTACTCCTTTTGGAAATAGAAACGAATTAAGAATACCATTTTCAATTAATATTCTCCAGAGTCACCATGAAACGGTTTTCTATAACTTTTAATATTATTTGAAGTTTGATTCTGAACATTCAAATAAATCATCCGCGTATGTGACCTTGAACTTCGTCAGTGACTGTCGAATATATATATATATATATATATATATATATATATATATATATATAGCGGCGATGAATTAGTTTTGCGAGGTTTTTTATATGAAATCGTGTCGAAACAAATATTGTTATACTTGGGGAGGGTCATATTTGTGTAGTATTGCCAGAATTAATAACAGAACAAACTCCCTGTTTGGTTGGTTTTCGCTTCTCGTTTCTGTGTCTTTTATATCGGTAATCTAACTTACACGGTCCTCAATGTTGCCATTGACTGACCGACGGTCAACAATAATACAGATACAATATAGACACAAACACATATATATAGTTTATCATAATCTTTCGTTGCACATCTGCAACATCGTCAGTGGTGTTATCGTTTCCTCCTGTTGTATTGTATGTCTACGCTATTTTTATTCAGTCTGTCTATATATTTATTTATTTATTTGCTTGGGAACTAAAGTTAATATTACCTTGTCCGACGAACGAATGAGGACGTTTTTTTCGTATTCGTCTTATTCGGGAAACCTCTGGTAATGAGGAAATTATATTGTATTGTTTATTATACATTATATATATATATATATATATATATATATATATATATATATATATATATATATATATATATATAAATATATATATATATATATATATATATAAAATTCATAGGGATATATGTATATATTTAGACATATATTTAAACATAGTCACAGATACATATGTGACTGTAACTACCTTTCACGGTGTGGCTCAATGAAAAAATTAATTAAGGAAATAATTATTAATCTGAGCTATATATAGAATTGCAAGTTTGAAGAATTATTAGATAACATATACCCAGATTTTCCTCACCCTAGTCCGTAGAAATCAAGCGTATAAATAATCATCATTCAAACGAGGCTATACGTTTAAAACGTAACTATGAAGAAATAATAGACAAATGATACATACTATTTTCCGTGAGGAACGGTCACCTAAAATGTTTCTAGTCTTTCCTTTTAGCCCGTAGAAATTAACTAGACAAATAAGCAATTAAATGGAGCTAGATCTAAAATAGGAGAAAAGGTGTATATAAACTTTACCAACATTCCTCTAGTCCCGACTGTCGACAGTTTCGCTCGCACTTTGTTGAAGTATCCGATCCTAGTATTATCCATGAGGCTTCGAGCTTATCAAGAGACGCCTCAGGTTCGGACTAAGATTTCCACAGTGATTACCGCAAGACATGAATTCAAGAATGGCTAAGAATCATCAGGTTTCTAGTGGTCAAAGTAGAAAGTTGTGAATGGGGGCCAGGCGGCAAGTAGGCTGGCTGCTAGAAAGCACAGGCAGATACTGCCTAATTTTTTATTCTACCGTACGGGAGTATATATTAAATTGATAGGGGTATATGTATATATATGAAAGGTAGATTCACTCATATATGTATCTGTGACTATGTCAAATATATATGTCTAAATATATACATACATCCCTATGAATTTAATATATACTCCCGTACGGTAGAGTAATACCTTAGGCATTATCTGGCTGCGCTTTCTAGCAGCCAGCCTACTTGCCGCCTGGCCACCATTCACGACTTTCTACTTTGACCACTAGCCACATGATGATGCGTTTATGAAATGTTCGGAATATTCACGATACCATATTCGTTACCAGACTTGTCATGCGTGAAGCCTATTTGTCAGATGCATAAATGTGGTCGTAATGTGTCATGTGATTGATAGTAAATAGATGGCGCATGATTTAATACATCTTAATGTTTCACACAAGGCCGGTTTTATAACTGTTTTCGCATATGGTGTACGTGTGCTTTAACTTTAGCTTATATTCCGATAAATGTATTATCGTTCTGACTCAGATGAAAGCCTAAAGGCTTCGAAATGCTAATACAAGAACAGATTTATGAACTTGACAGTTCCAAACTCACCACATGGTATTAGTAATGAAATTCGAAATATCCCAATAAAATGTATTAAAATGTTGCATAAGTCGTATTTTAATAAACAGGTTTGAATGAAAATGCATGTCCTCCAAACGACAGTAATTCTCTCTCTCTCTCTCCCTCCCCCTCTCTCTCTCTCTCTCTCTCTCTCTCTCTCTCTCTCTCTGTATATATATATATATATATATAGGAACCAGTAAGACCCCGACAGCTGAGCTCAAGCCGTTTCGACGGCTAATTCTGGAATTCCAGAATTAGCCGTCGAAACGGCTTGAGCTCAGCTGTCGGGGTCTTACTGGTTCCTATTACCCACTCTACTACCTCAAGTATTGAGTACTTTGGTGCGTTATGGTCCACCTGGTTCCTTACCACATTTCCTTCGTTATATATATATATATATATATATATATATATATATATATATATATATACACGTACGTTTATATACATGAGGAAAAGTGCTGAATACCAATTTGCGTATTTAATGTGTTTCTGGGATTGGGTTGAAGTGCAAACAAGGGTCTATATAAGGCTATTCCTATTAGTATATATATATATGTATATATTTGTTAACATCTCTACGGTTCTTATATATTTGATATATAGTTATCCTTATCGAGCCCTCTTTGGATTTTAGTCTTCAAATTTATTATTATTACTATATATCTATCTCTCTCTATCTCTCTCTCTCTCTCTCTCTCTCTCTCTCTCTATATATATATATATATATATATATATATATATATCTTTCTCTCTCTCTCTCTCTCTCTCTCTCTCTCTATATATATATATATATAAATATATATATATATATCCTGGATATATGTGGGTCTATATGTGTGTGTATACATATGTTTATCGTGTGTTGATTTTCCAGGCTCAAGGACATTCTACATCAGAATATGTTAAATGTCAATTATTATTACGTTTTAGGAATTTTATAAATATGCATCTAAAAAGGGAAGTAGGAACGTTGAGATAAAAGTACGTGTACTTTTCTTCACTATATGTTTCACTATATATTTCCAATTCCTACCTTTGATGTTAGTAAATTGAGCCTACGCATTTTAAAGTAGATACATCTCATGTGATATTTCCATCCTTTGATTTTTCTGTCTAGAACGCATTACTGTGTTAATGTTATATGTTACTAAAATATAGACATGGAATATCTAAACTATCATCGTATATTCTATAAGTGTTAATTACCTTAACATAATTTCCTGTAGTTTTATCGATAATAACGCAATAAATAAAGACTATATACATAGACACAAAACCATGGCTGGACGTACAGACTACATATGTAAGTGTCGAGCGAAATATTACGTGTTATAAACCACTGGAGGACTTATCGAGAGATTTGCTTGTTTTACAATTTATAGATTGAAGTATACAGATAATCTTGACTACGAAACTTTCCTCAGACTGGTCGGCCCGACACTAGAGAAGAATACGCTTGACCAAGGTAACACAAAATTCCTGAACCAAAACCCAATTCCTGGTGAAAATTAGGCTTATCCCACACAACTTTGTATGAGCTTCTACGCATACTATTCCCCACACACATATGCATACACACACAGACACACCCACACACACACATAGGATTATATACATACTTACATACATGCATACATACATACATACAAGCTTATGTGAGTGTATGTGTTAGATTTCAGTAAGTGTTTTTAGTTGGTTCATTTATAGATGTCCTAATATTTATTAATTTCTTTTTAAATGAATACAAATTGTTGATTAATTAGTGTGTTTATCTCATATTCATTCAAATATAATTTCTCACGTTCATAT
>OZ024749.1:50982021-51019521 GCA_964016885.1 Eledone cirrhosa
CCAACAAATGAAACGTATTTTTATTCCATAATAAATAAAGATATAACTCGTTTCTTTGTAAACAGGAAAACAATAAATTTCAATCTGGAATCAAAGAACACATGCGAAAAATAATATAAAGATATTTCCTCTATTCTTTTTTAATGGCAAAAATCAATCTCAAAATGGTATTGCAATCACGCGAAAGAAAATTTGGAAAAAATAAAAAATAAATACTACAGGCAATACTAAAGAAAAATATATAAGAATTATACCCGAATGCTGGAAATGATTTAAAAAGAGGTATCACATCCTACTTAGAAGAACTTATTATATAAAATGAATATCTTCACAAGCATGATATCTAAAGTTGATGCGTGGCAGAAACTGTGCAACCTATATTTAAATTAGAATCACTCATGTACTTTAACTATGCCTCAATAAGTAAATCAAAAGTAGAATCTCGAAAGAGGAATGGTCGCAGGGGCTGATACGTATATCCATTAATCAAACTGATCATATATAAATACGCCTAACAACAGTCAATTGACAATTTGAGAGACAAAACTGTATGTAGTGACTGTGATAAAACGATTAATATACTTGAAATTAGAATTAATATAGTACACATGTATTTGTCTAGACTATCAGTAATTTAATGGCAACATGTGTATGAAATAGAATTAACACTACACGCAGCGAGAAATTCACAATTACCAAACGAAATTAGTGCAGACATATTTATTATTGTATATGTATATGCATTTATGTCAGAAAGGAATATAAATGATAACATGCGTAGGGTATGATATTGAATTCGCAATATCATATAATCTTAGCATATATTATATAAATATACTCCGCTACCAATCTCAGACAGGTAAGATACATTGATCCTCTACACACTTGTGATCCTAGAGATATCTTCCAGGAAGCCTAACAATTCAAAACAGAAGCGGCATTGACAGATAATTATGTGGGAAATGAAAATACAGGAAAACGAATAGGAGAAATGGAAAATAAATAGAACGATCTACAAAATGCTATGCTGAAACAATTAGAAGGATAAAAAACATATTCCAATACTCGAAACAACTAAAATGGGAGGAAACTAGCAAACCAAACTCACACAATGATTTCTGAAGCACGGGGCGAAAAGCCGAGAACGAATATCTTCTAACTGCAGTAGCAAGCGTATGCATAAATAAGGAGAAGATAGGAACTACGGAATATTTGGTGACATAGCAAAAACTAACACACACATCATATATGACTGCGTAGTCGAAATCACCAAAATAATATATGCACAGGCAGGTTAGTAATAGCATCTATATACACAGGAATATATGTCAACCCTGCTAAGTACGAACCGTACAGTTATGTGACACACATAGAACAGGAAAGGTGTCATATAATTACAACCCAACCAGAATCTCGTATATATCAAGTTAGAAGATGAAAGTCACATGATAGGATGCTATAGTCAAAGTGCATTAATAGGAAACAATATCTACTTATTGTTTCTCTCCTCACAGTAGGCCCCATAAAGAAACTGAAAGAATTATCGAAATAAATATGTTCTAGAAACTACCCGATACTATACCTCTTTCTCCACCAACAATATCTTCCTATAATATCTATTCAATCTCTCTTTTCCTAAATACCTCTTCATCTCTAATTTGCTTAATTTATTTTCTTATTTCCAATCATATGAATTATGCAATATGGTTTTGATATACATGCTTTCAGCGACGAATATCGCAGATAATGCACCGTTCGATGTTCCATTCCATACTACTACAGCAAATAAACTTATTACAAATAATAAAAAAATAAATAAAAATAAAATAAAATAAATCCTACATATTTATGTTTAGAAAATTGAATATTTAAATTGATAGGGATGAACTCTGAGAACATTTAACATTTTATATTACTGTAGCATAATCCAGTTGAAATTCGTATGCGTATAATTATAATAGATCCGACTTCAACGTTATGATTCTATATGAAACCACGCTCACCTATTGCTTCAGATGTATGTATGGATGAATTCTTATCAGTAACTATAGGTTGCAATTTACAGTTGACAAGCTTTGATAATTTCCGTATGATGTGAATTATCATAAAATTGTGTTACATGGATAGTTTCAATATATACTTTATAATTAAGCTTCCTTAGCATATTAACTTGCTGATTTGCCATCTGGCACCTTGTTCGATAAGGTTCATCCTTTCTACATGAAATTTTAAGAAACCATATAACAACTCAAGCTGCTAACATCACCCATAATCACCACATCAGGTGAACTACCTAAATATTAGGGCTTTTATAGTGATTATTTAGTCGGATATTCTATTACCGTTAGAAAAGTTGTAATATATTATATTTCATTTTCTCGATACATCACTGGATAACTGCTGTAGCATATGCAACTATAATACATTGACTATATCGATTCAGTAAGATCTGAACGTCGAGTGCAAACACCTGGAAAGAGCAATGACTTGTATTGCACCAAGGGTCGAATGTCTCTACCAACTAGAACCGTCAGTATGTCAATATACATAAATTTAATAATCAAATATATTATTGTTGACTTTCTCGTCGGCCTCTCTCACTCTCTTCTCTCTCTCTCTCTCTCTATCTCTCTCTCTCTCTCTCTCTCTCTCTCTATATATATATATATATATATATATATACATAAACAACACACATAACTTATCGAGATTCGCATTTCGGCCCACGAAATAACAAAAAACAACCTCCGAGATGTGTGGCAAGTGCTCAATGATTCAGATGAACCAGAGCTATAACAAACGTTAAAGGCCAAACACACTGAGACGATGGTTAAACAATCATTCGCATAACCCCCCAAAAAACGATCAAGCAATTCGGGCATTGACAAATTTACTCGGATCCCTGGAAGGTTGATAAAATCCAGTATTTGGGTTTCTGCGGCTCCTAAATCAAGTACCATCCGCTTACATAAATAATGTCAGGCTTCTGGTAAGATGATTGAACAAGGAAGCCACTTTCTCAACAGGTTTTAGTTCAATGTTAATACAAGGACTGACTATTGCTGACTCCACGTGGGGATCGGCAAGGGGGGCAACCCCTATATCAGTCGAATAAATTCAGTTGTGTATATTTTTGCAAGAATGCAAAAACATCACAAATCGAATAGAGTTCTCAGGAGAAGAGTTAAAATTAACATAAGCTATTCATCAGTCAACAGAAAATCAAGAAGATTAACTGATCAATAGCTATAGTCTGGAGATAAATATATATATATATATATTGAAAGAGTGAAGAATAGCATGGTCAACAGTACAAAAAAGGGTTTTATTTACAGTCTAACAATTGTTTCACTGATTAAGTTGTCTATAAATTGCTGAACACTTGGAGCTGCGCCACTCAATGTTAAATACGTTATTACCTTAGACAGATCATATATATATATAATAATAAAAGTATGTGCTCCTGCATGTAAATAATACACGAATGGATACAAGTTTAGTCCGACCGTATGCAAGTCTTCTGACGAGGATATCTTTCTCAATGAAATTCCGCTTGGATTATATATTTGTTTTAGGATCTGAAACCGCGCTAAAGGCACATATAGTAAGTACGATGAATGTTTTAAAATTTATTTTAAATGTTTTTCTTTATGTGCTTGTCCTTGATTTTATATGTTCTGGCTTGTTACTTTATTAGCGTGCCATTGATCACACTTGGATATGGTCGGACTATACCAGTATCGCTATGTCTATTATTTACTTGCAGGAACACACACTTATATTATTATTCTCACCAACGGTAGAGAAACATTTGTACATTTGAACGTCTGCTATTTTTTGGTAGCGAGGGATTGACCTGTCCACCTTGCTTTCAGTCTTTGCACACAGTACTAGACACAATTGCTTCATCATTCATTTGTTGGGGCAGTTTTGTATGTCGCCAGTTTGTATTTTGAACTCGGGAATCTTATATTCTCCGAGAGGGAAAAGCCCTCTGACGAGGATCTCTTTCTCAATGGATATGTGCTTGGATTATCTATTTGTTTGGGGATCTGAAACCGCGTTAAAGGCACATATAGTATGTACAGTGAATTTTTTTATATTTATTTTAAAATGTTTTCTTTATTTGCTTTTCCTAGATTCTAAATATATATATATATATATTTATGTGTGTGCGTGTGTGTCTTCTGTTCAAAGTCATAAGTTTGTGGATTCGATTTTGGCAGTGGGCATGTTGTTGTGATTTGGGGAAAGATGCTGTATTTCGCATAGATTCAATTCTCTCGATTGGAAAAAAGATGGCTTGTGCAAAGATATATCGGTCTTGTCTTTCCCTTGGGTAGGAGAGACTGGTATATATGGAGGACGTCTGGTCCTCTAAAATACACCCCGACCGGGGCTGTGCTTCGGTTGGCTAATTTTCCAGATGCAAACTCATGGAGAGATACATAATGAAACCTAACGTTATTTTTGATACACCCTAACACTTGCACTTTCATTGAAAAGTATCAAATGTTAAGAATGTATTAAGAATGAATTATATGGTAAGAACATTAATTAACACCTAGCTACAATGTTAGCTGAAACATAGCTATTAGGATGAGCTATATCAATAAATGATCAATGAATTCAATATAATTAATCATAGAAATTCCACACGTCTAAGGAAACGTAAATGTAATAGACATTGTCTATTGAAAGACATTATCGCTATTTTCTCTTAATAAACATTCAAAGACTGACGAATAAATAATACGTAATATTCCCTCAATTGATGTCATACGAGACTCATGAATTGTCTCAGGATTTCCTCTGTCTCTATATGTTTTATTTTATATATATATTTCCTGAATGGCTTAGAGAATAGTGTCATATAGTTATTTCTTAGTTACCTGTGTTTGCATTGTATTGGTGATGTACAATCACGTTCTTACAATTTATAGAGAAGGGTTATACAATATAAGTATAAATGTTTATTATCCAATGTCACGAAATTCCATTTTATTCGATAATTTTCTTTTATGATGAAGATTGATATATGCTCCAATTGCAATACTGATTACATTTGCTGACGGTGAAATATACGGAGTATATTTCAGAACATTTCAAAATCATAATTCTAGAGTAAGAATACCAGTCTATGTATGAATTGAATAACACTACGGCTTAAACCTGAAACAGCCAAAACAAAATAAAAACCAGCAGTTTATAAATGTTAATCTGTATATGTTTTCTATATGTACATAATTTATATGTGTTTGCAGTGGCTCTCACCTCTGCTTCCCGCATGCATGTCTCTCTTTTTCTCTATTTTCACATATATATATATATATATATATATATATATTTATATATATATATATATATATATATATATATATATATATATATATATATATACATATATGTGTGTATGTGTGTGTGTGTGTATGTATATGTGTGTGTGTGTGGATGTGTGTATTTGTATGTGTCTGTGTGTGTGTGTGTGTGCGTGAATTCTGGTCAGAAATATCAGCAAACACTAATTACCTAATCAATATCAGGACTGTCAGACGTAGGTTTAACATAGATTGTGTCTCCTCTTGTATCTCGAAACTTCACCAAAGAAATCTATACCGAAGTGGATGGGTGCGAGCACTTATCCTTGTTGCTCTTTAAGTAATTGGTCATACGGTATATTGCTAAATGAAACATTCTATTTTAAAAGTTGGTTTTGATAAATAATCCTCAACATATGTAACTTTATTTTTATGACAGTTGTAAATAGCCGCTCTTATCAACACTTATACTTGCTAGAAATTAGTACTTCTAGCATAAACCTCTTATGAGGGACTTTGATATGTTGCACTAATTCAGTTGCTTCAGATGACTTTAACTTTCTTCGCTTCTTGCAACTAATTGCTCATCACATATTGGTGTCGTTTTTAAAAACAAAATATAATTTACGCACTAATATGTATTACATATTTTCAGTATGCAGTATTAGTTTCAAACGTTCAAAATTGTCTTCTGAATTTTCATCATTTTCTTTTATTATTTATTTATCGAATCCAAGAAAAATATGTCATATTTAAAGAAAATGTTTATTCAATTGCTATTCTGAATTTCCATTATTTTACGTGGTATGACGTAAAATAATGCCTTTTATTTTGCTTTTGTAAGGATTATTCTTCGGTTAAGCTTCTGTGTTACCTGTATGTAGCGTGTGTGAAACATTTTAGTTGTGTTTTGTAAGGCTGTTTTATTTTACAAAATAGAAAATTCTATTAACGTCAATAATTTATTACTATTCCAAGTACAATCTTTACAACATCTCTCGGTAATTGTTTAGCTCCACAAAGCAATTGTATAATTTTAAACAGATATTGTTGGGACAGCAACTAATCCAAATGTTTCCTCATTTAATAAACTTCAGCTTCATTCGATACAATAGTTGAATTTATCAAAAAAAGACAATTCCCCTCAATAATCAGAAGTGTATACAGTAGCCTAGGCTTGACCATTATAATTTGAACAATACAGTTGTTAGGTATAAATACGAGAATGTTGCATGATTATGAAAGAGAATATGACGTATTACACACACTTAGACTCTTCAAAAATTGAATCTATACCATGTAGCCTATAGTGATTTATATATAACATTTAAATATATCTTTAGTTCTGATGACGTCGAGTCCAACATAACATTTGATTCCGTTGCAATATTAACATATCAGGCTTCCTAATATTATGTTACAGAAATAACAATCCCATTAATTGTTTCTACTTTTTGACACAATGCCAGCAATTATCCATGTGTATTACTGGTACTTTATTTTGTCGATCCCGTAAGGGTAAAAGGCAAAGTTAATCTTAGCGGTATTTGAACTCAGACCATAACAATCTAATTAATATCATGCGTTTAGTACTCAGCATGAATAATCTCATACTATTACTATATAAGTATTAGGAATAGTTTTAATAAAACAAACCTATAATGATTATAACAACAATAATAGCAATAATAATAATAATAATAATAATAATAAATATAATAATAAACTTACAAATATCTAGGTGTTTGTGAAGGAGACGGAATCAAGCACTCGACAATGAGGGAAAGGATAAGGAAGGAATGTTACCGCAGAGTCAGAGCAATCTTAAGAACGGAATTAAATGCAAGGAATAGGATCGATGCCATAAACACGCTTGCCATACCAGTAGTAACCTACAGTTACAATGTCATCAACTGGTCAAGCACAGAGATCCGTAGGCTCGATACAAAAATCCGAAAATTCTTAACCATGCACAGAATGCATCACCCTAAGGCAGACATAGATAGAATATATCTCCCTAGGAAAGAAGGAGGACGTGGATTAATCCAGTTAGACATTGCGTTGAAAACTGCAACAATTGGATTATCCACATATCTAAGGGAATCACATGATTGGATGATCAAACTCGTTTTGAAACACGAAAGCACCAAAAGATCATATTCCATTACAAAAGATGCACAAAGATACAGTAATGGACTACAAATTTCAGAAGTCCCATTTACTGCTGAAATGGAAAACACAGAAAAAGCAAAGCAGGTAAAAGTAACTGCAAAGAAAGAACTGCTACAGAAACTGGCTAAGAAATGGCAAGAAAAGCCTCTGTATGGAAAATACCCAGAGCGAGCTAACAATCCTGATGTTGACAAAACTTTAACCCATCAGTGGTTGGCATCCTCTGGACTGAAATCGGAGACTGAAGGACTGATTATATCCGCACAAGATCAGTGTCTGCCAACAAAAAATTACCAAGCCAACATAATAAAAAATGGGTGCAGCCCATTATGCCGTGTATGCAAAAAACAACCAGAGACCATTGACCATATCAATGTGCAGTCCTATAGCTCCAACCGAATACCTAAACAGGCATGACAGAGCTGCACAATACATACATTGGATAATGTGTAAGCATTTTGACCTGCCCCATCAAAAGAATTGGTGGGAGCATCAACCACCTCCCATACTTCAAAAAGATCACATCTCAATCTTGTGGAACTTTAGCATCCAAACAGACCGAAAAATAGATGCAAATAGACCTGATATAATATTGAAGGACTTTCAAAGGAGGGTATGCCTGCTAATTGATATGTCTGTTCCAATAGACAAGAATGTATCTATAAAAACATTTGAAAAATTGAGCAAGTATAAGGACCTGGAGATAGAAATTGGAAAAATGTGGAAATTGAGAACTAAAACAATACCAGTGGTTATAGGCGCTCTGGGAATGATACCTAAGGGGTCTAACGACTACTTATCGCAAATCCCAGGAAACCCGCGTATAGGAGAAATACAAAAGATAGTACTAATGGGAACTGCCCATATACTAAGGAAGATCATGTCAATATAAGTACATCACAAGTCTAAACACTAAGGATGCATGTGTGAATATGTATGTTCTTTCTTGAACATGGCGGACCTTGTTGTCTCTTGAGGTCACTGGTTGTGACTTGGTGATAACTCGTATAAACATAAAGCAAGATAAATGCAAATAATAATAATAATAATAATAAAGGGCTGGAGACATGATGTGATGGGCAGGGTCATCCACTAACAACAATGATAATAATAATAATAATAATAATAATAATAATAATAATAATGATAATAATAATAATAATAAGAATAAGGGAAGAAGACGCACAAGGTGGTTGAACGTCACGAAATTGCTCCCGTAAGTTTTTTGATTTTTAACATATTTAAATCAATTGTGAAAGAACAATTCTTAGCACAAATGTTGCATAAAGGCACCGAATGAGGTCCCATAAAGTTTCGGATCCATATTATATTGTTGTATCGCTCAAATATTCAATTTTGTATTATATATTTTGTATTCAAAAAAAGAAAATGGTTATAAATGGAACAAAACACCCTCTGTCTACACTATATAGAACAGCGGCAATTTCAATTTCACCAACACCAGAAACTTGATACACTACCTATCCCATCACACTAAATATAACGGCAACTTCACCGGCATCATAATAATAATTACTATTATTATTGTCTCAAATTTAAAAAAATGTTTAATTCAAATTTTACGGGAATATGTCAACACAAAATATAATGAAAATATATATTAAACATACGAACACAAACTCATAGATACTATATCAGTAACCACAACACCACCGCTGCCACCTCCCCACCACATCCATCATCGCCGCCACCACTCATTCAATGCTACTGACACTATTCCCCTGTTAACTTGAGAGAGAAAAGGGAAGGTGGTGGTAGCACTAGACAAGAGAGAGGCTAGCAAAAGATATAAATAGATTGACTTGGTGACCTTGCCACGGACAAACGTCTACATCAACAATTATGGGACTGCTGGCTCACCCCTTCCTCACCAACAATATAAAAAGCCCCGGCACCACCACCGACATAGCCAGCAGCAATAACAGCCAACTACAACAAAAAGTATATTATATTATTGTAATGCACTGGGTGATTGCTGGCCTTGTCCCTGGAGTGGAGACAATTATTAATAATTTCATTCTTAAGCCACGCAATGCTCACATTAAGGTACCACTCATGATAATAACAATTTAAAAAAAACAACAAAAAGAAAACCCCGTGACCAAGAAATACCGGGATGGCGGCCGGCGGGGAATAGCCATGTCTCTAGGGGAGAACGACCCCTCTAGTCTTGGTTGACACTCGTTCTAGAAGTGGTAACACGAAAAGATTACCCCTTGGCGGTTAAGGATAAAACGCGACAAAATAAGGTAGATGTCTAATGATGAAATCTCATACCGGATCGGCCGTCACCCGGGTAAAAAAGGGCCGCGTCCCTCAGAGAGGAACCAGACTGGGGTCGAAAAATCAGCTAATGGTTCAAACCTTCCCATCACTTCGGAGCTGGAGACCTCCCATAACCGGAATACTCCTACTGTTGGCCCTCCATGCTCACCACCAAGAAATCCAAAGAAAAAGAGAGAAAAATGGTCAAGGGAAGATAATAAAGAAGTCCTTGAGGCTTTCTACACTGCCATGTACTACCCATCAAATACATCGAATACAGAGCAAACATATATCAACTGGAAAAAGAAACATCCCGAAAACAGAGGCTATATTGACAGTAACAAACTAGCCAATATACGAAGAAATATTGTAAGAAAAAAGTTACTAACTGATATAGAAATTGATCAGATCAAGCTAGTAGCACAAAGTCAGCGAAGGGAAAATGAAGCATGTGTCAGTGAAAACGAGGTAAACTGTAACACTTCGAATCCCAGAGTTGGGGCGGAATCACTGGCAACAGAACAAATTAAAGAAAGGAGCGAAAAAGTGGAGGGAGTGCATGCTCAGGATGAAACTCTAAATGAAAATAATGAGATCGTAAATGATAAAGAAATGAATGAGAATGAACTTGCCAACTTGAAGGATGAAATTATGATCGAATGGATGAAAATGAAAGAATCTGACATGGGGGAACGAGACACCCTCCCTAAGATCCAGAACTCCAAACAGAACCAAAAGATAATACACAAGACTAACATAATTCTCAAAAACATTATCATCACAAACAAAATAAACATTACTGACTTAAATCATCTCTATTATGCATCGGCTAAAGTCACCACTCACTTATGTGGAGTGAAGATGAAAAAACAAAGGAATTCCCACAAGAAATCTACTTGGCAAGATAACATCAATCGCCAAATAAACCTTCTCCGATCTGACATAGAAATTTTAACAAACTATAAAGTAGGTGAACATGTTAAACAAACTAAACTTAGAAAATTGAAAAAAAAGTACAGTATAAGATCAACATGTGACATAGACATGCTGATAGAAACAATCAAGCAAAAAGTGTCGGCCAAAGCTGCTCGTATAAGGCGCTTTGAAAAACGATCTAGATTCTATAAGGATAATAATATGTTCAAAAACAACCAAAGAAACTTCTACAGAAAAATTGGTAAGTCAACAATAACTGCTAAATCAATACCACCCAAGGAGGAAGTGCAAGAATTCTGGGAAAAGATCTGGGCCGAAGAAAAAGTTCATAACATACATGCCCCATGGATAGACAGACAAATGAAAGAAACAGCTCACCTTGAAGAACAAACATGGGAAAATATAACAGTTGAACAGCTGCGCTTGGCTCTAAGAAAAACCAGCAAATGGAAATCCCCAGGAAAAGACAAAATACAAAACTTTTGGATAAATGCCTTCACAGAGTCTCATGAGCTGTTAGCCCAACTTTACAATGAAATAGTTAAGGAGCCAGAAAAGATACCATCATGGCTAGTCAACGGCATTACATTCCTGCTACCGAAGAATGATGAGACAAACAATCCCAAAAATTACAGACCGATAACCTGCTTGACCACAATGTATAAAATTTTAACATCAGTCCTAACTGAATACACATATGACCACCTGATAACAAATGACCTATTTCCCATTGAGCAGAAAGGGTGTAAACGAGGCTCATATGGCTGTAAGGATCAGCTTCTGGTTAACAAAATGATACTGGAAGATTGTCATAATAGACACAAAAATCTATCGATTGCTTGGATAGATTATAAAAAAGCATTTGATAGTTTGCCACACAGTTGGATTGAAAAATGTTTAGAGATTTTCAAAATATCCCCCGTTGTCAGGAGGTTTTTGTCATTCAGTATGAGGACATGGAGAACGACACTCCTTTTGAATAGTGAAACAAAATCACTGGAAGCTGGAGAAGTTAACATTAATTGTGGAATTTTTCAGGGTGACTCTTTATCACCGCTTTTATTCTGCATCGCACTTATACCATTAAGTAAAATGCTCAATGAAACAAAACATGGATATAGAGTCTATGACAAAACCATTAATCACCTGTTCTACATGGATGACCTGAAACTATTTGCAAAAAATGATGAACAATTGCAAGGGCTATTATCCACTGTGAAGCAGTTCAGTGATGACATTAAAATGGAGTTTGGACTGGATAAATGCGCCAAAGCAACGTTCACCAGAGGAAAGCTGCTGAAGAGTTCAGACATTAATCTTGATCGGGGGAACGTGATAAGAGAGCTTGATCAAGAACAAACTTACAAATATCTAGGTGTTTGTGAAGGAGACGGAATCAAGCACTCGACAATGAGGGAAAGGATAAGGAAGGAATGTTACCGCAGAGTCAGAGCAATCTTAAGAACGGAATTGAATGCAAGGAATAGGATCGATGCCATAAACACGCTTGCCATACCAGTAGTAACCTACAGTTACAATGTCATCAACTGGTCAAGCACAGAGATCCGTAGGCTCGATACAAAAATCCGAAAATTCTTAACCATGCACAGAATGCATCACCCTAAGGCAGACATAGATAGAATATATCTCCCTAGGAAAGAAGGAGGACGTGGGTTAATCCAGTTAGACATTGCGTTGAAAACTGCAACAATTGGATTATCCACATATCTAAGGGAATCACATGATTGGATGATCAAACTCGTTTTGAAACACGAAAGCACCAAAAGATCATATTCCATTACAAAAGATGCACAAAGATACAGTAATGGACTACAAATTTCAGAAGTCCCATTTACTGCTGAAATGGAAAACACAGAAAAAGCAAAGCAGGTAAAAGTAACTGCAAAGAAAGAACTGCTACAGAAACTGGCTAAGAAATGGCAAGAAAAGCCTCTGTATGGAAAATACCCAGAGCGAGCTAACAATCCTGATGTTGACAAAACTTTAACCCATCAGTGGTTGGCATCCTCTGGACTGAAATCGGAGACTGAAGGACTGATTATATCCGCACAAGATCAGTGTCTGCCAACAAAAAATTACCAAGCCAACATAATAAAAAATGGGTGCAGCCCACTATGCCGTGTATGCAAAAAACAACCAGAGACCATTGACCATATAATTTCAATGTGCAGTCCCATAGCTCCAACCGAATACCTAAACAGGCATGACAGAGCTGCACAATACATACATTGGATAATGTGTAAGCATTTTGACCTGCCCCATCAAAAGAATTGGTGGGAGCATCAACCACCTCCCATACTTGAAAAAGATCACATCTCAATCTTGTGGAACTTTAGCATCCAAACAGACCGAAAAATAGATGCAAATAGACCTGATATAATATTGAAGGACTTTCAAAGGAGGGTATGCCTGCTAATTGATATGTCTGTTCCAATAGACAAGAATGTATCTATAAAAACATTTGAAAAATTGAGCAAGTATAAGGACCTGGAGATAGAAATTGGAAAAATGTGGAAATTGAGAACTAAAACAATACCAGTGGTTATAGGCGCTCTGGGAATGATACCTAAGGGGTCTAACGACTACTTATCGCAAATCCCAGGAAACCCGCGTATAGGAGAAATACAAAAGATAGTACTAATGGGAACTGCCCATATACTAAGGAAGATCATGTCAATATAAGTACATCACAAGTCTAAACACTAAGGATGCATGTGTGAATATGTATGTTCTTTCTTGAACATGGCGGACCTTGTTGTCTCTTGAGGTCACTGGTTGTGACTTGGTGATAACTCGTATAAACATAAAGCAAGATAAATGCAAATAATAATAATAATAATAATAAAGGGCTGGAGACATGATGTGATGGGCAGGGTCATCCACTAACAACAATGATAATAATAATAATAATAATAATAATAATAATAATAATAATGATAATAATAATAATAATAAGAATAAGGGAAGAAGACGCACAAGGTGGTTGAACGTCACGAAATTGCTCCCGTAAGTTTTTTGATTTTTAACATATTTAAATCAATTGTGAAAGAACAATTCTTAGCACAAATGTTGCATAAAGGCACCGAATGAGGTCCCATAAAGTTTCGGATCCATATTATATTGTTGTATCGCTCAAATATTCAATTTTGTATTATATATTTTGTATTCAAAAAAAGAAAATGGTTATAAATGGAACAAAACACCCTCTGTCTACACTATATAGAACAGCGGCAATTTCAATTTCACCAACACCAGAAACTTGATACACTACCTATCCCATCACACTAAATATAACGGCAACTTCACCGGCATCATAATAATAATTACTATTATTATTGTCTCAAATTTAAAAAAATGTTTAATTCAAATTTTACGGGAATATGTCAACACAAAATATAATGAAAATATATATTAAACATACGAACACAAACTCATAGATACTATATCAGTAACCACAACACCACCGCTGCCACCTCCCCACCACATCCATCATCGCCGCCACCACTCATTCAATGCTACTGACACTATTCCCCTGTTAACTTGAGAGAGAAAAGGGAAGGTGGTGGTAGCACTAGACAAGAGAGAGGCTAGCAAAAGATATAAATAGATTGACTTGGTGACCTTGCCACGGACAAACGTCTACATCAACAATTATGGGACTGCTGGCTCACCCCTTCCTCACCAACAATATAAAAAGCCCCGGCACCACCACCGACATAGCCAGCAGCAATAACAGCCAACTACAACAAAAAGTATATTATATTATTGTAATGCACTGGGTGATTGCTGGCCTTGTCCCTGGAGTGGAGACAATTATTAATAATTTCATTCTTAAGCCACGCAATGCTCACATTAAGGTACCACTCATGATAATAACAATTTAAAAAAAACAACAAAAAGAAAACCCCGTGACCAAGAAATACCGGGATGGCGGCCGGCGGGGAATAGCCATGTCTCTAGGGGAGAACGACCCCTCTAGTCTTGGTTGACACTCGTTCTAGAAGTGGTAACACGAAAAGATTACCCCTTGGCGGTTAAGGATAAAACGCGACAAAATAAGGTAGATGTCTAATGATGAAATCTCATACCGGATCGGCCGTCACCCGGGTAAAAAAGGGCCGCGTCCCTCAGAGAGGAACCAGACTGGGGTCGAAAAATCAGCTAATGGTTCAAACCTTCCCATCACTTCGGAGCTGGAGACCTCCCATAACCGGAATACTCCTACTGTTGGCCCTCCATGCTCACCACCAAGAAATCCAAAGAAAAAGAGAGAAAAATGGTCAAGGGAAGATAATAAAGAAGTCCTTGAGGCTTTCTACACTGCCATGTACTACCCATCAAATACATCGAATACAGAGCAAACATATATCAACTGGAAAAAGAAACATCCCGAAAACAGAGGCTATATTGACAGTAACAAACTAGCCAATATACGAAGAAATATTGTAAGAAAAAAGTTACTAACTGATATAGAAATTGATCAGATCAAGCTAGTAGCACAAAGTCAGCGAAGGGAAAATGAAGCATGTGTCAGTGAAAACGAGGTAAACTGTAACACTTCGAATCCCAGAGTTGGGGCGGAATCACTGGCAACAGAACAAATTAAAGAAAGGAGCGAAAAAGTGGAGGGAGTGCATGCTCAGGATGAAACTCTAAATGAAAATAATGAGATCGTAAATGATAAAGAAATGAATGAGAATGAACTTGCCAACTTGAAGGATGAAATTATGATCGAATGGATGAAAATGAAAGAATCTGACATGGGGGAACGAGACACCCTCCCTAAGATCCAGAACTCCAAACAGAACCAAAAGATAATACACAAGACTAACATAATTCTCAAAAACATTATCATCACAAACAAAATAAACATTACTGACTTAAATCATCTCTATTATGCATCGGCTAAAGTCACCACTCACTTATGTGGAGTGAAGATGAAAAAACAAAGGAATTCCCACAAGAAATCTACTTGGCAAGATAACATCAATCGCCAAATAAACCTTCTCCGATCTGACATAGAAATTTTAACAAACTATAAAGTAGGTGAACATGTTAAACAAACTAAACTTAGAAAATTGAAAAAAAAGTACAGTATAAGATCAACATGTGACATAGACATGCTGATAGAAACAATCAAGCAAAAAGTGTCGGCCAAAGCTGCTCGTATAAGGCGCTTTGAAAAACGATCTAGATTCTATAAGGATAATAATATGTTCAAAAACAACCAAAGAAACTTCTACAGAAAAATTGGTAAGTCAACAATAACTGCTAAATCAATACCACCCAAGGAGGAAGTGCAAGAATTCTGGGAAAAGATCTGGGCCGAAGAAAAAGTTCATAACATACATGCCCCATGGATAGACAGACAAATGAAAGAAACAGCTCACCTTGAAGAACAAACATGGGAAAATATAACAGTTGAACAGCTGCGCTTGGCTCTAAGAAAAACCAGCAAATGGAAATCCCCAGGAAAAGACAAAATACAAAACTTTTGGATAAATGCCTTCACAGAGTCTCATGAGCTGTTAGCCCAACTTTACAATGAAATAGTTAAGGAGCCAGAAAAGATACCATCATGGCTAGTCAACGGCATTACATTCCTGCTACCGAAGAATGATGAGACAAACAATCCCAAAAATTACAGACCGATAACCTGCTTGACCACAATGTATAAAATTTTAACATCAGTCCTAACTGAATACACATATGACCACCTGATAACAAATGACCTATTTCCCATTGAGCAGAAAGGGTGTAAACGAGGCTCATATGGCTGTAAGGATCAGCTTCTGGTTAACAAAATGATACTGGAAGATTGTCATAATAGACACAAAAATCTATCGATTGCTTGGATAGATTATAAAAAAGCATTTGATAGTTTGCCACACAGTTGGATTGAAAAATGTTTAGAGATTTTCAAAATATCCCCCGTTGTCAGGAGGTTTTTGTCATTCAGTATGAGGACATGGAGAACGACACTCCTTTTGAATAGTGAAACAAAATCACTGGAAGCTGGAGAAGTTAACATTAATTGTGGAATTTTTCAGGGTGACTCTTTATCACCGCTTTTATTCTGCATCGCACTTATACCATTAAGTAAAATGCTCAATGAAACAAAACATGGATATAGAGTCTATGACAAAACCATTAATCACCTGTTCTACATGGATGACCTGAAACTATTTGCAAAAAATGATGAACAATTGCAAGGGCTATTATCCACTGTGAAGCAGTTCAGTGATGACATTAAAATGGAGTTTGGACTGGATAAATGCGCCAAAGCAACGTTCACCAGAGGAAAGCTGCTGAAGAGTTCAGACATTAATCTTGATCGGGGGAACGTGATAAGAGAGCTTGATCAAGAACAAACTTACAAATATCTAGGTGTTTGTGAAGGAGACGGAATCAAGCACTCGACAATGAGGGAAAGGATAAGGAAGGAATGTTACCGCAGAGTCAGAGCAATCTTAAGAACGGAATTGAATGCAAGGAATAGGATCGATGCCATAAACACGCTTGCCATACCAGTAGTAACCTACAGTTACAATGTCATCAACTGGTCAAGCACAGAGATCCGTAGGCTCGATACAAAAATCCGAAAATTCTTAACCATGCACAGAATGCATCACCCTAAGGCAGACATAGATAGAATATATCTCCCTAGGAAAGAAGGAGGACGTGGGTTAATCCAGTTAGACATTGCGTTGAAAACTGCAACAATTGGATTATCCACATATCTAAGGGAATCACATGATTGGATGATCAAACTCGTTTTGAAACACGAAAGCACCAAAAGATCATATTCCATTACAAAAGATGCACAAAGATACAGTAATGGACTACAAATTTCAGAAGTCCCATTTACTGCTGAAATGGAAAACACAGAAAAAGCAAAGCAGGTAAAAGTAACTGCAAAGAAAGAACTGCTACAGAAACTGGCTAAGAAATGGCAAGAAAAGCCTCTGTATGGAAAATACCCAGAGCGAGCTAACAATCCTGATGTTGACAAAACTTTAACCCATCAGTGGTTGGCATCCTCTGGACTGAAATCGGAGACTGAAGGACTGATTATATCCGCACAAGATCAGTGTCTGCCAACAAAAAATTACCAAGCCAACATAATAAAAAATGGGTGCAGCCCACTATGCCGTGTATGCAAAAAACAACCAGAGACCATTGACCATATAATTTCAATGTGCAGTCCCATAGCTCCAACCGAATACCTAAACAGGCATGACAGAGCTGCACAATACATACATTGGATAATGTGTAAGCATTTTGACCTGCCCCATCAAAAGAATTGGTGGGAGCATCAACCACCTCCCATACTTGAAAAAGATCACATCTCAATCTTGTGGAACTTTAGCATCCAAACAGACCGAAAAATAGATGCAAATAGACCTGATATAATATTGAAGGACTTTCAAAGGAGGGTATGCCTGCTAATTGATATGTCTGTTCCAATAGACAAGAATGTATCTATAAAAACATTTGAAAAATTGAGCAAGTATAAGGACCTGGAGATAGAAATTGGAAAAATGTGGAAATTGAGAACTAAAACAATACCAGTGGTTGTAGGCGCTCTGGGAATGATACCTAAGGGGTCTAACGACTACTTATCGCAAATCCCAGGAAACCCGCGTATAGGAGAAATACAAAAGATAGTACTAATGGGAACTGCCCATATACTAAGGAAGATCCTGTCAATATAAGTACATCACAAGTCTAAACACTAAGGATGCATGTGTGAATATGTGTGTTCTTTCTTGAACATGGCGGACCTTGTTGTCTCTTGAGGTCACTGGTTGTGACTTGGTGATAACTCGTATAAACATAAAGCAAGATAAATGCAAATAATAATAATAATAATAATAATAATGATCTGTGGAGAGAGAGAGGAGACTGTGGCTCACATTGTGTCCGAGTGTAAACACCTAGCCCAGACCCACTATAAGGGCTGGAGACACGATGTGATGGGCAGGGTGATCCACTGGCACCTGTGCAAAGTAAACAATTTACCACATTCTGAGAAATGGTATGAGCATAGGCCAGAGGCGGTGATGGAGAACAATCAGGTGAAGGTGCTGTGGGATTTTAGGATACAGGCGGACAAAAAACTGGAACACAATAGACCTGACCTGGTGGTTGTGGACAAAGAAAAAAGATCGTGTCTGATTGTGGATGTGGCCTGCCCGTTCGACACGAGAGTACAAGAGAAGGAGAGGGAGAAAATTAACCGATACCAGGACCTAAACTGGGAGGTGAAAAGGATTTGGAACTACCATGAAGTCAAAGTGATCCCGATTGTCATAGGCGCACTGGGGACTATCTCCAAAAGTTTCCAGGGATGGTTAAAGAAAATCGGCCCCTTCACGCTTTTTGGAACGCTTCAAAAGGCATGCTTGCTTGGAACAGCAAGAACCCTCCGATACGTCCTGAATATCTGAGGCTGCAAGGTAGTGGCTTGATATTCAATCCAACGGACTTTCCAGTTAACCAACATCAATGACTGAGATTCAAGGAATAACAACAATAATAATAATAATAATAATAATAATAATAGTTATAATAATAATAATATATTCTATTTGCAACATGACAACGATGATAACGATAATCAATTTCAATGTTCAATTCTTGTTTGATCAATTGATACGTTATTGAATATGTTTCAATTTCTTACTAAAAATAAATAACAAAACAACACAGAAAGCAAAAACAACAACAAGAGTAACTTTGACTATTGGAAGTTTACTCGTTGGTTCTGTAATTGTTCCGTTTGAGTGAGAGAACTAACACATGAGTAGAAAATAGAAAGTTAAAAAGTAATACTGCGAGTAAATATTAATATGTGTGAAATTTCATGTAAGAAGAATCGATGTTATAACACCATTAACGTTTCATTAATTCTTTTTATCTGCTATGTCATTCATTAATAAGTTACATATTTTCCAAGTGATGTAAGATGTATAGAGAGAAAAGCAAACATTGATGTGAAGATGACGGCGGCGAAATATAGGAACGAAGTGATAATTGGGTACGAGGATTGCCTAAGGAATTATCGATTACGAAGAAACTTTTGTTTTGAAGATGGAGAGGCTAAAGTATATGTTTTGGGAGTTTACCCATATTGTAGTGAACAAAAAAAGAAAATGTGAAGCCTATATAGCTATTGATCATTAATAAGTAAGCATTACCAACAACAATCCCGAAGTTTAATAACTGAAAATAGTAAAATAGAGAATTACAAGGAATCACCTATCAAGATAACGTAGATAACCCCTGCAATTGGCATCTTTTAGAAGAAGCTAAAACGTTCAACGTTATTATATTAGGGTTCCCCTTTTATTCGAAGAACTTTCCGTTTATTATCGTCATCTGTATAATTTCTACCACACATATAAATATAGTTCGAATGGAATATATGATATGGCGTTTCATCTAATGATACTTATCTAAATACACACACACCAATATATATATATATATATATATATATATATATATATATATATATATATATATATATAATATATATATATATATATATATATATATGTGTGTGTGACTGTGTGATCTCTACATTACATCCTCTGTTCCGTCTGTTTCTTACCTAAATATTGAACACGAACCCCCCCCCCCCATATATATATATATATATATATATAATAAACATAAATGGCGTAGGATCTATGTAATTTTGGTGTCGGCAACTTCGTTTTGTCGATAGTTACAAACAAACGGAACAGAGGATGTAGCAGAGATATATGATAAATATGATGAAGGAGTGTATAGAACACTAGGAAACAGGGAATAACTGGACAGAAGGCACGTTTGCTTTTACTCATACATTTGATATAACATTCTATAATATGTCTTCCTCGCAGATGTAAACATCATTCTATTATATTGTTCTATTCTATCGTGCTATTCTTTTTTTTTTACATATTTTACAATCAATTTCATAACGATAGAGTTCAATGATGGTCATTATAATCATTAATGGAATATCAATATATTTTATTACAGTTTATCTATTATTTCATTTGGACAACATCTCTACAGAAATTGAATGCCAAATATAACCAATTCACTAAATACTATACCGACTTACACCCCGCCCCATGTACACACCGGTTTCCCTTTTACCTGAACATGGAACCTTGTTCTTCCACCAACTCTCACATTCACATTCCCACAAACACGCACAGACACACACACACACACGTACACCTACACCCATACACAAACACTACCTTCAGAATTCCCCGCTCGGACCCACCACCTCCATCTCCTCTCTCCAGCCCCCTACACCCACCACCAACCCTACACGCCTCACACCCTTTCACCCATTGTTTATTTTTATTTTTATTTTTATATGTATTTGTACTTTTAAAAAATTTCCATTCCTCTCTAAAAAAATTATTTATCCTCTCCCCCCTTTTTTTAAATATCTTTCCCCCACTCCCCCACTCCCCCACCCACCCTCGGAACTCTCTTCGTATCCCCTGTTTTCCTGATGAAGGGCTTATGCTCGAAACGCCGACCCCCACCCCCCACTCTCAAGCGTGAAACTAAATACCATATCATTTTTACTGCCCCTCTGTTTTTTTTGTTCTCTGTCCATATATTAAACTATATATATATATATATATATAAACACACACATAGACGCATACACACACACACACACACACACACACACACACACACACACACACACACACACACACACACACACATATATATATATATATATATATATATATATATATATACATATATATATATGTATATATAAGAGGGCAAACCCAAAAGTAAGGTCTCCTTCCGATATTGCAACTTTTGCGTTAAAATCCTCTGGATGGTGCTTCGGGAAACCTCAGTAACCAAATTGCAGAGAGCATCCAGAGTGATCCGCCAATCTTTACGCATGTTTTCCTCGGAAGGAGAGCTTACGTTTGGGATTACCCTCTATATATTAACTGCGCGAAATTCGCACTTGGCGGTAGCGTTCAACGGGAGCTCCATTTTCAACGGCTGCCAACCCACGATTCAGCATCCCAGCGAAGCGTGCGCATGCTTGTTTGGGAGTGAAGCAAGCACCAATCACAACAGTGTTGCCAACAGCCGTACGAACAGTTTCTCAGCGTCTCCATCGCTTTGGAGACCTTACTTTTGTGATTACCCTCGTATATATACAAGAACAAACTGAAGAGAATGTCTTCGTTTAAAATACATTACATCGTAATACTTTATATTCATGCTTCTTTCTGCCGACAATAAAAAAAAAAAAAAATTGAATAATTTATAGAATTGATAGTGATGTCAGTAACGGTTCGAAATGAAAGGAAGTAATTTGTAAAGTACTTTTAGTTTCATTCTGAAAGCAAATGTAATTCTGTTTTTCCTTTACACGTTACTTCCTCTCACAGAATATGTAATTCCATAGTTTCACTTATATATTTTGTCGGTCGTGTATTATCAACAGGGCCATGTTTGAAGTATTCGTAAACTTCAACATTAAATAATAAATAATAAAAAATAAAATGATGCAAACAACAAAGAACTATATAATTAAAGATCGTTGAAGATATTATCCAAGTTTTAAGGTGTACTGTAAGTGCACTGAATAACCACAATTCCAACTAGACTTTTGTAGATACTTAAAATGCCATATATCTATTCAGAAATACTATTTAAATGACATATGATAGATGTTAATCACATTTTCAAAATATTTATGATTAAGTTATGCTGAATAGTTTTGTTATAAAACGCTCCAAACGACATAAAATATATACTAAATGAAGCATCAATCAGAATCAAGTAAATATATAACAACACCATATTTATGTTTTATGGATAATAGAGTAAGGAGTAATATCACTAGATTTAATACCTATAATTTTCACAAGATATCTACTTAAAGGTCTATTAAATTCTGCATGAATTCAGCCAAGATGTAAATATATGTATGATACAGCATTTGAGAAGTTTCAAGCTCTTTATATCTGTGAACATGAAATTTTACACAGGAGAATCGCATATACGCATTATGAGTTCCTTTACGAACTACATGATATAAGTACAAGTACAAACTAAATATTTCCTTCTTCTTCGCTCACTTATTCCTGAAACGGTCGTGGAGGCATAGTCCTTAAACACACCTTCCAGAGTATTCTGCCAAACGCAACCGTCTCCAGCTCTCTGGTGGGATCCCCGAGCTAGAATACTACGCTCATGGATGTTATCCAAACATCTTCTTCTATCTACAGAAGTGTCTCCTGTCGGTTGAACGTTATCCTAAATTCTGACGAGCTATATGTTCCTGGGACATTCTAACCACATGCCCATAGTATGAAAGAGGTAGTGGCTCTACCTGAAGTGGCTTTCTGATCTCTGAGCTACAGCTTTACGGAGGAGGTCAGGTGAATATTGAATACATTTAACTTCATAATATACTTTAAAATATGTCCGATAAACATTCATGATATATAACTTAGTTTCGCACTTCCCTACCGTATAGTGAGTAATCCTTATATTGTACATCATTAGTATATGATGTGTTTCTGTCAATTAAACAAAGATCTATTCTTATTCGTATTTTTCCTTGATATTGTATTCTTATTGTGGTTACTGTTCCTGCATTATAGTTATGCATCCATGCTCAATGATCACATATATAGTAACACAGAAGTTTAAACGATAATCAAAATAACATGCTATCCAACTGCAAGAATATGTAAATAGGTATAAATATATTCAACCTCTTGTCACAAATGGCAGCATATTCAGACATTCAGACATTCTATGTCAATCATATCTCTCTTTAGTGTTCTACGAGCATGTTGAAATACCTGTCTTCAAATTTAAATACACACAAAGACACATTTATAATAGGTGATAACGGGGGTAAACTGCCAGTACTAGACCGTAGGTAATAAGCCGTAAGTTGTGCATTGACAGTTATACTTTCAACATTCATACGAGCGATTATAATATCAACTGTCTGACCGCCTTTTATATCGATCAATATTATATGGATAAAACAATTATATATATATATATATATATATATATATATATATATATATATATATATATATATACAATCGTCCATAAAATATACATACAATGACACACACGCACATATATTTATATACATACACACACATACATATATATATATATATATATATATATATATATATATATATATATATATATATATATATATATATATATATATACATATATATATATTACGAGAGAGAGAGAGAGAGAGAGAGAGAGAGAGAGAGAGAGAGAGAGAGAGAGAGAGAGAGAGAGAGAGAGAGAGAGAGAGAGAGAAAGAGATATATATAGAGAGAAATATGGAAAAAAGTAACAGGTCTGTATAATCTAAAGTTTTATTTTAGAATAAGTGTTGGAATTTAATCGACTGTTATTTGTAAATCTTTCACAACTTCTCGCCACAGGCGCATATATATATATATATATATATATATATATATATTTATATATATATATATATATATCATTTCCGATCTTTATTTGCAATGAACCTAAATCAACTCTGTAAAATGTTATCAATATATACATTTCTTTTTAGGTATCAATTACGATTTGTAAAGCTTACCTTGGTAGAATATGTTTAACAGTATTAAAACAATAATATTCCCCTCTGATAGATGCTTACCAGTTATGTCCTACGGGTAGTTAATCAGATCATAATTCAATACTTAGAATCTGATGTATTTTTTATTTCAGGAACTTTTTAACATAATGAAGATTACCTGTTCATAATTTGATATCAATTATGATTCCCAATAAGTGATGGTGATGCTGATGGCCATCATCATGTTGATCATGGTGCTGGTGTTGATGATGTGTAACATAATCACCCCCATCTCTACTTTATCGTTAGTAATTCTTTTTCCAGTCTTTTCTTCATCCCCTGTTGTTCTTGCCCCCATCATATCCATCGACGACACAACTATCATCATCCTCACTTTCATTATCAACCTAATTTATCAATCAGCATTTCCTCATATGGAGAGCAATTAAAAATCAGATCTTTAATTACGATATATAATTAAGTCCAGCCTCAGTCTGAAAGTTGCATTCAGAAAAAAGTAGGCGACTGGACCGTGCAGATTATATTTAGCACTAAAGAACTAGGCGTTATGAAATATTTTAAATATTCTTCACACTGTAATTCAACGCCAAAATACAAGCTTTGCTGAAAAAAGATATAGAGTATTGTGACAATAACTACATTGATGGACAGGAATGATCCGCTGCAATAGGCGGTGACGTCAAAAATGTATCCGATGCCAGTTCTCTTTTGTTTTCTACAATTAATTAATTACAATATATATTAACAATTTTTGTTATATTTCTTCATCACAACACGGTCATCTATTTGGATAGAATGAAGCTTTCCATGAACTAATTCTGTAACTTCAAACAGATTTAATGGAAACAGAATCTATTTTGAAGTCAACATTGAAAATAAATTAATGAGGATTACAAAGACGTGAAAAAATATGCCGAAAGTAAAATACAACGATACCAAAAAGAAGTTTTAAAAAATCAATAAAATCATATTACACTTCCATTTAATTTGTTTCTCAATTTTGATTAGAATAATATTGAAACGATCTTCATAAATTTATTTAATAACATTATATTTGAATTGTTGCTACAGATTCTTATTTGCAATCTTAAATTTGAAGCCTCACAATTTCTGTGTTTCCAGATTAGATTTCTATTTCTGTTAAATATAGATGTAAATGTAACTGAACATTCCCTTCGTCTTTTCAGTAAACTTTCGATGATTTTATTAAATATTTTATAAGCGCTATAAACCACTCCAGTTCATTTTGATTCTAGATTTATTCTCACAAATTAAAACAATTAGAAGCCAGACTTCATATACTAAATGAAGACTCGTTATAATATTCCAATGACTGCCTAGGCATGCTTTATTGTCGACGAATACTCGGAATGCATGAATATCACATTTCTTTGTGATTATGTTCCTGTGCCTATTCCTGATAGTATGATGCGCATGTTTACCAGAATATATGTGGGTGTACGCTGCAATCTATACGCTTGATTGTATGATACAAAAGAATATGTATATATTGAGATAGTTATTATTTATATCATATATATATATATATATATATATATATATATATATATATATATATAATATACATAGAGAGAGAGGTAGAGAGAGAGGTAAAGCGAGACAGGGAGACATAGAAAGAGAGAGGGGCAAGGGAGAGAGGGAGAGAGGGAAAGAGAGAAGTACGTCCTCTAATGAAACATAGTTTCTATGCTGCACGGATGCACATTACCTAACTAAGACGTAAATAGACAGACCGACTCTATTTATGAATGATATTCATTATAAGGTAGAAATATTGGAGAATCGGCTTCTAATATCAGAAGAAATAATTAATAGAGCACAAGGATTTGCTCACTGATGCGAAGGCATAGCTGTATACCATATCCGACAATGAAAGACAAATATACACAAAATAGTGTGAAGCAAAGAATCCGTCTTTAATCTGATAAGCATAAGATTTATTTAAATAGCTGACGGATATTTAGTTGATGAGTATAAGGGAACACAAACATTGTCTACATCAATCTCCACGATATCAGACGTAGTTATATATTTCTCTCCCAATATACATACACACCCAAATACTTTCAGAAGAGAGAGAGAGAGAGAGAAAGGTATAGAGTTACATTATGTGTATGAGGTTATGGAATCCTATTTGCTATTTCACTCCCAAGTAGATTTTTGTATTAGTGATGCTTCTGGAGTTCCTAAGGCGGCAAACGGCGTTGATACTGCAGTCACTTTAATATATACATACATGCATTCTAGCATGTGTGTGTGTTTATATATATATATATATATATATATATATATATATATATATATATACATACAAATGAAAATGATGCGGGAATCTAAACAAACACACACTCACATATATATATATATATATATTATTACAGCAGTATAACCCTCCCCAAGTATAACAATACACACAAACACACACACACACGTATATATATATATATATATATATATATATATATATATATATATATATGTGTGTGTGTGTGTGTGTGTATATATATGTATATTTTAAACACGCACACGGATATTAGGCATTCGGACGTTGTTTAACATACTATGAATATCACCTAACAAGATATCATCTCACGAGTAATTATTTATATGTGATTTCGTTCTTAGATATCTAGTATATGAGTTATGGTCGAAATGAAAATGCTGTTCTGCATTCGACATATCTGAGATTGCCATATATAAAACACCTGGACGTGAATATATACATATATTTTTTTATGTAGGAATATAAGCAGTTTATAATATTTTATCTGTGAGTATATTTATCGGAAATAAGTATGGACGACAAATATTATTTGTAGCAGTGTGCCTTATGTTTAGCCCTGAGTAGGATTACCGTGTGATTTGTTGTAACCTTTCCGTGTGTGCGATGGGTTTTGCATGTGTTATTTTCGATACCTGCGTAGTACGGACTGGTATTGATGATGGTGGTGAATTTGTTATTGTTGGTCGGGTAGGAACTATATTAATTGTGGCTTTAATTTAATTCCTAATACTAGTTTCGGGGACGCAAATTTAGAAATTATTTTCCCCTGGTCGTAATCCACTCTCCACTGAAACAATTCAAGTAGTGACATATCCGCCAAAAGTTGATGCGTTAAGGGTCCGTGCTGTTGTAGCTGTCATTAGTCCTGGCGTTTTTTCCATAGTTGTTTGGGCTGTATCCCATGGTCTTGATGTAGAAAGACTTGGCAATCTGTTTCTGCGTGAGACTATATATTTTCTATGGCAGAAACCACTGAAGAAAAGAGAGTAGTTCTATGAAGAACAGACTCTGTATTTGCATGACAGACATTAGCGTGCATTTGTTAACAACTACATATTAATCAGTCATATTCATGTCTAACCGTTTTTTAGTTAATAGGTCATTACCGGAAAAAAGTTTCGTACGCCTCAGTTACATAGGTGAAGAAACCATATACTAAATATACATAAATATTGACAATAATACAAACAGACATATAACATTCCCAATATGGAATACCTCACTGAATACTCATTAACTGAAATAAGGTTATCAGTAAAATTATGAAGTATAAAACAAAACTCCAGTCACAGGAACCACACTACACCAAATTAGACCTGTAATTATCTGTTTTACTCAAAGTTATTTTGTACAGCTTGTTATTGAGGAACTATGATACCACAAGTAATAAGTATAATAAGAAATGTGTATATCAGATTTTCTCTTTTCAATCATTGACGTTACTAAGTATTTATGTCTGTGTTATATAATTTCGTTTTGTTATCTCTGCTATATAAATGCTATATTCAAATGTTTTCCATTTCTGCACTGCTATACAATTATAGAATTTGTGTCCCTATTGTTTGATTCTAAACTGGCAATTTCAACTTATGAGAAACCACAGAATTGTAGGCACCCACTCAGAAAACGTCAGCATATATATATATATATATATATATATATATATATATATATATATACACATATAAACTCTCCCCACCACAAACGTATATATATATATATATATATATGTATATGTAAACATGTAAGTATATATATAAATATATATATATATATATATATATATATATATATATATATATATATATATATATATATATATATATATATGTGTGTGTATATATATATATATATATATATATATATATATATATATATATATATATATATATATATATATATAATATACATACATATGTGTACATATATATATATATATATTTGCCAGAAATTGGAGTTAGTTACCAAGAATATTTTGTTACGTCTCATCGCTTTCATACTTTTTTAATAACAATTTTGAATTCTTATCACTGTTTCTCTTACGAATAACATTCATTCGTCTAATGTTATTATGTATGGTTTTTCACACCACGCAATACTTAAAGTAAATCTACTTACAAACACAGTTTTTAACCAATTACATTCAAATATTACTTACTTGTTGTTAAAGTCATACAAAGCATAAAGGAAATAAAAATAAAACTGCAGCGAAACAAAAAGCAATATAAAGAAATAAAATCAATATACTTAAATAAATGAAAGTAACACAGATTTAAAAAATGTAATGGCTTGAGAAAATACCTATTATAATTCGGTGTCTCGTCACGTCTAGAATTACGTCTAAAAATACATTATTTAAAAAAAAATGAATGGGAGCATGTTTAGAAATAGGATTGATACAATTAAGTAGAAACAAGTTGGATGGATAATAATCTTATTTCTTTTCCTCAGTTTTTGATATTATTGACTGTGTTTCGAGTTTTTTTTACGTAGTAGTTTCAAGATGAAAAAAGACACATGATGATATCAGGCAAACGTGCATTGCTCTTGAAAAATAGCATACTAATGATATAATAATAACCATCTTTAGCAAGTAAACGTTAGGTAAAGAAATATATGGGCTAAATAGAAATTGAGAGGATTCTGATTCCATATTTGAAAAAGGAAGAGCACAATCTTATGAATATTCTCATCTTTATTGATCTATTATTATTCTAATCTGCGGAATTATCATGAATATTTGGAAAGGTGTCTTGAAATAAAATAATTTTATGGAGTCCTATCTCATATCGGAATTTATTCATGAGGAAAGATTATAAGCAAACGACCAGCCTCCGAGCGTGGGAGGATTTAAGGAGAGCTGGAACATCACTCACTGAGCTAATGAAGTATGGCCAGATGAAAGTGTAAGCGTCGATGTAGGAGGTCAAACAATATCTTCCTCATTCTAAAACACGTTTAATATTTTCCTAACCGCAGCTCTTTCCCTTACTCTCTCATACACGCACGGTCATTTTCGTCGGTTTGGATATATATATATATATATATATATATAATGAGAGAGAGAGAGCTTTTTCCAACATCTGGCAATAGACCGAATGGTGACTCTCAATATAAACCTTTGATATATTAAAAATATAAACGAGATTTTCTTTAAATATATACGCCCTACGTTGAAACGCTATTCGGGAAATCATAGTGGCTTAGTTAGCTGAGACAGCAATGCATTTTAGAATATTAGCCTTGAGCCTAAATGACTTCAATATCAAACCTGAACACAGTAAATTACTGACATTTGTTAGTACAGAAATACAGACCAATGTACCTATAACGTAGTGTAGCCTGAATTAACTTGTTAGAAAAACATGGAAGACTACGCCAAGTACAACCTCTCTCTTATTGTAATAAAAAACATATAATTTCACTAAAATGCGATACAATTTAAGAAGAGGTATCAATAAGCTTATCATGAACCAATTAATGAAATACATATATGTACAATATTTCGTACAAATGTGTTACGACTAGGTAAATATATAGATTATGTTCCACTGTTCATGTTAGTTTATTGACTTTAGATAGCATCCGATTTAAATGTGACAATATTTGTTTATGCGTATCATATCATGTTATGTGCATTTGCCGAAATGAATATCATTCAAGCTTTGATTGACTGCGAAGCAGACCTGTTGCACATAGATGATTATATATATTTGGATCAAGGGAATACAATTGTAAGGAATATTAATTGATGGAAACGTTCTACAATATATACTTTATTGTGCATCTTCGAATATTCAATCACTTCCAAGAAGTGAGAGATGATCGAGAATCGCATAGAAATAATCTTTAATAATGTGATTGACTTTTCGGACAAATAACTAATATTGTGTCTATAATCATTAAAATGCGAATGGCAGTTTATTCAATAGATTAGCAAATGCCATGTTTATAGTGATATTGATTTAGACTCACACCCCTTACATCGAACTTCTTACTACATTGCTTGATGTCGATGAACTTAATTGGTCAAGTCATGCGGAAGATAAATACATACCGAACACAATTTGCTATCCCTAACTAAGATGAATAACCAGAGGGATTTAGGATGATTAACTGCACGATGTAATTACGCCGTTAAAACTGTTTGGAATAATTTAGGCAACAATGCTTACAAGAGACCACAGTTTCATGAATGCAATCATTATACATGTAGAACTGTTGAATACAAAATTGCACAGGAGATATATATCTGTCAATCTATAAGAGGAACACAAAACCATCGATGATCTGCATTGGAAAGTAAAAATATAATTTGTTCAACGAATGGAATCAATTTTTAGTGATGTAGAATGCATGCCTAACATTGCAGCTATGAGCATTTGCCCAAATGTAAACTAGAAATATCAATATAATCATACAATGTTGTTGATATACTCAATAAACGATATAGGTATACTAAAGTTATTTTCAATGAAAATAAATAAGGCGAATTCAATTAATATATACATGTCATATTTTATATACAGATGTCATGATCAAATATATATATATATATATACAATATTAAATAAATGGAAACTATATTTATAAAACCATATTTATTTCTACCAAATCAACCTTTTCAAATACAAGTCGATGTTGTTACGGTATGTCGAATCTATTTATCTATAAAACTGTTTATATTGTATTTTGTCTGAGGAAGGCATAGCATATTGTTAATATGATATCCCTGAAATATATATAATGAAATAAATATGGTTTTATATAGTTTCCATTTATTTAATATTGTAAATATACTCCAAATATTTGTCGAGTGCTTTTATATCAGTTATAAATATTTACTAGTTGTAACCCAACAATTTAAATATAACTTTCCATATATATATATATATATATATATATATATATATATATATGAAAGAATCAATTATTTATATTTTCTTGGTGCTGCTCTTTATTACAAGCAACGCAAGTGAAGAGAAGTCTACGCATTTAACAGTAAATAAATATACGATATCCTATCAACCTCTAAATGCCATTATATAAAATATAAGTCTAAGCCGTTTTGAATAATTCCAGGACTACCATTCCCTAATATCCAGTAACTTTAGAACAAGCAACATTAATTTTGGGGCTGTTCAAGAGACAGACAGTTACATTATATACTACACATTTACGACATTCCTCAATATATCTTGACACAATTAACTTCATGAAATTGCTTTCTCGTACATCTCACTTTATCATTAATTAGGGATGTTAGGCCTCCTATACTTTTTGTTTAACTTTAGTATTTTTATATAATGAAATATTGCCGCAATTCAAGGAGACATTTTGTCACCTGAAGTAATTTTATATATATTGATACAGATCAATTTAGTGGCTGCTAATATATATGAGTGACGATATCCGCAGGTATTAAAACATAGATTGTTTATGAATAATTAATTAGGATACCCTCGAAGTAACTGTGGCTATAATTGATTACTGTTAGAAATATTTGAAATAATGCTCTTTTTCGTGCGTGGTGTTATTTTGTTAATAGGTAATTTTGAATCATCCAAATACGATATATATATATATATATATATATATATATATATATATATATATCATATACGATATATATATATATATCATATATATATATATATATATCATATATGTATATATATATATAATATCATTCTTGAATTCCACGCAAAGAACATTCATCACAGCACTAATGCACATATTCGAACATATTCTTTTGATAAATTAATATTCCAATGCTTCTGGAAACTACTTAGAGTTGTTGCATACGCACGCAATCATAAACATACATGCATGGACTTACTCAAAGACACACTCTCACACACATATACATATATATGCATACATATACATATATATATATATATATATATATATATATATATATATATATATATATATATGTATACATACATACATATATATATATATATATATATATATATATATAAAGGTTTACATACATATATATATAAAATCATAGATATATATGTGTTTTGCAACAGGTCACGTTGTGGCTCAATGACAAATTAATAAATTAAATAATCAGAGCTATATCTAATAAAATGTGTCTTTAGGATCACTAGATATAATATATACCATTTCATCTCCCAATTAGCAGAATTAACCATATAAAAAATCAATTAGACAAAGCTATAAGAATAAAGGTTCCTATGAAGAAATCTCCGACAAATAACCGAAAGCAGGCCCTTCGAGGCGGCAACGATAGATTATATATATATATATATATATATATATATATATATATATATATATATATATATATATATATATATATATGAAGAGGATACTTATAAGTGTGAAACAAATAAGAATGTTTGTATATCTGTCTTGTCGTTTCCTTGTTATGTATGAACTGATTATCAGTTTCTTGAAAATGTTTATTAAATATCGTCTCCTTAAAAAAATAAACAATAAAATAAATGCTGATAGACCAGTGCCAATAAATTATTTGGGTATATGACGAAATTATACTTCCCAGCATACTTTACAATGTAAATATAAAATAATTATCTGTAAATTTCCATATTTCATTTGTTACTTATGTAAATATATTGATGTAGGGGAGACAATTTAGCAAAAAGTCTCTACAGCCCTTAAATGCATTAATAAATGAGAAATACCCATTTGAAATGGAAATATTTGGTATAAGAGTGTATTATTAACATATGTTTACTAATATTTTCTGATCTAAATTTGGATGTATTTAAGTTTCCTTTTCACATCCGATTATAGCTTATTTATTTAAATATATATATATATATATATATATATTCTTATGTCACTATGACATAACGGCTCATTCTTAAGAAGTCAACCCTGAACAGCTATGGAAAAAGTTAACGGTATGACAAGGAAAAATATATGAATATATATATATATATATATAGAGAGAGAGAGAATGAGACACATATATATATATATGTATTTATTTATTTATATGTATATACATATATATATATATATATAACGGAGGAAATGTGGTAAGGAACCAGGTGGACCATAACGCACCAAAGGCACTTTTATATCGATCTCCAATAGATGAAAGGCGAAGTTAATCTCAGTTTGATTTTAACTCAAAGAGCAGAGACCCGAAATTAATGTCCCAATGCATACTATTTATCGTATGAATTATCTATGTTGAATTGACATTGATATAAAGCATTGGTATTATATTACATGGCACTGGTTTGGCACATCGGTAAACCGTCGGACGCCATGCTTGGAAGCAAAGAGTTACGGCCCTTTATGTTCTGAGTTCAAATCCCGCCGAGTTTAACTTTGCCTTTCATTCTTATGGACTCGATAAAATATAGTGTCACTAATACACTGGGATAATTGCTGGCCTTGTGCCCAAAGTAGAAACAAGTATATGACATGGCATATTTTCCAAAATATTTTGTTTGATATTTTATCATACATTATAAATATACTTAGGAGGTTATTGCATTGGTTGTTGTTACGAACGAGCAATGCAAAGATGTATATAGGATTGACGTTTACATAGTTATCATTGTATGTTTTTAAATCTATTAACGCCTTAAGCTATGTATCTTACACGGTTAATATAAATGTTCTTCCATCCTATGCCATGAAAGTGAAGAGAGTTTATATTTTTCAGCATTTAAGAAACCAATAGTGGTGTTTGAAAAAACGAGCCCAGTCCTTCTTTTTCAATGTATAATTTATTTCATAGAATTCATATGAAAGAAAAAGCAAAATTGACCTCCGTTTTGGAAGAATATATTCACAAATACCACATTTTAACTATTGAAACCATCAAACGACTTACCTCACACGATAAACAAACTCCGTTTGGTTTCTATTTACGTATATATATATATCGAATGTTTATATATATATATATATATATATATATATATACACGTATATACACGCACACGCACCCCACACACACCTACACACATATATATACATATATAATTTATAGATTTATGATATGTAGTCTTACAGCATTTAAATAAATATATATATGTACATGTGTGGGTTTGTGTGGAGAGAGAGAGGGGGAAGAGAGAGATAGAGAGAGGGCAATGAGCAATAATTGTTTCTACTTTAGGCACAAGGCCAGCAATTACCCAGTGCATTACTGGTACTTTATTTTATCGACCCCGTGATGATGAAAGGCAAAGTCAACCTCGGCGGGATTTGAACTCAGATCATAAAGGGACGTAACTATGCTGGAAAGCATGGCGTCCGATCCTCTACCGATACTGCCAATCCACGCAATAATGATAGACAGATAGTTGAACAGATTGGTAGGAAAGTCTGGTTTGATATACATATATGCTAGGTAGTTTATCTGATATAAATCTATTATTCAAAAAATATTCTCCTGAAATATAGAAGTGTATATTTATAGACTTAGATATTGTGTTACAATGAAATGCTACAGAAACCGTCCAAAAATATCTATATATAAAACGGTAATACTAATTTTTAGTCTCCGTACACACACAAACAGGCAAGTATATAAATATAAGCACACGCCTAAAAATCTACATATACTCGAATATATCAATCTATCAAAAATATATATATATATATATATATATACATATATATAAGTGTATATATATATATATATATATATATATATATATATATATATATATATATATATATATATATATATATATATATATATATATATATATATATATATATATATATATATATATATATATAAATACATATATATGTATACACATTTATAAAGGCGTCGTTGATTTGTGTGTAAGTGTATGTATCTGTATGTATGTGTAAATGACCGCATACAATATGCTTGATGGTGTGTACATTCTGGTGTATATGTGAATAATAATGTACAAACACTACTGACACATGTCAGAATATAATAAAAGTATGTGTATTTTGTAAATGGGTTTTCTAAAGAAATCGAAATTTCTAAAAACTATTTTCTGCATTTTGCTAAAACATTAATGATGTATATGTGTTGCGCTTTTGATAAGACTGAAAATAACATAATTTTATTGTATTACTATATATATTTATGAAATTATTGTCTGTATGCTTATGTTCCCATCGTTATTTCTTCTAGCCATTAACTCTTATATATTTTGTCATTATATTTGTAAGTACATTCGAAAACAAACTATTCTAACACTGTGTAAATTTAGAATGATTTACCATTATAATTTACAAGTACGTTTGAAAACAATGCATTGAACATTGGATAAATCTGAGCAAATTCCCGTATGTATTAATACATCTATAACAACATATGTACATGCATATATAGCCAAACACAACTTCGCGTTTCTATGGCATATACAGAAACATGTTCATGGATTCATACACACCCACGCACACATAGACACAGACACTTATATATATATATATATATATTTATGTTTGTTGGTTCACATTTGTTGGTTCACCGTTGTTATATTTCGAATATCTGATGATATCACAGGATTTATACGGAACCCGGTCATTGAAATGATCATAGCATAATAAACCTTTCAAGGATTTACACCAGTCCAGCCTCCTGTTATTTTATTTACAATTATATATATATATATATATATATATATATATATATATATATATATATATATATATATATATATAGGAACGAGTAGGACCCCGACGGCTGAGCTCAAGCCGTTTCGACGTCTAATTCTGTCGAATAATTTGTCGAATCATTTAGTCCAGAAATAGCCGTCGAAACGGCTTGAGCTCAGCCGTCGGGGTCCTACTCGTTCCTATTACCCATTCTACTACCCTAAGTATTGAGTACTTTGGTGCGTTATGGTCCACTTGGTTCCTTACCACATTTCCTTCGTTATATATCTATATATATATATGATAACATGTTGTAGTTTTCTGGAAGCATTTTCTACATGTATACAAACATATATATATATATATATATATATATATATATATATATATATATATACACATACATATATATGCATATGTGTATAATTATTTGTGTATGTGTGTAAATAGTTTCACATTCATTGGTCACCTTCAAACGGATACTTTGTGAAGAGGTTCGTTTTAAACTATACTGAAAACCATTTTAATTCTAATATATATTATTGAAGGTAGTAATGAAAGTAATATTTTATGTAATGCTGGGTAGTTCTTGTCTTAAAACCTTCTGACTGTGTTGATTTAGTCCACATGAAGTATTCCTTAATGTATTAGTATATAGACACCCAACTTTTCCGAAGTGAAAGATATCAGATCTGATATTTAGGGGGTGAGGTTAGAATGTCCCCATGCAGGATATTTGGATAACGTCCAGGAGCTTGGCTGCCTAGCTTGTAGCTCCAGCCGGATTAGTTGGAGACGATTGCTTCTGACAGGACAAGCTGGAAGAAGTGTTTGACGATTCTGTCCCAACGAATCTCTCAGCAACAATTGGGCGATGGAGACGACGACGACGACGACGACGACGACGACGACGACGACGACGGCGACGAAGAAGAAGAAGAAGAAGAAGAAGAAGAAGAAGAAGAAGAAGAAGAAGAAGAAGAAGAAGAAGAAGAAGAAGATTTAAGGTTTATTTTCAAAGATGATTTTGTTCTAGGAAACTGCGAGTAAGCTCCATCCTCTATCTTGTTCTTTCCACCAGCAGCTCGAGCGTGTAGAATATGAGAAAAGGTATTTTGATAGATTACTGGTTCTAATAATTGTTTCTATTTCAGGCATATTACTGGTACTTTATTTTATCGACCCCGTAGGATGAAAGGCAAAGTTAACCT
>OZ024749.1:51022021-51033286 GCA_964016885.1 Eledone cirrhosa
GTAGCCTTCGTCTTGGTTTGAAATACATGCGTTCCTTAATTTCCGAGGCCATAAATGTATTAATGGGTTTAAATGAGCGTATTTCTTTATTTCGTTTTCTTGATGTTTGTACAAGATTTGTATATATTTATATATATCTTAGACATAGATTCTTCCGCGCCGTTCAGCGCATCGAGCAGTAAGTAATCGCCAACGGTCAAGATATGCATATATATATATATATATATATATATATATATATACTGCTCGATGGGGCTAGCAGCGCGGAATAATGTAAGCCTAAGATATATATATACATATACAAATCTTGTACAGACATCAAGAAAAAAAATTATATGTATATATATATATATATTTATTAAAATAACGTATTAAAGTTTAAGCAAAGAATCGCTTCTTTCACACTTAACGCGATCTTCTGAAACTAACAAAGTCAATCTGTAAACGCAGAAGTGGATATTTCAAAAAACGTTGCAACCGGAGGAAGACAGAAAGACGATACTTTGGTTCGTGGAAACGTTAAGGATGAAAGCAGCGATTCTTTGCTTAAACTTTAATACGTTATTTTAATAAATATATATATATATATATACATATAATTTTTTTTTCTTGATGTTTGTACAAGATTTGTATATGTATATATATATCTTAGGCTTACATTATTCCGCGCTGTTAGCCCCATTAAACTTTAATCTGTTATTTTAATAAATATATGCACTACGGTTCTTATATATTTGATATATATTTATCCTTATCGAGCCCTCTTTGGATTTTAGTCTTCAAATTTATTATTATTACTATATATATATATATATATATATATATATATATATATATATATATATATATATATATACATGTATATATCTATATCTATACATATATATATGTATATATATATATATATACATATATATACATATATATATATTTATTATTTATACATATATATATATATAGTATTAAGGATACTATTTATGGTTATGTATATACTAAAACTGTTTATAGTTATATATATGTTAAACCCTAAACAGTGAAAGACAGTAATGTATTACTACCTTATTACCAGTAACATAAATAGCTCAATGTAATAACATCAGTTGTTCTACAGACCAGTTATATAGAAATCACATAAATCAAAGTTCTGTTCAAACCATTTATTAGCTACAAGTGTTTAGTCCAAACCGATGTTTGGAGTCTTCGGAGCAATTTTTCAATGATTGTTTATATACATGACTTCCTTTCCAACACAAGAGACATACAGAAACATATGTATATATAGATGCACAGTGGGGTGACATCCAGGAAACGTAATATATAGATCATATGTCCTTCCCATAATTAACGATGATTCAGTATTCGATATATACATATGTTTCTGTATGTCTCTTGTGTTGGAAAGGAGGTCATGTATGTAAACAATCATTGAAAAATTGCTCCGAACACTCCAAACCTCGGTTTGGACGAAACAATTGTAAGCTAATAAATGGTTTGAGCAGGACTTTGATTCATGCGATTTCTATATATAGCATACGTAAATATACAAACACACACCCACACCCACATACATACACACACATACACAGACATACACACACACACACACGCTCAAAAGCATGCATATATATATATATGCACACGATCTTCAATATGGCAGTGAAGGTGCCTACATATTTTCTGAGGTGCAAGCGTTGTTTAGCATAGAGAAAGTCATACTTATCCTATAGGAAAAATGCAATTTTAAAAGTGACCACGTTGTATATAAATGATCTAGTATTTACAAGTGTAGCATATGCCATATCTAAATCAATTAATTCATAAGTATGCAGGGATCAGCATTCCATGTCAGTTGTGCCATTCCTTAAGTATTGGTATGTTAATCAATACAATATAATGACACAGTACTATGTTTTCATACCTTAATATATTGAATACGCTGCCAGGAACTGTTTCAATAATGATAGGAAACATAGCATCAAGTCTTGATAAATATATTACAACAAAGAATATGTTATATATATATATATATATATATATAGGCTAAATATTGGTATGTGCTTGTGCTCATGCGTGCATGTTCAATAGTTTGAGTTTGGATATAAATATATATATATATATATATATATATATATGTGTGTGTGTATGTGTATATATATATATATATATATATATATATATATATATGTGTGTGTGTATATATATATATATATATATATATAGGTGTGTGTGCGTATATACATATATATATATACATTCCTACAGCTTATTCACAGTCAATTCCTCTCACTTCAAACATATGGAGGCTCTCGGAATAATTCGTCCGTGAATCCATACCTTCATTGCGCTATTTAGCTATTTTCCACTTTCCCACTTGTGTCAAGGACGAGTGATTGCTAGTACTTCAGCCTGGAGTAGCTAAATAACTTGTTGCATTTGATATCGGGAAATACTTCACCCATGATGTATATTTGAAGCTCTTCAGTTGTATATTACACTAGCCTAATCCAACCAAGGCATCGATCACCTACGTTATGCTTCCAGATTAATTTCATTTGCCATTCCTATATCAGTTTCGATAACTTATGTGTGTCGAACTATCTCTTTTATCTAATCACATAGACTCCTACGAAAAATATGCATATCGCCTTTTCATCTTGAAACGTATGTATTTACATTCTACACCCAATCATTTATAACTAGTAGCTATATTTCCCTAATTCACACTTTCCTATCCTTAATATTTGAAGGAGAGATTAGACAATGTACATCTCTATTGAAATACAAAACAGAATATTAATACATTTGGACATATGTCTACTGGTGTAGAGTTAATATTAAGAACATATTAAGGTTAGGACATTATTGGTATACCACGATTAATGAGATACTACATTAATAAGATACTACCAATTGGTGGCACAATTTATTTATTAAAACATAGAGAAGCCTAATAGTTTAGGAATTAATAAGACCAAAAACGATGGTTGATGTTAATTATTTGAAATAATTTGCAAGGCAGAATTCGAAAATCGACAAAAGTAAATACTGCGAATTATATACTGCACCATTCTTTGCAGCATATAGTTACGGTCATCTATGATGTGAGTTCAAATCCCGCCGGGGTTAACTCTGGCTTTCATCCCCACAGGATAACATAAAGTACCAGTAATGCAGTGGGTTTTTGCTGGTTTTGTGCCAAAAGTAGAAATAATTATATACCTCTTCGTAATGAGTAACCAAAACATAGAACGTATGAACGAATAATATATATATGTATATATATATATATATATATTTATTAATTTATTAAAAGAACAGATTATATATTTGATATATATTTATCCTTATCGAGCCCTCTTTGGATTTTAGTCTTCAAATTTATTATTATTACTATATATATATATATATATATATATATATAAGTTGTAATAAAATGAAAACGGACTTTCATTTCTCACTCTTAGTACATACTTACATATATATATATATATAATTATATATACATAAAGGTATATATAAACATGTGTGTGTGTGAGAAGGTGCATGACTCCGTGGCTAGAACGTTGGGTTTACAATTGAGAGTTTGTGAATTCGATTCCCGCATCTACTGATGCGTTATGGACTTGTTCCAATTCACACACCTGTAGGTGCGAGTTGCGATCAGCTGCGACGTTACTGGTGCCAAACCGCTATCAGCTATTGCTTTTCTTTTGGACAATATCTGTAGGGTGGGGAAACTGGTATATATAGGCCACTGCTGGTTTTCCACAAACAATCCTTGCCCATGTTTGTGCCTCGGAAGGAAACTTTCTAGTTGCAAATGCATGGTCATTAGTGACCGATGGGGTCATTTAATATAGGTAGGTAGATATACAGATCGATAGATATATAGATAGAGATATAGTGAGATAGAGAGTGATACATATAGATAGATAGATAGATAGATAAAGAGTTAAAGAGACTGAGTGGGTCATTACGTTGTACCATCATTAATTGGTCACGTGCACAGTACACATTTGTGCTATACAATAGATAGCATCTCAATGCAAATAAAATATATGCTAACATCCGCAAATAGACAGTAGCCTGAGCAGTATTCAATGATTAGTATAAAAGTGCATTCAAACATATACTATATTCATTTCAACTGAAATCCATCTTCGAGGCGAAAATTACAAATGTTTAGACAAACATGTAACTTTATAGTCATAACTTATCACTGTCTGCAAGATAGTAAACTTTATTAAATGATATTTATTACATATTCACATTATTACATTCCATGTCATACTTAATAGTTAAAGGAACATTTTTAGCATTTTATAAACATTTCGAAATTGGCAGGTCAGATGAAAAGTGGAAGTGTATTTTTTGCTAGAGAAATTTATGTTGATATACTAATTGAATAAAGCATCATATTAATGTATGAGAAAAAATTTATATTGAAAATAGAGCCGACAAAATAGCTATCTTAATATATATGAGAAAATGGCTTCAGTTGATGATGAAGTCCATCCATTGTGTATGTATATCAGTATATAGTTGTTTCTACTTTTGGCACAAGGCCAGCAAATGCCCTCGGCGGGACTTGAACTCAAAACGTAAAGGGATGCAACTATGCTGGAAAGAATGTCCGACCCTTTACCGGTACTGTCAAGTCACCACCCTATATCAGTAAATAGTGAATTCTATTACGAATTAAATCATTGGAATAATATAATTGCACTGACATGACTTTTGTTCGCCCAATGCAATACGTGTACATACAAACACGTATGAATACATATAAACATACGTGTCTGCATACATATAAACATAAGTTTATGCATACATATATAAAGAGAATGAGGGAGCGATTCAGAGATGAATATATAGATAGATGCATAGATAAATAGATATGTAACAGATGGTGAGATAGCAAGGGAGGGAGAGAGAGAGAGAGAGAGAGAGAGAGAGAGAGAGAGAGAGAGAGAGAGAGAGAGAGAGAGAGAGAGAGAGAGAGAGAGAGAGAGAGAGAGAGAGATAACGATAGAATTTGAGAAAGTAAGAAAATCTTCGGGCAAAATATACTAACTCACACACATGTATACACACACCCACGAATACAAACACACACGCACACACACGCACACACACACATATATATATATGTGTGTGTGAGAGTATTATCAAGATTTAGTTCTACTTCTATGGTAGCACCTCCAAACAATGTGTTTATGTGTCTGTGTGTATATGCCTCCATCTGTGTGATTATGTTTGTATGTATTGTATTGTTATTTACTTGCACGCATTTATTCAAAATGTACTGCCATTTCTTTGATATATATTCTTTGTGCAACTCTAAAATTTCCGACGTAAATTGATCAGGTTTAAAGCTAATATATTATACAGTAGTTTTACTGAGGACAACTAGTTATTCATTGATTGCTTCCTTAGATTTCTCCGTTATGTAGGATTTCACCTACAATTAGTGTCTATTCAACACGAATTTAAAGAAGGTCATATTACCAAATAAGAAAAGGTATAACGAATTGAAGGATCAATGTTTTTCTTGCTTCGGAAATGTATTTATTACATGGGAAATATACAAATAACATAACTTAAAAGAACATGTATATACATATATATAGTGACAACCATAGTGACATAGACTAGTAATATATGTGTGATTTGCTTGTAAGTGTAGGTACACCCACACAGACGCCCACATACACACACACACACACACACACATATATATATATATATATATATATATATATATATATATATATATATACACATGTATATATATATATATATATATATATACACATGTATATATATATATTTTTATATATATATATATATATAACGCGATGAATTAGTTTTGCGATGTTTTGTGTGTCGAAACAAATATTGTTATACTTGAGGAGGGTCATATGTGTGTAATGATATTGCCAGAATTAATAACAGAGCACACTCACTGTTTGGTTGGTTAATATCACCACTGACTATCTGACTATGTTGCAGATGTGCAACGAAAGAACTTTTTTAGACTATATATATGTGTTTGTGTCTATATTATATCTGTATTTTTGACCGTTGGTCAGTCAATGTTAACATTGAGGACCAAATAAATTGAATTAACCGATATAAAAGACAGAGAAGCGAAAACCAACCAAACAGTGAGTGTGTTCTGTTATTAATTCTGGCAATATTATTACACAAAATATGACCCTCCCCAAGTATAACAATATATATATATATGTTTATATATTTATAACTGATATAAAAGCACTCGACAAATACTTGGAGTATATTTACAATATTAAATAAATGGAAAACTATATTTATAAACCTCTTCAAATGAAGTTGATGTTGAATATATTTATCTATAAAACTGTTTATATTGTATTTTGTCTGATGAAGGCATAGCATATTGTTAATATGATATCCCCGAAATATATATAATGAAATAAATATGGTTTTATAAATATAGTTTTCCATTTATTTAATATTGTATATGTTTATATATATATATATATGTGTAATTAGAAAGTGAACAACACAAACTATAACTACTCCACTACTCCATGTTCTATGAGTTGTAAAAGAAAACCGAAAAAGGTTATAGTACCGCTTGACCAGGATTGAACCCGAGTACATGCTCGCCACCGCCTATAGAACCTACCCCTAAGCCACAGATACAACAATGAAAGTCTCTCGAAAATTCATATTTATAAACCTACTTTCATTATAATCTATTATTCACTTTCTAATTAAATAGCTCTGTTCTATACATAGAGCACTCTTTTCTCCTTCGGAATCCCCCCCCCCCCCACATACACGCGCGCACACACACACACACACACACACACACACACAGAGACGCACACACTCACACACATGCACACATAAATATATGTATATACAGTATATATATATACAATATTGAAACTTTTTAATTTTAAGTTTGAAAGTAGGTTTATAACTATCAATTTCCATTATGCTTTCGTATCGATCTCTGTGGCCTAGTTGTATGAATCATAGACGATGGTGTCGTGGTCTGAAGTTCGATCCTGGCTGGGAGTAGGGGTTACTGTAAATCTTTTTTTTTTTTTTCTATGGGTTGTAAAATAAAACTGAAAAAGTGTACATGCACCTCTTGACCAGGATCTTCACCGTCTCTAGTATATACCGCTAAGCCACAGACAACTACGAACATTTCAAATACATTCATACTTGTAAACCTACTTTCAAAGTGTTCAATTGTTCAGTTTCTAATTAAATATATCCGTTCTATACACAGAGCACTCTTTTCTCCTTTGCCTTTCCTTCAGAATTACCTAACACACACAAAAACACACACACACACACGCACACATATATATATATATATATACAATATTGACACTTTTGAAATATACAATACTGAAACTATGGTTTGTAAAATAAAACTGAAAAAAGCGTATATGGGCCTATTGACCAGGATTGAACACAAGGACAGGATCTCCACCGTCCCTAGTAACTACCGCTAGGCCACAGAGACAACTACGAAAATATGAAAATTCATACTTATAAACCTACTTTAAAAATGTAAATGTTCAAAATAAAGTGTTGTGGTGTCGTTCATGTCTTTCTTAATGTTATTGCTCCTACTTAATATCGACTCCTAAATCATTTGGGTCTTCCACAAACTATATGGTCGTTTTGTTTCACATCTAACTAGGCTATACTTTAACCTGTAATCCGTGTTTTATTTCTATTCCACCTCGTTTCTCCCCCCTCTTATCTCTTTCTTCCTCTCTCTGTCTTTCTCTCTGTGATATTTGAATCTACTCTGATTTGGCTTACCTTATCCCTATATATATATATTTATATATATATATATATGTATACAGTGGCGGACTAGGTCTAAACATATTGGTTGCAAGATGAAGGGGGTCAACCCGCATATAAAATACTATCATTTAATTAAAAATAATTGAAAATTAAAGATTTTAAATTAAGTGTTGAGTCAGGTTTGCTCATCATTCTTGTTGAGAACAACGTATGTATAAGTTGTTCTCAAGAATATACCGTTTAAAGATGTGTGATATTGTGGATCATTTATGTGGTGCGTTCATTATTATAATCGAACGTGAAACATTGGTTTATTTTCTGTCATACGTAACACAGTGATAGGTACACGTATGTTAATAGAAATTATTAAATATTATACAAATTGAAACGAAATCTTACATAGTGTCGCCAATATATTTATGAGCTGAAAAATGTAATTCTCCCTTCTAATATTTTTCTTATCTCATTATCCAATATATTTTTTCATTTATTTAATTCGTATTCATATCACCACTTTTCTTTCCTTTTTCTATATACGGATTCCTATAATCTCATAGGAAGCCAAAATGTGCATTAGCGCATATTCGTTTATAAAATATTTATGATGTGCTGTAACGAAAATTATATATTTTTACTGTAGTTATAATCAGTATTTATTTTAAGTTATTTCATTTAATTGTTGCTATCTCCATTATGTTCATTTCATAATCGCCTATATGTATTATAGCATTACCGTGTTTGTAGAATCATTCATAAGTGTTATATATATATGCCGAATGTAAAAAATATATATACATCGTTAATAGGTGTGAGTAATGCAGGGAATCTGAAAAATATATGTATTCCTTTTATTGTATACACCATGTCTTCTGTAAAACAACATCATCTTTTTTATGATTTAGATATCTTAATCTCTGCTTCTTTATATCTGAGTAATATGTAATATGGAAACTATTTCAAATTCGTGGCCAAAAACATGCAGTGCAATATGTGTAGCTAGATAATTTCTTTATTTGGATTAATCCCAATGTTTACAATTTTTGGCCAAATATTTTGGAAACACTAAAAAAAAACACTAGAAAAGGTAAAACGAGAGTCTACACAATAAGTCACATTCATCTCCACGTACACATACACATATACGTAAATATAACAGAGCATATAATAGTGAAGGAGATGTTTATAATTTCGGTACAACTCATCTTCTTGGTGTGGTAAGTTTATATATATGTAGGTTGCACACTGGAAGAAGTAAGTGTCAGTACAAATTCTAAATTATCAATGATTGATAGCTAGTATACAACTCTGCACAATATCTCCCTGCTATAGTACTAGCTGAGTGAGAGAAATATAAAAATAACAACACAAATGAATCTATTCCGGAGTAAAATTATGGATGTTAGCTCTTATTTTAAAGTGTCTGTTCTGTGATCCAGCACCAATATTTGTGATTTCCAAAGCGGATATGGATGTATATAAATCAACGTGATGCAGGAATTAACACTGATGATGTTAAGCCCATAATAAAGAAGAATTTCAATAATGAGGCCTTTCTACTATCTTTAGACGCGTTATGATGAGACAACGATATTTTACAATAGAAACTGTAAGATGTATAATCTTAATGACGAATAAGTAATTTGAAATGATAACGGGAAATGTGCACACTGCTCGAAATCCATAGAGTACTAGTAGCACACTGGGGCCGATTTAACACTTTAGCATTTACATTACTCTATATATCCTATTGTATTTTTATGGCAAAGGCTTTATCTTAAATAACTATCTCATATAATATTAAATCTACGAGATTTTGATGATATTATTTTGAGAACAATACCTGACATCATTATGAGTGGCTGGTTATGGCTGGTTTGAACAGAAAGAAATGAGAACATTCTGGCCGGATACAGCCCCTTTAAATGCTAAAGGTTTAATCGACTTTACCCTCCATAAATGTATTCGCATTGTAAACTTGAATTTCACAAGAGCCACAAATACAAGGTAACAACTTATTACGTATAAATACTATTCTGAGATATCAACTAATGGTATATATATTATACGAACATCCAACGTGTTATGAAAAAGATCAGCATTATTTCAACTGGGATTGACAGTATCGGTAGAGAGTTGGACGCCATGCTTTGCAACAAAGAGTTACGACCCCTTTATGGTCTGAGTTCAAATCCCACCGTGGTTAACTCTGCTTTTCATGCTTACGAGGTCGATAAATAATGTACCAGTAATGCACTAGGATAAGTGCTGGCCTTGTGCCAAATGTAGAAATAATTATTTCAACGCAGCTACCTTGGATTAGCCTTAACTCTACACAATTCTTTCGAATATTCCTTTAAAACAGCAATTGAGATAATCTATGTGTATAATACCTTTAATGACACGGTCAAGACATTATATTTATTTTCTCTGATATACTACTGCCAGCAAATGCATTAATCGATAATAATATATTGATTTCTAAATTATGTGTTATACACAAAATTTGAAGAGGTGAAGTAAACTGAATCTTCTACAATTGATTCTAGATATCTTTCTTCAATGCGTTTATACTGCAAACTACTTGTTTACTTAATCCAACTTTTCAAATAGTTTTGCAATTATCAAAAGTTGGGAGCGAATGTTTACAATTTTAAATTTACACACGCCCACATTAATACAAGCGCATATCTCTCTCCTCTGTCGCTCTCTGTCTCTCTCTCTCTCTCTCTCTCTCTCTCTCTCTCTCACTCTCTCTCTCTCTCTCTCTCTATCTATCTATCTCTCTCTTCTTCTCTCTCTCTTTATATATATGGTAAATATATATATATATATATATGTTATTACAATATCCATATGATTTATACATATATAGGTATATCAATAAATAAATAAATAAATGAATATATACACACACACACACACACACACATATATATATATATATACACACACACACACACACACACATATATATATATATATATATATACACACACACACACATATATATATATATATATATATTAATATATATATATATATATATATATTAACACATACACATGTGTGTGTATGTGTGCGTGTGTGTGTATAGCAACGCTATACTTGCCGATTAAATAAAGCGTATGTGCAATACTTTGCAAGAAAATAACTAGCTAGCAACATTGTGTTAGAATAACCACCTAATTGAATCGGTTGTTCTACATTTTGTAACCGACAATATATAAACGATAGATATTGCTGATATGAGATAAGAATTGTATGAAAACAATTCAGAATAGTTCATGTCCATACATATAATTATATATATATATATATATATATACATACATAAAAATATCATATATATATACATACATACAAACATGCATACATTCATGCATACATACATATATACATACATATATACATACACACATATATACCTATATATACACACAT
>OZ024749.1:51043486-51045986 GCA_964016885.1 Eledone cirrhosa
AGATAGAGTATATATATATATATATATATATATATATATTTATATACATAAATATATATGATTATATATATATATATAGCAATATTAATATATATACATAAATATATATATATATATACATAAATATATATATATAAATATATATATATATAACGAAGGAAATGTGGTAAGGAACCATGTGGACCATAACACACCAAAGTACTCAATACTTAGTGTAGTAGAGTGGGTAATAGGAACGAGTAGGACCTACTCGTTCCTATATATATATACAGAGAGAGAGAGAGGGAGAGTGAGAGAGAGAGAGAGAGAGAGAGAGAGAGAGAGAGAGAGAGAGAGAGAGAGAGAGAGAGAGAAAGCTGCCTGCTCTAGAAGAAGAAAACGTGATGGTCGTGTCTGGAATGCTTTTTTTCATACATCTGAATTAGGAGTGACCTTGGGTTGCCCACTAACAACAACTTCGTGTTATCTATTCAAGGGCGGTGGATTGGCAGTATCGGTAGAAGGTCGGACGCCATGCTTTCCAGCATAGTTACGTCCCTTTACGATCTGAGTTCAAATCCCGCCGAGGTTGACTTTGCCTTTCATCCTTACAGGGTCGATAAAATAAAGTACCAGTAATACACTGGGTAATTGCTGGCCTTGTGCCTAAAGTAGAAACAGTTATCTATTCAACTGACTAATAAGTAGGCCGTGAGATGATTGAAAGTCATTTTCACAAGCCAGGTATCACACCATCAGATTGTGTATGTATGAAATTAGAAACTTTAACTTATGAGGCAGATATTTTTATTCACCTCAAAAGCTGGAAAGACTTTCAAATTATATATGAAGGAAATATAACGACAGCGGAAATGATGCTGAGTTATTAATGATAGTAGAGGCAGGAAAGAACAGCTGTAGAGATAAATTAAATAGAGAACAAAGATAAAATTCGTATGGAGTCATTGTTGGTGAAATGATGGTGGAATTTAATTCGTGGCTGCGGTGGGAATTTTTCGATTATGAATCAGTGCTTTGCAAGCAAAGCTACCTAATCGCTTGTTGTTTTTTTTTTCACCACAATAATTCAAGAAGCCGTTGCTTCTTATCTCTCCTTTCTGTAGCGTTAAGAGGATGAAACATTTATTTATCTGTTTTCATGTATTATACTGGTGTCTGCTAGTTTTGTTTGGGTTTGGGTTGTATAAGGACGAGAGGAAATGTATTAAACATGGCGTTTTCTCAGTGAATTTAAGTTTGGTTAGCGGAAAGGATGAACTGAGGACTTAATCCCAAAGTATGTAAATGAATACACAGAATTGAAATATCACGTGCTCCAGGTGGTACAGGATGTTAAAAATTAAAGAGAAAATATTCCTTTCTTAAACACATTGTGGTACAACCGCTGTATTTTTCTGTAACAGGTGGTTCATTTTCTACTTATTCCTAACAGTCTTCTAAAATTACTCTAACAATTCTTAAGTCGAGGTCAACTTTACCTTTCATTCTTTCGGGATCGATAAAATAAGATACTACTCCTGTACTGCAGAGGAATGGCGAAATCTTTAGAGCCTTTGGCGAGATTCCTAGCGGCATTTATTCTGGCTCTTTGTATTATAAGATCTAGAGTATTAGACAGAATCCATTTCTCAGTTTAATAAATCCTTCTGATCCATAGGATCTCTTTAATTGCTAGATCTCTAGTTTTGAAGATAATTTCTTCTTTTCTTCCTTCCATTGGTTTCTGAGACTCTGAAGAATATAAAGCTTCTAAGTGGTAAACAAGGAAATGTTCGTTCCTTTTTAGCCAACCACTCTACTTTTTATATTGCAATTAGGCTTCATGGGGTAAAATCCTACATTATATTTTTTTGTCTGTTGTTGTTGTTGTTGTTTTAGTGGCGCAAATAGAAAGTCAGAAATATCGAACATCTCAACCGACAAAACTAGTGTGTTTAATTGAAGTGAAATATTAGCTTTCAATATTTTCTGTTTGATCTCATATATTTGATAAGATCTAAGAATAAATATTCTATTAGCTAATTAATCAAATAATCGTGTTGTGTTTCTTAATCAAATATATTCACTAATAGTTGATTAGTAATATTGACTTCTAGAGATTAGCTCTACATATTTATTTGAACTCGATATTAAATTAAATAATCACAATGATTATGCTTGTACTGTTTTTGGTAATGTTGTTGCTTTAACCTCCTGATCAATCTTCATCGATTAGACCTATGATCACAGGTGATTCAGGCGTGACTTGTCCATCACATTTTCTTTTTTTTTTGTTGGGGTGGTGGTATTTATACGTCTATATTATTTTTATATCTAGGATCTAATCTAAAGTCTTTCTCGAGTACAGAGGCTCATCAGGTCAGTACTTCTGTAGAGTTAAGCGACTGGGAGTAGAACATTACTACTGGACTGTACGCTAGTACATCGCAGTATTAAACCTCCAGCTACTGCTGCTACTCATTTTCAACTGAGTATATTGGAGTAACGTGAAATGAAGTGT
>OZ024749.1:51050986-51080986 GCA_964016885.1 Eledone cirrhosa
AGGTAACCACAGTAAGTAAGGTACTCAATACATAGCAGAGTATAAAAGTTTTAATATAGATGAGATTCTACAAGACTAGAACTGTTTCATTCTTTAGAAATCATCAGGAATCCATCATCAGAGATTCCTGATGATTTCTAAAGAATGAAACAGTTCTAGTCCTGTAGAATCTCATCTATATATATATATATATATATATATATATATATATATATATACATATATATATATATATTTCGTTGTTGTGGAGGCATATGTGGCATTGTCCCATTAACCACAATTTTCAATTTGTCATGCTATCTAACGTATGTTTATTACTCTAAGGTGTAACCATTCTTATTGAGTGCTTCGTGCAAACTCCGAATTTCTTTCTTTCGCGGATGTTGGCCGACCGCCACAGCTTTGATTTTACTAACCTTACAATCGTATATATATAAATATATATATATATATATATATATATATAGAGAGAGAGAGAGAGAGAGAGAGAGAGAGAGAGAGAGAAGAGAGAGGGGGGTGAATAGACATGGCAAGAGAGATAAAGGGAGAGATATTAAATATAATCAGCATACAATTAGGAACCTGATTATGACCAATTTAAATCGTATATTTTGGGTTGTTTTGTTTTCTCATTGTTTTTTTTTTTGTTTTTGTTTTTGTTTTTTGCTTTGTGGTGTGGTGGAGGTTTAAGTATCCTTATCATCCCATCCCTGCGATGCTGGGGCCTCAGCATTTTTTATATTCTAACAATTTCTTAAGCGTTCTACATATTTAAACATATTATCCATTCATTCATTTTTTTTTTTTTTTTACATTTTCTTCGTCATTATTTTCAACACGTATGTCACTAACTCAACTAAATTGGAGCTGTAAAATACATGACAGCATTATGATGATATCATAGTAAATGTTTTCTTCTTGATTTTCTTCAGGTAATAACATACATGATTTGAGAGGAACGAAAATGAAGGAGAAAGAAAAATGAGAGATTGGTGCAAAAACACGTACGATATAGCTAGATTTCCATATAACACACAATAACAAATTTAATGTAAAAAAAAATACTTCTACTACTACTACTACTACTAATAATAATAATAATAATAATAATAATAATAATAATAATAATAATAATAATAATAATTGTTTCTACGTTTTGGCACAAGACCAGCAATCAACCAGTGCATTACTGGTACTTTATTTTATCGACCCCGTAAGGATGAAAGGCAAAGTTAACCTTGGCGGGATTTGAACTCAGAATGACAAGGGCCGTAACTCTATACGTCAAAGCATAGCGTCCGACCCTCTATCGATACTGCCAATCCATTATTAATAATAATAATAATAATAATGATGATGATGATGATTTCATTTATTGGGCCGACATATAGGGGACAATACAAAAGACTGGGGCAGTGGGGGTTTACATATAATAATTATAATAATATTGATATTAATAAAACACATTTTGTTATTGTCACTATTTTCATTATTATTATTATTATTATTATTATTATTATTATTATAAATAAAGAAATAATTATTACTATTATTATTGTTATTATCATTATCATCAACATTATTGTTATTATTGAACTGAATCCAATAGGAAATCGAAGTACATTATAATGTTGTATTATAATAAGTACAGCATGATTTTCTAATAATAAACAAAACCAATAACAACAATAACAATAACAACAACAACAACAACGACTACAACAACAACTACAATGACTATAACAACAGCAACAATAACACCAATAAACATCTAACCTAAATCTGAAAACAATGTAGGTTTTTTATTATAATTTTTCTATTATTTTCGTATTTAACATATTTTTTTTGTCATTGAATTTCATATTGCAAATTAATTCCAGTCTTTGGCAAAATAATATTTAGTTCATTTTACGTTTTTTTTTATATATATTTTTTTATATTTTATATATTTTATGCTTTCTTTATTCTATATTATAGTATGCATTTTTTTTTTCATACTGTTATTATAAAACCTTAGGCGTGACAAACAAGGATCTTTGCATAATAAACCCCTCTAAAAATAATATAAATAATATCTAATATGGAAACTTAAATATTTATATTCCTATTCAACGCACAAGCTGTCTTAGAGAAAACTTTAACAAATATATTCGCTTGCCCGTTCATTATTATTACATTTTTTTGTTTTCTTATCTTATCTTCTCGCTTTTTTCCCTATGGGTGCGTTTTTTCTCAGAAAGGTTCATGGTTTGTCAAGCTCCAGTATAAAATGTACTTGATTATTTGTGTGTTTGAGTGTGTGTGTGTGTGTGTGTGTGTGTGTGTGTGTGTGTGTGTGTGTTTGTGTGTGTGTGTGTGTGTGTTTGTGTTTGTGTGTGTTTGTGTGTGTGTGTGTCTGTGTGCGTGTGTGTGTGTGTGTCTGTGTGTGTGGATATGTGTATAATATATGTGTATATACAAAGAGGCAGGAGCAAAATATATATATACATATGCACATATATATATATATATATATATAAACATATATATATATACACACACATATATGTACATGTCTAAATATATATATATATATATATACATGCATACATATATATATAGGCGTGTTTGTATATATATACACATATATATAAGTGTGTGTGTATATATATGTATATATAAACACATATACATGCATATATACATATATATGCATATATACATAATATATATATACACACATATATATATATGTAAATATATAGTTATATATATGTAGAGAGAGAGAAAGAAATAAATATATATATATATATGTGTGTGTGTGTGTATGTGTGTGTGTGTGTGTGTGTGTGTGTGTGTGTGTGTGTGTGCGTGTGTGTGTAGCATACTTAAATCCATCTACTTCTACACAATAGAAGCTACGTTGTCTAAAATATATGCATAATACAAAATCCGTATATTATGTAAAGCATTAATGCCTAGATGTACATATTATGTATAGCCAGGCTTCTATTTTATTCTGCTGAATCGATTTCAGTATGAGATATTATATGTATCAATACTCTAGAATAAACGATGTTAGTATCCTTTCATTGGGATCTCTAAAAAGCTTTTATACGTGAAATATTTTCTTGTTGTCAAGGGAAATATAATTTTGAATAATTATTATATGTATATATATGAATATGTATTGGTGATTCAGTGAAGTGTTTTTTTTTTGTTTGTTTTGTTTGTCTTGTTCTTCTTTTTTGTTTCATCACCAGTCTGATGATCTGATCCATGCTCGTGTCGAGTCCATAGCTTTCATATGTGACACTGAGCCAATCATCTGCGAAACGTACCCAACACGTTGATACTCAATAAAAACATAAAAACATCTAAAGGAGATTCCATTGTTTTCTTTTTGTCTTATTATGTAAATGTATACATACATATACATATATATATATATACGCGCACAATGGCGGACTGGGTCTAAAAATAATCGGGTCCACGGAGATGAAGAGAGCCCACCTACATATAGAATGTTATCATTTAATTTTGAGGTTGAACGTAGGTTTATAATTATTAATTTTCATTATACTTTCGTTGCTGTCTCGGTGGCCTAGTTGTAGGAATCGTAGAGGTTGGTGATCCAGGTCAGAAGTTCGATCCTGCTCGGGAATAGGGTTCTCGGGAAACCTTTTCAGTCTTTTTCTATGGGATGTAAATTAAAAACTGAAAGACATTATATGTACCTCTTGACCAGGATTGAACCCAAGACCAGGGTCTCCACCGTCTCTAGTACCTACCGTTAGGCCAATGAGACAGCTACGAAGGTCTACTGAAAATTCATACTTATAAACCTACTTTCAAAATTTTCAAAAGCAAATGATGTGATGTCGTTGACCAAATGCTTTGCTTTATTGTTGTTTTTTTTTGTTTTTTTTAAATTATTCTTTCTCTTAGACTTCAGTTAGTTTTTGAAAGCTAAGCATTGGCCCCTAAATTACTACAGTGGGCCCTGAAATGCTACCGTGGGCCCCCTGAAGCCCACTTGCCATTGGGAAACCTGGCAACCTGGTCAGTCCACTACATATATATATATATATATATATATATATATATATATATATATATATATATGTACATATATATATATATATGTATGTAGTATATATATATATATATATATATATATATATATATATATATATATATTTATGTATGCATGTATATCGCCTGAATCTGTATGTGTATGGGGTGAGAGACATATAATGTGATCGATTGATAGATTGACAGAGTTGATAGGTGATCAATATGAAAAGTCATCTATATGTGAGTGTGCGTGTGTGGGTGTGTATGTCTGTGTGTGTGTGTGTGCGAGTGTTGGGGAGTAATTTGTACATGTCTAGCAAGTGACTTTATCAGAGACCGTATGTTAAAACTTATAAGTAAAATAATTACATCAAGGAAGAGCTTTTTTTTAGCCAATCAAGAACACTCTTATCCCATTAGTGGTTAATATGTTGGTCACATGATTGTACATTCATGTGTTTAATTACGGGAGTGGGTGGTACTTTTATTTTCTTGAGCAAAACATATTTCTCGTTCAGCTTGCCAACCAGTTCAATGACACCCAACAAATAGCATAAACATTGGAAAGACATAGCATAAACATTGGAAACAATGTTTATTTGGTACAATCTGGCCAGCATTTCTTTTCGTTTTTCTCTCTTCGTTCGTTTTTTCATATGGACTAATTTTTACACTGTCTTCATGAGAAGAGAGAAACAAGAGAGAATAATGGTAAAGGAGTAATGGTAAAGAGGTGGAGATAGACAGAATGGAGACATTATTGACCGGACTGACACAACCGTATGGAATCTGCAGTCACAAGTGACGCAGTTTTAATAATGCTATGAAAAAGTTTCCAAGTGTAGTTCTTTATCCCCGTGAGACTAACAGTTACATCGCATATGTGAGTGTGTTTATGTATGTATGTATATATGCATGTATGTATGTATGTAGGTAGGTAGGTAGGTATGTATCTATGTAAGTATATATCTACATAAATATATATGTATGTAGATATATAGATATGTATGTGTTTCTGGTTTGTTTGCATTTATGTCAGTATGTATATATATATATCAGTCGCGTGCATGTAAAAACATATTTATACATACATGAATATAGATATACGTGAATATAGATACATGAATATAGATACATGAATATAGATATACGTGAATATATATACACATATAAACATATGTATATAAATGTGTATATATACATACACACATATATATACATATATATATATATATATATATATATATATATATATATATATATATATATATATATATATATATATATATATATGCATACATACATAAACATAAATATATATATACATTATACATATATATATATACATGTATACATAAATATCTGTATACATATATATATATATATATATATATATATACATGAATATCAATATATATGCAAGTATATATATAGATACATATAAATATATATATATATATATATATATATATATATATATATATATATATATATATATATATATATATATATACATATATCTATGTATTCGTGTATGTATAACAGCGTACATTATGTGCGTACGCATATATTGAATGCCTTGTGGGTGCATATATGCGTATAAACTTATACACAAATGTGAGATATTTTCGGGGGGGGGGGGGTTACCATAAATATAAACGACGTCATATACAAGCTAGAGAAAATGCTTTACTTCACAGTATATGTCATAATAAATTGTTAATATATTTGGTTTAATTTTCAGTATATGCCACAATAAATTCTGCATATATTTCAGGGGTCTTTTTACTTCGTTTTTTTTTTCCTTTTTTTCAATAGGGAACCAATAGACACTGCCAAAATTTCAACGAGAATACTATAGCAAGTACAATGACAACAAAAGTAATGAGGAAAATATAGATGCAATAACAATGTATATATATATATATATAATGGAAAAATTTGAACAGGGACAAAACAGAGAGGCAGTACAATAAATATATATATATATATATATATATAAATATATGTATATATATATATATATATATATATATATATATATATACATACCACTTGCTTTCTATATATATATATATATATATATACATAGAAATACAAATATATATATTTATATATTTGTATTTCTATGTATATATATATAGAAAGCTAGTGGTAAAACGATAAAAACAAGAGCAATAGAAAACTACAAAATATGATGATGAATAAGCTACGGGATGCTTTAAGAAACAATTCATATTTCTCGGTTTGACACAACGAATTTTTCATATATATTGTGAGTAATATAAAGTAATAAAAAACATAACCCAGTGATATGTTTAATAAGAAATACTGGCCACATGATAAATTGAACCGAATGCTTGAAATAGGATAAAAGTAAGATCCAAGAAAACTGTAACTATATATATATATATATGTATGTATATATATATATGTATTATGAATGTATGATACACAATAATTATATATATGTTTATATATATATATATATATATATATATATATATATATATATATATATTTATATACGTACATATATATAAATACATTATATATACATATATATTCACACATATATACACACATATATATATACATATACATACATTTATACGTATATATATGTATATATATATATAAATATATGTATATATATATAAATATATGTATATATATATATATATATATATATATATATGTGTGTGTATATATATATATATATATATATATATATATATATATATATACGTACATATATATAAATACATTATATATACATATATATTCACACATATATACACATATATATATATACATATACATACATTTATACGTATATATATGTATATATATATATATATATATATATATATATGTATATATATATAAATATATGTATATATATATATATATATGTGTGTATATATATATATATATATATATACGTACATATATATAAATACATTATATATACATATATATTCACACATATATACACATATATATATATACATATACATACATTTATACGTATATATATATATATATATATATATATATATATATATATATATATGTATATATATATATATATATATATATATATATATATATATATATGTATATATATATATATATATGTATATATATATATATATGTATATATATATATATATATACATACATATATCTATATATATATACACACACATATATATATATATATATATATATATATATATATATATATATATATATATATATATATATATATATATATATATACATATATTGAATGATGAATTATGAGATATTCTCTCGTTCAAGTGTTCTTCCAGTTCCTATTCTACCGCAATGCTTTGTTTGCTGAACTCCATATTCTATGTAGGATTAGATAGAATCTGTTCGTCGATACAGATCAATCGACTGAAAGCCAGTCATTTAATCTGAAGGATGTGGGTTCAGGAACTTCAAGGGGTCCTCCGCCCTAGGTCAAAATAATATATGACTATTAGTGGCCCCATTTCCGAGCGCATCGCACAAAAACTTGGCAGATTTTGCCGGATGAGCTGCAGACGGTTGTTTCTGACCCACTGGAAGGAGTGTTGGAAGACTCTGCCCCATCGTCCTCTCTCTCTCTCTCTCTCTCTCTCTCCCTCACGACCCCTCATAAAATGGAAGAAGAAGAAGAAGAAGAAGAAGAAGAAGAAGAACAACAACAACAACAACAACAACAACAACAACAACAACAACAACAACTAAAACAAATGATGTATTAAAATAGTCTTAAAGTATTTCTCTCTCCCTTTCTCTATCTCTCTCTATCTGTATTTCATAGATAGTCAGACATTTTGATTAGTTTTGTATAATCTACTGGTTATCTATTGGCACCCAACGTAATACGTTTCAGAGCTTAGTCATCTTTATTTCTGTATATAGTGTATGATTTTTAGCCATCGGGTTTCATTAGTTATTTGTCGCTGCATCTGTTATAAGCATTCCCAAGTCACTTACTATATTTATACAAGCATTCTTTCTATTTTCAATCTCCTCATTTTAGATATTTTATTTTATATATTTGAATAATTCTTCCTTTCCATTGCTTCGCTGCAAATCTAATACAAAGTACATTAAGTGCGTTTGAGATGAAACATTTCATCTTCACAGAAACATTATCGTCTGATGGAACTGATATTTCTATTCAGATTAACTCCCTTTGTTATTCGTTCTTTGTAACATATCTTTTCTACTAGCCCTAATCTTTTTATCTGCCTAGTTTAACATAACCCAAAGTATGTCTTCTTTTGTCATTCACTAAGACATTTTCTTGTGTACAATTTTGCAGCCTCTCTTCTCTTGGTACTTGACAATAGTGGCATAGATTTTAACATATAAAATCTCATAATTTTCTCATACCTGTAAATGTATTTTGTCAATATTCTACAGGTGTTCTTGGGTTTGGTAGGATGGGTTTTTTTCTGTTTTGCTATATACTCTTTTTACCTTTTATTGTTTTGTTTTGTTGTCTTTGGATTTATCGATCCCAACATCGTTGTTTACATTCTCAAGGATTTTCTTCGATGTTTATTCGTTGTTGGTATTGACATTGTATTATTTTTTTTTTTTTAAATGTTTTATTCCAATGTCCGGTACATCTTTCGCTTTGAGAAGGTTTAGATCAAATTGTCAGCCGATAACAAATTTTACATTGAAGATCGGGCTTATTTTCTCTCCACATTTTATACGGAAATACAATTCCTTTATATATTTATTGGTTTCAATCATTGCTTTACTACCATGCTTAAAAGTGTTTAGTGAATCACATCAGCCCGAATATTTATATAAGCCTGGTACTTGTTATATTGATTTCTGTCTGTTGAAACGTGAGGCTGCAAGACATAAAAAAGACACGGCATAGACAAAACCGGATATTTTCGGGAGCTCTTTCAAAAATACAAGCGCATGTGCACATACAGACACACACACACACACACAAGAAGAGGAAACAGCCGGGCTCACTACTGAGATTCTATCTCATCACTATATATATAGATGCAGGAAGGTAAAACCCGACCGTGACACCAAGCGATTGCCGCAAGACTTTCAAGAGTGTATGGAAAAGACTTGTGCCAAATACAAGCCAAACTGCATGGCATCACAGCCGGGTGTTTAGCTTCCTCTATACCCACTCTGCTTCTTCCCATGCATAGATACTTTCCCGATCTAAGCGCCGTAGTCCTTATATATATATATATATATATCAATTGAAACATCGTAACTCTAACGATCTACTGATGAGATGGGACTGTCTGTATATATATATATATATATATATATATATATATATATATATATATATATATATATATACCTGAGGCTTCTACATACAACATTTACCCTTCTTCCTCTAAGGGAGAGGTCAATATTTCTATAATTATCTTACAAAATTATAGGTTTATGCATCTTGTAACTATAAAATTAAAATACGTTGGGGATACGACTTCAAAAGGAAACCACTAACAACATTTAAACACCTTTCTCCCTATTACTACAAGTATTTTCTCGACATTTGTTTGAAATTAGCTAAATATTATTTATCGATCACACTCATCAATTTCATTGTTCTCTTTGATTAAAAGATGTCTGTTCACTCAATAGATGAATCATCTTTGTGATCGTTTTCTCTTGAGAGACAGATTTACTTATACAGGCCAACCCGGTGAAATGCGACGTATAGAACTAAGGAGATTACTGTCCAGAGACATAGCAACATTTCCACATTTGATGTGAATTATGAAGCTATAACTGTGGCAAATTAATCACAGGCGCCATCTGCACACAAAAATAACAGTCATGTTCATGTCGATATATTTAACGTACAGAAGGGAATAGAAGAAAGCCATAACTTAATAACTGATTCCTTAATCAAACTATGACTCATAATTTGGTGAATCTGTAAAGCCATTAAGGCTTAGAACAAAATGTGTTGCCGCGTTTGTTCTTAATCTCTTTGTTACGGGTTCAAATCCCACTGAAGTCAACTTAGCATTTCATTCTTACTGGCGGCTTCATGGTCGAGTGATCGGTGACTAAACTTCCTTCCCCCACCAGACCCTGGTCAGGACATCTCAGGCTTCTGTCTGTTACTGGTACCATGTAACACAGTACAACCTGCTTCCTGGTCTCAGCATCACAGACTTTATATATACACACACACACACATAGATATATATATATATATATATATGTGGGTGTGTATGTATATATATACATATATATATATATATATTTTTTTTTTTTTTAACATATGGATTACATTGAGTTCTTCATGCCGACTAGACCCTACAACTTACCGTGGATATTTCTGTGTATATATATATATATATATATATATATATATATATATATATATATATAACAAAGAGTGTGTGGTAAGATACTAGAGTACTCAGTACTTAGGATAGTCAGGACCCCACGGCTGAACTCTAGCCGTTTCGACAGTTAAATCCGAACCATATATATATATATATGTGTGTGTGTGTGTCTCTGTGTGGGGGGGGGGGGGGTAAGTAAGTAATGGGGAAGGACAAATCAAGAAATGAACTAATAAAGTGTGTTAATAACTAATAATACTTCTGAAAGAAATTAGTAAACTAATCACTTAATTAACCAGTATTTCTACGACTATACTTCAGCTAAAGAAAGTAAGAGTGATAGCAGTCACAATTTATAAAACTTGTAACATTGGCTTCTTTAAATCTATTCATTGTTACTGATTGAAAAATAGAAAGAATATGAGACAATAATTTTTTTTTTAATCTTTACGTGGCCTATTTCAACAGAACTATAATCTCATGCACTTAGAAAACCTCAAGAATAAAAAGAAAATATAATTATTAATCATTGTCATTTTTTTTATTTTAATTTGACAAATGTGTGTTAACAGATTTTTGTCAGCAAATATTGAGTACAGAGTAGAAGAGAAAGACATTCATTCAACAATACAAACTGGCTTATCGTGTTACCTATCTGAGTTCTAGCCTTAATTTTGCATGCGTCGATTTTATTAGATGGAATTTAATTTTGAATGAAAACCTCTACGATTTTTAAGAAAAAAAAGATCGCTATCTTAAGCTACAACATAAAACATCGCTAAAATCAGTAGGAATTTGTAAATTGAAGCAAAGATATTCGAAGATGTAATAAAATAAATGTTACCGAGTTTAAATGTACACAATCTAGGGTTGTTTGGTTTTATTAAAGCAATATTAAATCAGTAAAAGCAAGACAAAAACGAGAGAATACAAATGAAATCTAAATTACTAAGAAAGTTAAAGTGAGATAGTCACGCGATTTAGGTCAGAATGTAGAATAGAAAGTAGATAAGTGTTTGTATTATTTTCCTTTCTTTTTCTCAGTTATATTTATGTTTTTTACGCCAATTTACAAAACGAATTGCTAAACATGGCGATCTTTAGAGGGTATTTTATGTTGTTGTTTTTTTTGTTATTTGGGGGAGAGGGGGTGTTTTTGTTGTTGTTGTTTTTTTTTGTTGTTGTTTTGGTTTGGTTTTATTTGATGGCCTCATCAGAAAAGGAAAGGACGACAGCCATAATAATTTATCGGGTCTGAATGACTGAATGATAGAAAAGGAATGAAGAAGAGAACAGTGCATCATGATATCGAGTTACACTCATACATTAGACCTTGCCCAGAATCTTAGCAACACACTGGACTCTGTTGAAGAAACACATGGGTCAGATTGTTGGACGTCAGATGAAGTCTGCTTTCGAAACGCGTGACATATATATTAATACATAAATAAACACACACAGATATATATATGTATGTGTATGTGTGTGTGTGTGTGTGTGTGTGTGTGTGTGTGTGTGTGTGTGTGTGTGTGTGTGTGTGTGTGTGTGTGTGTGTGTGTGTGTGTGTGTGTGTGTGTAGACCAATAAAAGAATTATGGTAGATAGATAGATAGATAGATAGATAGATAGATAGATAGATAGATAGATAGATAGACAGGTAGGTAAGTAGGTAGGTAGGGATGAGTGTATCTATTTGAAGATTGAATTCCGAAAAACTCAGGATAGATAGCACTCGACTTCTCGTACGTTGCTCTACAAATTCTCCCATCTAACACCCTGGACAGGCCCATTGTTTATTAAACCCGAAAGAATAATAGACGAAATTAACTTCAACAAGATTCGAACTAAGAGCAAAAAGATCGAACACCAATAAAACCGTTCTAACGACTCTTCTAGATGTACATTGAATGTTTAAAAGTACATGATTAAATATATCTGTTCAGTGATTTAGACGGTTGCATGATGATATGTGGAAGATTTAACTCTAATGTCTAAATCTACAATCAAAAGTGTTCCAGCTATGACCAGATATGACCAGATGTTCCAGATATGTTTTCAGACAATGATTTTCTAGGACCTCATTATCAAATATGTCTTTGCCCTTTTAAAAGACAGTAGCGTTTAAAAACAGGAAGATTAAAGGCTCTGTCGTTGTTGCTGCTGATAATGCTGTCGTTGTTATTATTGGCGTATAAGGGCGTTGGATTGGCTGTATCGGTAGAGGGTCGGACGCCATGCTTTGCAGCATAGAGTTACTGACCTTTATGATCTGAGCGCAAATCCCGCCGAGGTTAACTTTGCCTTTCATCCTTACGGGGTCGATAAAATAAAGTAGCAGTCACGCACTGAGGTCGATTTAATCGACTTTCTCCTTCCTCCAAATTACTGGCCTTGTGCCTATATAAGAAACCATTATCGTGGCCATTATATTTTAAGTTTTTGCTTGTTAGATATAGTGTAACTAGGACTGTGACAGCGATGTATTTATTTTGCCAGGTTTTTTATATGAAATCCTGTGTTGAAACAGATATTGTTATATTTGGGGAGGATCATGTTGTTAAAATATTGCCAGAAAATATAGCAAAATATAGTGAAATAACTAGGACCATATTTCTTATATTTCTATCTGTTTGTTTGTTTTTTGTGAGGTGGGTTGTAATTTGGGGGGCTTTTTTAATAGAGAATGATTTGGTGGCGGATTATTTAGCTGTTATTTCTAGAAACTCATTGGTTCGACTACGAAACAAATGACTCTCTCGGTGATTTAAATACTGTAACAATAGAGTAAAGTCCAGTGTTCTAGCATTTGAGATGCTCCACCTCATACTACACCACATAACATAATGTTTATGTGCATCAGCGAAGCTAAATCAACCGAAATGAAATCTAATAGTGACATGAACTTATAAATACCTACGTCGGTTCATATATGGACATTAAAGTGTATGGACATTAAAATCATATTATAAATCCATTTACCAAACATACTTCTCAAATCATTTTCCTTTATTTATATTTTATATATATTTTATATATATTTTATTTATATTTTATATATATTTTATATATATTTTATATATATTTTATATATATTTTATATATATTTTATTTATATTTTATATATATTTTATATATATTTTAAATATATTTTATTCACATTTTATTTATATTTTTTCATATTTTATTTATATTTTATATATATTTTATATATTTTTTATATATATTTTATATATATTTTATTTATATTTTATTCCTATTTTATTTATATTTTATATATATTTAACGATTTTTGCAGATGTTTTTTTGTTTTGTTATGTTTTGTTTGTTGTCTGTGTTTGTTTGTTTTTGTGTATTTTTTTTAAAACATCCTTGTCAAGCAAAACTGATATTTCTAAAAAGACAAAACAATCTTGTTTTATGACCTATTATATTATCAAATTATTATTATTATTATTATTGTTGTTGTCTATTACTTAATGTTTATTGTTTAAGAAATACCACACTAAATATTAAGTGTATTTATAAAATGAAATTTTGTATTTATGTAAATACACACGAAACAATATATAATAGATGTAATTTTTTATTAATAAATTTCAAATAAAATATACATAAAATAAGATTGTTTGTGTGGTTGATGTTAAAGTCAGTCTTTGTATTGTATTTAGGATAACAATAGAATATGAACGAGGATAACACGAGGACGAATCTTGGCGTCGAGGACGAGAGTTCCACTAATCACACGAGGGTGGCTTTTCATGTCAGTTATTATGGACAATTCCCAAGCGCATATGGAATGGTAGAGCTACGGGGAATTCTCACTTACCTCTCCCGAACAAACTCCACAGACGTGGCCAAGCTTGAGCCATCAGTCACGGAACTAAATAAAGGTGCACGCCGTATGACGAAATCGTCTGGCTCACACTCGTTCAATCTGTGCCGTTTCTGGTTCTCAGCTGAATCTATCATGATGATCGAACCCCCGTCGTCCTTAAGCAAGCAAAACTGTATAGTCATAATTTCTCTGGTGGCTAAGGAGATGTAATACGTATAATGGACGCAGAGGTTGAAAGTCTTGATGATAGGGCGTATTCTCCTAAACCAGCAAGACTATATAGTCTTCCTTTATCTGGTGACTAAGGAGATGTAAGACGTATGGTGGACGCAGTGGTGGAAAGTATTGGTGATAGAGCTTATTCTCCTAGATCAGAAAGACTGTAGTCTTCCTTTATCTGGTGACAAAGAGATATAATACGTATGGTGGACACAGTGGTTGCAGGTCATGATAATAGAACGGCTTCTCCTAGACCAGCAAGACTGTGTAGTCTTTCTTCATTTGGTAACTAAGACTATATAATACATATGACGGGCGCAGTGGTTGAAAGTTTTAATGATAGAGTGTCTTCTTCTAGGCTAAGCATTTATCAATTTCTTCAAGTTCCAATCGAAGATATTTGAACTCAGAGAGCTGAGAATCGAAACGAATGCTATAAAGCATCCGACGTTCTAACGATTCTGACGATTCACCTCCTCGGTGTAAATATCATACAACTAAATCGACACAGTAGATGACTGATAGTATATTCTATCGATCTCTGAATGATGAGTGGCAAAGTTGACCTCGGTGGTAGTTGCAATTAGAGAAAAGAGAGTCGAAACAAATACCGCAAAGCATTCTATCCGACATTCTAAATTCTCTGCCAATTCAACGACATATATAGTTAATATATAGGTAATAAAAAATCTATGCTACAGCTCTCGCCTTTCTGAACGCTAGAGACTATAACAAATAAACTTAAACCACAACATAGCATCAAATTTGGCTAATGAAACCACGATAATAGAAAACATTATAAAAGATCCTTTCTATGCCGGGCCAAATACTACACAATTAGTATTCTACAGAAACAGCAAAACGTGAATGTGAGCGTTCAAAAATCCATATTATATTATTGCTGGTTTAACATCTAGCAAATATAAGCAGAAACATATACTTTCCAACGAAAATGTACTCACACACTCTTACACACACACACATATACATACATATATCACACACATACAGATAGCACACACAAACTCATGACAGAACACACAAAACACAACACACACATATACACACACACACAACACACACACAACACACACAACACACACACACACACAACATATACAGATTTTACATACAGATTCATTACAGAAGCACGAAACACAACACACAAACGCACGCACACACACATACAGACACATATATACATACACACATACATGCATACACACATACATACGTTCTGAGTTCAAATCCCGCCAAGGTCAAATCTTCCTTTCATCGTTCCTGGGTCGATAACATAAATTATCAGTTAATGTTTTGTTTCACGATCGACAAGGTCCCAGACCTCAATTACTTAACGTCTGGACCGACAAGATCCCAGACCTCAATTACTTAACGTCTGGACCGACAAGATCCCAGACCTCAATTACTTAACGTCTGGACCGACAAGATCCCAGACCTCAATTACTTAACGTCTGGACCGACAAGATCCCAGACCTCAATTACTTAACGTCTGGACCGACAAGATCCCAAACCTCAATTACTTAATGTCTGGACCGACAAGATCCCAAACCTCAATTACTTAACGTCTGGGGGGAAACTCGTCAAATCGGATAAAGGAAACAATGTGTCCATTGGGTTTTTTCCGTTTCTAAGTACTTCCCATTGACAAGATATGTACTGGGGTCATTATAATAGACTTTCCTCATTCGTTCAAATTGCTGGCCTTGTGCTAATGTCAGAAAGAATTATTATCAATAGGAGGAGGGAAGAGAAAAGGATGGGTAAGAGAAAACTGAGGAGAAGGAGAAGGGGTAAGAGGTTGAGGAATGCTAATAAGATTTGTATTAATTGGAGCTTCGTGTAAAAAGGTATCTGTATAATTGTGTTTAGCATATAATCTTATGATTATATATATATATATATATATATATATATATATACAAACATATATATACAAACATATATAAAGATATATATATATATACAAACATATATAAAGATATATATATATATATATATATATATATATATATATATATATATATATATTAGAAAGTGAGGGTTTTTTTACAAAATGAAAACTAACCGAGGTGTCCTACACGAGTGAAAGTATAAAGAAAATAAGATGAAATCGAAAATGCAACTGGAGTCTTATTTAAAAAAAATATATATATATTTATTTGGTTCCTTTACCGGTTTCGCAGTTCTTCTGCTTTTCAAATGTAGAGTTGAGATGGAGGGTCTGTGGTTTTTCTCACATCTGGTTGGTCTCTGAATGTTACTTGTTTTATATGCAAAAAGTGGCTCGAAATGCCAGGTTTTTCGAGAAGTAATTTGATTGGTTGGTCAATAATTATAATAAATTTCGCGCCAGTTCGCGTTACAAAGTTCTTCAAACAAGGGGGGGGGTGTCACAGGTTGATTTTTCATATAGGAGTGTTTGAATTTCTTTTTACTTGAAAAAAGGAGCTCACGAAGGCTTTTTTTTAATAAGCGTAATTTAATCAAATTACGTTTATTAAAAAAAACCCTTCGTGAGCCCCTTTTTTTAAGTAAAAAGAAATTCAAACACTCATATATGAAAATTCAACCTGTGACACACACACACACCCCACCCTCCTTGTTTGAAGAACTTTGTAACGCGAACTGACGCGAAATTTATTATAATTATTGACCAACCAATCAAATTACTTCTCGAAAAACCTGGCATTTCGAGCCACTTTTTGCATATAAAACAAGTAACATTCAGAGACCAACCAGATGTGAGAAAAACCACAGACCCTCCATCACAACTCTACTTTTGAAAAGCAGAAGAACTGCGAAACCGGTAAAGGAACCAAATAAATATATATTTTTTTTTTTTAAATAAGACTCCAGTTGCATTCTTGATTTCATCTTTTTTATATATATATATATATATATATATATATGCTAAACTTAACATCAATGCAGATATTTGGGTTGTTTTGAAGGATTTGTTGGTTGCTGAATTAAAAAACCGTATGTAATTGAAAAAAGAAAAAAAAGAGAGCAAAAACAAAAAACATAAGACATATAATTGTTGGCTTTAAAGTGTATCACATCTTTATATAATGAATTGTTGCGCAAGTGGAAATCTTCTGCGGCATATTTAGTGAGAAAATATACATCAATCACAATATATGATATTATGTGTTTGGCATAAGAAATGCAATTATTGAAGCAAAAAGGAAATAAATATTTTTAACGAAGAACTCATGGAAAAAATCCAAGTTCATGAAAGAAAAATGGAACAGAAAATAACACAATATGAAAAATATTTCTAGATGCAAAGGAGAATTTAATTTCTAAGAGAAAAAAAAAATTACCGCAAAATTTCTTGTTTGCAAGCAATATATTACGAAAAACATTGATAAATACAACACAAAACTATATATCTTATAAATGTTCATATTATTGTTAAAGAGAATTGTGAAACAAATGAAATTCTTGGATTTATGATTATTTTGTGCAGAAAGGAAATGTTTCCATATGTATGAGAAATTATCTTTAAGTGTTTTGGTTTGGAGGATGAGACAGTCTCCATGTATTTTATAGGTACACAGCAACTGGTTGAGATCAAAGCGATTAATACGCCTCTTGACGCTGACAATTACAAGATGGTGATGGAGGGACAATTGTTGAGGGGAGAAATTCTAGTGATTCTATGTAGTGGGAAAGAATGACTTCACGTAGTTTATTGATGAAAAGTCTAGGCGAGCTGGTTGGAGTTTGACATGCGTGAGAGTTCGGTATACACGTGCCTGGTCAGACCGAATGGCCATAGTCCATTGTAGCAGAGAGGAAAGGCAGGATGTGATCCAGAGATTGGAGTGTGCTCGCGGACGACGCCATACTATTATATATGTGGAGGCATATAGGGAAGTTTGGAGGAAAGGCGAGGTAGTGTGGAGGTGGGTGAGGTAGTGTAGAGTCACGTGAGGTAGTGTGGAGGTAGGTGAGTTAGTGTAGAGTCACGTGAAGTAGTGTGGAGGTAGATGAGTTAGTGTAGAGTCACGTGAGGTAGTGTAGAGGTAGGTGAGTTAGTGTAGAGTCACGTGAGGTAGTGTAGAGTCACGTGAGGTAGTGTGGAGGTAGGTGAGTTAGTGTAGAGTCACGTGAGGTAGTGTAGAGTCACGTGAGGTAGTGTGGAGGTAGGTGAGTTAGTGTAGAGTCATGTGAGGTAGTGTGGAGGTAGGTGAGTTAGTGTGGAGTCACGTGAGGTAGTGTGGAGGTAGGTGAGTTAGTGTAGAGTCACGTGAAGTAGTGTGGAGGTAGATGAGTTAGTGTAGAGTCACGTGAGGTAGTGTAGAGGTAGGTGAGTTAGTGTAGAGTCACGTGAGGTAGTGTAGAGTCACGTGAGGTAGTGTAGAGGTAGGTGAGTTGGTGTAGAGTCACGTGAGGTAGTGTAGAGTCACGTGAGGTAGTGTGGAGGTAGGTGAGTTAGTGTAGAGTCATGTGAGGTAGTGTGGAGGTAGGTGAGGTAGTGTGGAGTCACGTGAGGTAGTGTGGAGGTAGGTGAGTTAGTGTAGAGTCACGTGAAGTAGTGTGGAGATAGATGAGTTAGTGTAGAGTCACGTGAGGTAGTTTTAGAGGTAGGTGAGTTAGTGTAGAGTCACGTGAGGTAGTGTAGAGTCACGTGAGGTAGTGTGGAGGTAGGTGAGTTAGTGTAGAGTCACGTGAGGTAGTGTGGAGTCACGTGAGGTAGTGTAGAGTCACGTGAGGTAGTGTTGAGGTAGGTGAGTTAGTGTGGAGTCACGTGAGGTAGTGTGGAGGTAGGTGAGTTAGTGTAGAGTCACGTGAGTTAGTGTAGAGTCACGTGAGGTAGTGTGGAGGTAGGTGAGTTAGTGTAGAGTCACGTGAGTTAGTGTAGAGTCACGTGAGGTAGTGTGGAGGTAGGTGAGTTAGTGTGGAGTCACGTGAGGTAGTGTGGAGGTAGGTGAGTTAGTGTCGAGTCACGTGAAGTAGTGTGGAGGTAGGTGAGTTAGTGTGGAGTCACGTGAGGTAGTGTGGAGGTAGGTGAGTTAGTGTGGAGTCACGTGAGGTAGTGTGGAGGTAGGTGAGGTAGTGTAGAGACATGTTAGTTCAGAATGAACTGGATATGGGAGGATTGGTTACAGTATCTGTAACGGATTACGAACCACAAACTTATCCTAAAAACGTTTATGTACTTATATATATATATATATATATATATATATATATATATATATATATATATATATATATATATATATATATATATATATATATATATATATATATATATATATATATATATATTTATATATATATATATATATATATATATATATATATATATATGCATCTCTCTATTACTCTGAATATATATATATATATATATATATATATATATATATATATATATATGTATATATATATATATATGTATATATATATATATATATATATATATATATATATATATATATATATATATATATATATATATATATATATATATTTATATATATATATATATATATTTATATATATATATTTATATATATATATATATATATATATATATATATATATATACATATATATATATATATACATATATATATATATATATATATATATATATATATATATATATATATATATATATTCAGAGTAATAGAGAGATGCATATATATATATATATATATATATATATATATATATATATATATATATATAACGAAGGAAATATGGTGGACCATAACGCACCAGAGTAGTCAATACTTAGGGTAGTAGAGTGGGTAGTAGGAATATGTAATACCCCGACGGCAGAGCTCAAGCCCTTTGGAAACGGCTTGAACTCTGCCGTCGTGGTCATACCTTTTCCTATATATATATATATATGTATATATATATATATGTAGGTGTGTGTGTGTGTGTATGTATGTGTGTATGTGAAGGGGTATGTATATATTATTATATTAAATTGAAAATGTATATGCAAATACAAGCACTCGTACTAGTGTATATTCAGTTGTACACATCCAGATAGGTATTGAGATAAATACATAGATGCACTCTATATATATATATATATATATATATACATGTGTGTGTATATCTATCTATCATTCTCTCTCTCTCTCTCTCTCTCTCTCTATATATATATATATATATATATATATATATATATATATATATATATATATATATATATATATATATATATATATATATACATATGTATATATGTATATATATACATATAAATATACATACATACATACATAAATACATATACGCATATATATATATATATACACATATATATATGCATATATATATATGCATATATATATACATGCATGTATATATATGCATGTATGTATATATTTATATTTATATATATTTATATACATACATATATATATATATATATATATATATATATATATATATATATATATATATATATATATATATATATATATATATATATATATATATATATGCATATATACACATGTATATATACATATGCACATACATACATATTATATATGCAAATATATGTAAGGGTTGCACGAGATGACGGTCATTATATATGCATGTGCATGCATGCTTTTCCAGTAACAATGCATCAGGAGTTGTCAGTGACCAAGCATAATTCTTAGAGATATCTTTACAAATTTTATCTATGAACACTGATAACCTTTACTGTTTGTAATTGTATTTCATACAATTGTTTCTGTCTTCCTTGTGGAGCCTGCTTCTACGTGAAGAAGACATTTGTCGTTTTATACAGAAGCTGTCATTCACAGTAGACATGGTTTTCATAATAACACCAAGTTAACTTGATTGCTTCATGGTAATTTTATAACGAAATGTTACGTGTGTGTTCTTTTGTTTTTGCTTGTGTATTTGTGTCTGTGTGGTGTGGTGTGTGTGTGAGTGTGTGTGTGTGTGTGTGTGAGTGTGATTGTGTGTGAATGTGTTGTGTGTGTGGTGTGTGAATGTGGTGTGTGTGTGTGTGTGTGTATTTGTGTATTTTTGTCTGTGTGGTGTGGTGTGTGTGTGAGAGTGTGTGTGTGTGAGTGTGAATGTGTGTGAATGTGTTGTGTGTGTGGTGTGTGAATGTGTTGTGCGTGTGTGTGTGTGTGTGTGTGTGTGTGTGTGTGTTGTGTGTGTGGTGTGTGAATGTGTTGTGTGTGTGTGTGTATGTGTGTATGTGTGGTGTGTGGTGTGTGTGTGTGAATGTGTTGTGTGAATGTGTTGTGTGTGTGTGTGTGTGAATGTGTTGTGTGTGTGTGTGTGAGTGTGTGTGTGTATGTATATGTGAATGTGTTGTGTGTGTGGTGTGTGAATGTGTTGTGTATGTGTGTGTATATGTATATGTGTGGTGTGTGTGTGTGAATGTGTTGTGTGTGTGTGTGTGTGAATGTGTTGTGTGTGTGAGTGTGAGTGTGTGTGTGTATGTATGTGTGAATGTGTTGTGTGTGTGGTGTGTGAATGTGTTGTGTGTGTGTGTGTATTTGTGTATGTGTGGTGTGTAGTGTGTGTGTGTGAATGTGTTGTGTGTGTGTGTGTGTGAATGTGTTGTGTGTGTGTGAGTGTGTGTGTGTATGTGTGAATGTGTTGTGTGTGTGGTGTGTGAATGTGTTGTGTGTGTGTGTGTATTTGTGTATGTGTGGTGTGTGGTGTGTGTGTGTGAATGTGTTGTGTGTGTGTGTGTGTGAATGTGTTGTGTGTGTGTGAGTGTGTGTGTGTATGTGTGAATGTGTTGTGTGTGTGGTGTGTGAATGTGTTGTGTGTGTGTGTGTATTTGTGTATGTGTGGTGTGTGGTGTGTGTGTGTGAATGTGTTGTGTGTGTGTGTGTGTGAATGTGTTGTGTGTGTGTGTGTGAGTGTGTGTGTGTGTGTGTGTTTTCCTGTTACTCTTGTTGTTGTGTGTGTGTTCCTGTTGCTGATGTTGTTTTTGCTGTTGTTGCTGTTGTTTGTTTTTGCTGCTGTTCTTGTTGTTGTTGTTGTTGTTGCTGTTGTTGCTGTTGTTTTTTCTGTTGTTGTTGCTGTTGTTATTGTTGCTGTTGTTGCTGTTGTTGTTGTTGTTACTGTTGTTGCTGTTACTGCTGTTGTTGTCTGTGTGTATGTTGTTGCTGTTGATGTTGTTGTTGTTACTGCTGTTGTTGCTACTGCTGTTGTTGTTGTTGTTGTTTGTTGTTCTTTTTTCATTCTGGCCGGGGGGGGGGGTTATTAATGTTTTACAACTCGTGTAAAACTGAAGACTGATGTTTATTAATGACAACAAGACATCGACTGCCACCTATGTGTATATGTGTGTGTGTGTGTGTGAGTGTGTGTGCATGTGAGTGTGTCCGCGTGTGTGTGTGAACGAGAAACAGAACGACGGGGAAAGAGAGAAATAGAGAAAGAGAGAGAGAAAGAGAGAGAGAAGGTGAGGGTGATGGTTTTGGTGATGTCGTTTAGGGAGATGATTAGGAACGATGCTGGTGGTGTTGCTGATGATGATGATGGCGAAGAATGTTAATGATGATACTGATGTTAATGATGATGATTAATGATGACGATGATAAATGATGATGATAATGATAATGATGATGATGATGGTGATGATGATGGTGGTGAATAAGATGAATGTTGAAAGTGAGAACGATGATGGATGATGATGTTAATAAAGATGATGTGGTGGTGGTGGTGCATAGATGAGGAGGAAACGGTGATGATGATGATAGTGATGGTGATGATGGTGATGGTGATGGTGATGATGATGATGATCATCATCATCATCATCATCATGGTGGTGGTGGTCGTCGTCGTCGTCGTGATAGTGATGGCGGTGGTGGTCGTGGTGGTGGTGGTGGTGGTGGTTATATGTGTGGTCGTCGTGATAGTGATCGTGGTGATGGTGGTGGTGGCGGTGGTGGTCGTCGTCGTCGTCGTGATAGTGATGGCGGCGGTGGTGGTCGTCGTGATAGTGATGGTAGTCGTGGTGGTGGTGGTGGTGGTGGTGGTGGTGGTGGCGGTGGTTATATGTGTGGTCGTCGTGATAGTGATCGTGGTGATGGTGGTGGTGGTGGTCGTCGTCGACGTCGTCGTGATAGTGATGGTGATGGTGGTGGTGGTGATGGTGGTGGTGGTGGTGGTGGTGGTGGTAGTGGTGGTAGTGATGGTGGTGGTGGTGGTGGTGGTGGTGGTGGTGGTGGTGGTGGTGGTGGTAGTGGTGGTAGTTATAGTGATGGTGGTGATGGTGATGGTTGTTGTGGAGTTGAGGGGGGGGGGGGGGGGGGGGGCTGTTGCTGCTAACAATTCTATAATCGAATAAAAAAGCCAACGTGAAAAGCAAGGATTGCAAAAATTAGAAAATGTCTCTCATAATCTCATAGAGAGACATCTCGCCTATAGAACGGTTATAAAAGCTGCCAATATAAAATGCTTTGTTCGGAGGCCATCCTCCACATAACTGGTCAGTCTACTTGATAGAATCACCAGCCAGATCTAGCAAATTAGAGTTCACTTCGCAACGAAGTTATCGATACTGTGACGATGAAAGGCAAGGCTAACCGTGACAGGATTCGAACTCAGATCTTAAAGGGTCGTAACCCTCTGCTCCGAAGCAGGGTGTTCGACACTCTACCGATTCTACCAAATAATGGGGGTTTTTTTTTAGACACAGGGCCAGTAATTTTGGGGGATGGAGGGGGAAACCGATTAAATCGAGCCCAGTGCGTGACTGGTACTTTATTTTATTGACCCTGTATGGATGAAAGGCAACGTTAACCTCGGCGGAAGTTGAACTCAGATCGTACGGAGTCATAATACTCTGCTCCGAAGCAGAGTGTTCAACGCTCTACTGACTCTACCAAATAGTAATAATTGTTTCTTCTTTTGGCACAAGGCTAGCAATTATCCAGTACATTACTGGTACTTTACTTTATTGACCCCGCAAGGATGAAGGGCAGGTGTATTTATGATATAATGTTGAGTCTCAGGAGAAATCTGTTCTCGAGGGAAATGGAGACTCACACAAATACACACGCACACACACACATATATATATATATATATATATATATATATATATATATATATATATATATAATTATGTAATAAACAACATAAGATAATTATTTCATTTACCAGTGGTTTCTTGAAAGCAAACAAAATTTGCTTTCAGTCATCAGAATGAAAAAATCCTGGTGTATTTATTGACAGTGGATTTTAAAAACAAAAATATAATCTATATGAAAGTGAGGCTGGAAAAGGAAGAATGAAAGGAAACAAAATAAATATAAAAGTAGATAAACACACATGCACACACACACGCACATACACATATACATGCACACATATATACATCTATATACATATATATATATATACATACACACACATATATATCTATATATATATATATATCCATATATATATATATATACACACACATATACAATCATACATATATACACACGTACATACACACACATACATACACACATATATACACGCATACATATGCACACACATATATAGATATATGTACACACACCTACATACGCACACACACAATAAATTATATGAAAAAATAATAATGAAAAATTAAAATTAAAATTAAAAACAATGGACAACTGTATTATGCAAAAGGGCGTCACATCAAAATAAAAATAAAAATAAAAATAAAAAATAAAAATAAAAAATATACGACTTAAGAAAATAAAATAAAAATTATTATGAAGTTGACAACGATACAGGAAAGGACACACATAAATAAAGAAACACACGTGGTAAGCAATACCACAATACCACATACACTTACATATATATAAATATATACATACACACACACACACATACACACCCATATACATATATATATATATATATATATACATACATATATATATACACATATATACACATACATATATATATATATATACACACACACATACATACATATATATATATATATATATATATATATATATATATATATATATATATATATATATATAAGAAAATACATAAATATTATATATATATAAAAATAAAAAGGTGGAAGAGGTAAACAAATAGTTGGGAATACGACAAATAATAAATAAATAAATAGATAAAGGTATAAATGTTTGTAGCTGATTTAGAGCACACAAGTTCCTAGAGCAAATAATCAATGAAAATAAACATTAAATCACTCTGTATGTAATTATGCATACAGATATATATAAAATTTTATACACACATATATATATATATATATATATATATATATATATATGAAATACGTCCCTTCACGCACAAGGCGCCAAGGTACGCATGTATTGTCCAACCAAATGCCAGTGTGGTTCAATGGCGGGTTAATAAATTAACGAGCCAGAACAAATATAAACAAGTTTAGCAAATAATGAAAGTTTCAAAATAAATTTTTAAAAATTGACTTTACCTACTATAGTTACCTTTACCGGTCGGTTTCGAATCCCAAAAATAAAACGGAGACCATACGGCCTTCGTTGCAAAGAAAGATTCTCGTCAGAAGGTTCTTTTCATTCAAAGAATATAAAATTCCTGAATTTAAATCACAAACTAGCGCTATCAAAACTGTTCCTGGGATGAGAGTGGATGAAGAAACAGGTTTATCAAGGGCCGTAGCAAAGATAGAGGCAAAAGGAGGTAGGTCGAACTAGCTACAGCTATTGCTAGCAGCAGTCAGAACGACCAATTTTGTTCTCAACGTTAGTGGAGGTAGTAGTAATATGAAATACGTTCCTTCACGCACAAGGCGCCAAGGTACACATGTATTGTCCAACCAAATGCCAGTGTGGTTCAATGGCGGGTTAATAAATTAACGAGCCAGAACAAATATAAACAAGGTTTAGCAAATAATGAAAAAGTTTCAAAATAAATTTTAAAAAATTGACTTTACCTACTATAGTTACCTTTAAAGTCAATTTTTTAAAATTTATTTTGAAACTTTTTCATTATTTGCTAAACCTTGTTTATATATATATATATATATATATATATATATATATATATATATACACACACACATACACATATACACAACACATACATACACACAGAAATAAATATCTATAAATAAAAAAGGTGGCTATGTAAAGGGTAAGGTAGAAAGTAGGGGGGAATAAGAAAATAAATAACATAGGAAAAAGTTTAAATATAAGGGGAGATAAGGGAGAAAAAGAATATAAGAGTACAGAAAGTGAGTTCAGAGAGTAATAAAAATCGTAGTGAATGTAAGGCGTAGAGAACAGAGAAGAAGTTCAAGGTGGTTGAGTCATCATACGAATGTCAATCCAATTGCAGATCAGATGTGATTTCAGGTGATGACAACATCTGATTATCTCGGTCTTGGAGTTCAGGCAAGTTGAAGTGGCTTTCAAGTTTTGTAGAATCCTAAATTTTTCAGTGCTACACAAGAACAATTCTTTGTGCCTCTTTGGTATTCCCTCGAATGGTCTAAAATAGACCAATCGATAGAGTACGGGATGTTTTTATCTTTGAATTTCCACACCTTATTTGCGAGAGCCGCTGCTGTTCTTTTATCAGAGTGTTTAAAAGTTTTTTTAAAATCCACTGTCACTAAATACACCAGGATATTTTCATTCTGATGACTGAAAGCAAATTTTGTTTGCTTTCAAGAAACCACTGGTAAATGAAATAATTATCTTATGTTGTCTATTACATAACTATTAATCTCTGTAACCTACATAGAGCACTCTTTTTTCCTGGACCTTTCCGACGGAATTACTTCATTCATATATATATATATATATTACAGAGAGAGAGAGAGAGAGAGAGAGAGAGAGAGAGATGAGAGAGAGAGAGAGAGAGAGAGAGAAAGAGAGAGGATAACAATATATCGTTATAGGTAATCCGATTAGAGGTTGTGAATACTTCTTATCATGGATAGATTTAGCGTACGGCGTTGTATGACTCAACAAGAGGTTTACGTGGATGACGAGTTTATGACTTCACTTGTATTCCTATGTAAGTATATCTTGGAGTAATAAAATTGAAAAAGTGAAGAATAACATGGTTAACAGTACAAACAAGGAAATTTATTTACAGTCTAACAATTGTTTCAATGATAGAGTTGTCTAAAAATTGCTAAACACTGAAAGCAGTGCCACTCAATTTAAAATACATGTTAACCCCATCATATCCTCAGAGACTGAGATAAAATATAAAAATATATGCGTAACCGGCAAATTTACAAATTCAAATTACCACATCAATAATAATTGTTTCTACTCAATAATAATATTAATAATAAAGATATAGAGAGAAACAAAGGAAGAGGGAAGGATGGGAAGGAAGGGAGGAAGAAAGAAGAAGGAGAAAATACAAATATATGCGTAACCGGCAAATTTACGACTTCAAATTATCACATCAAAATAAATTTAATAATAAAGATGTAGTAAAGGTAGAAAGGAAAAAGAAAAACGAAGAAGGAAAAAGAGAAAGAAACAGAGAAAGATGAAGAAGGAAAAAAGGAAAAGGAAAAAAGAAAAAGAGATAGAGAAGGAAGAAGAATGGGAGAAAGTTATTACAACTAAAAATACCCAGGCAGAGACATCGTAGGAAAGATAGAAAAGTGGAGACGGACAAACAGACGAGTAATGTAGATAAACACAAGCAGAAATAAGATGGAGAGAAGAATATATATATATATATAACGAAGGAAATGTGGTAAGAAACTAGATGGACCATAACGCACCAAAGTACTCAATACTTAGGGTAGTAGAGTGGGTAATAGGAACAAGTATGACCCCGACGGCAGAGCTCAAGTCGTCGGGGTCATACTTGTTCCTATATATATATATATATATGTATATACATATAGGTCACACACATAAACACATATATATCATGTATTATTTATTGTATATATTCATAGAATTATACATTTACACATAAATATACAATGACCTACATATAAACATACATTCATAAGTAGATAAATACATCCATACATAAATACACGCACACACACACACATATATATATATATATATGTATATATACATAAATGCATAGGTGTGTATATAAGTATATATGTACATACATAGGTACGTATGCAAGTATATATATATATATATATATATATATATATATATATATATATATATATATATATATATATATATATATATATATATATATATATATGCATATACATATATATATATACATATATATGTTTGCTGTATATATATAAATTTGCGTGTGCGTGTATGTGTGTGAGTGTCTATATATATATATGTGTGTGTGTGTGTGTGTGTTCTGCTCCAATGATGACGTTAATGGTATGTTTCCTACACAATGTTATTCTACAAATCATGTGACATGTTATATTAATACTTCTACTTCTATGGAAGACGGCTTGGTCTCGTTTTGTTTCTTATTATTGTTGTTGTTGTTGTGGTGGTGGTGGTGGTTATCTTTGTTCTTTTTTCTTGTTTGCCTATTGTTATTTTTGCTTTTGGAAAATTCAATTGTTTTCCCTTTGACGCTAAGAAATGTATGTATTTATACAAATTTTCAAAGATATTCGTATCTTTAGAATGATATTTTATTCTCTATTTTAAGTTATATATGTATATATATTAGTATATATATATATATATATATATATATATATAATATATATATATATATATATATAATATATATATATATATATATATATATATATATATATATATATATATATATATATATATATATATACTGTATATTTAGTACTTGTACATGTTAACACTCTCGATAACTTATGTTAGTACTCTGTCTGTATATAGAAACTATACTTTACATGTGCCCTAATTCAAGTAAATACTTTTGTATGTATGTTTATGTGTACATATCTCCGACCACCAACAACATCACCACCACCACCACCACCACCATCATTATTACTACTACACCTACTACTGCTGCTACTGCAATAACAGGGATATTTTATACCATTCACAATTTGCTGAACAATATAATCGATCTGAAGGGGATTTGAATTCAGAAAGTATTGTTTGTCCATGCGTAACAGGTCATGCGAGTACGTAGATTCCCCTTCATTGAGATCAAGAAGTGATATTTTGATTTAAAAGAGGTGAGTTCATATCCTTCCGTTGGTCTTTCTAAATTGGAAACATTTTCAGTATTATTCGTTGCCAGCGAGAACAGAAGATAAGATCCACGAGATCACTCATTCCTAAACTATGATACAATTATCATTCTGTATCCTAAATCAGTTCACTTCATCATCCGAGCTCAACTCAGCTTAATTCAGTTGAACTGAATTCACTACAACTGGAATCAGCTAATCTCAACTACGCTCGTTCCAAGCCACCTCATCTCAGCTAAGCTTAACACTACTCGTCTCAGCTCGATGCAGCTCACTTCTGATAAGTTGATTCAGCTCAGTTCAACTTTGTGTCAGCACAAATTATATCATGTCTTGTTATCACAGCACAGCTTAACTCTGATCAGCTTAATTTG
>OZ024749.1:51085986-51090986 GCA_964016885.1 Eledone cirrhosa
TGGTGTTGGTGTTGGTGGTGCTGGTGATGGCGGTGCTTGCTTGTGGTGCTGCTGCCGATGATGGTGGTGGTGGTGGTGGTGGTGGTGGTTGTGCTGGTATTGGTGGAGGTGATGGTGGTGATGGTAGTGGTTGTCGTGTTGCTGCTGGTGGTGCTGGTGGTGAGGGGGTGACTGTGAAAATGTCATGAAGAGTTAAGTTTTATATTTGACCACCAGTAACAGATAAAAAAAAACCCAGAAAATCGATCAATTTCCTGTCAAATGAGACATCTGTCAGTGTGATCTCTATATCTATAGACTTCGGGATACTGTTTTGTTTTTGAACACCTATAAATGACAGCCAATAAACATTACTTAATACCTTACAACCAGTTTTAATGAAGAATAGTAGAGTCTAAGAACAGAGTTGATATTCTCGAATGTTCTAGCATAGAAACAGCATAGTAGCTATTGTCGTCAGTATCGTTGTTGTTTTAGTGGATTGTTGTGGTTCTTATTGTTGTTGTAGTTGTATTTATTTTTGCTACTACTACTACTACTTCGACGACGACGACGACTACGACTACGACTACTACTACGACGACTACGACTACTACTACGACTACGACTACTACTACGACTACGACGACTACGACTACTACTACCACTACGACTACTACTACGACGACTACTACTACTTCTACTTCGACGACGACGACGACGACTACGACGACTACGACTACTACTACCACTACGACTACTACTACGACGACTACTACTACTTCTACTTCTACGACTACGACTACGACTACGACGACTACGACTACTACTACTACTACTACTACGACTACTACTACGACTACGACTACGACTACTACGACTACTACTTCTACGACTACGACGACTACGACTACTACTACTACTACTACGACTACTACGACTACTACTACTACTACTACTACTACTACTACTACTACTACGACTACTACAATGACTACGACTACTACTACTACTACTACTACTACTACTACTGCTGCTATTATTACTACTAAGGTGGTGGATTGGCAGTAATCGGTAGAGCGTCAGACACTAAGCTTTGCGGCGTATAATTATCTCTCTACGTCCTGAGTTCAAGTTCAAATCCCGATAAGGTTAGCATTGTCTCTCCTCCTTCTATTGAATGACCCCAGAGTCTGCCTCACTATCACTTAGAGGGTGCAATAAACGGAACTCTGAGGGAGAGTCTAAAAACATCTAACTGATAAAATGACAAGTCAGTCAATCATATTGGTGACCTCCCCACAGCCCCGGCGGACAGAATAGAGAAGGCGTTTCCCCGTTAGACGGCAAGGGAGACGCGCTGGAAAAGCCATTCCAACTGGCGGGACTCACACCTGCGGCCGGCCAGCACAGCGCCTAAGGTGATGAGTAAGGAGGTAGCCCTAGGGCAGAGGACACGAGAAGTCTCCACTGCTAAGGGTACTACCGCAAAACCTGTCGGAGATCGAGCCGTATTTGAATATATTCACTGGTGTCTCACAGATGAAATACAGGGGTGCTATTGTCTTTTACTATATATATATATATATATATAGAGAGAGAGAGAGAGAGAGAGAGAGAGAGAGAGAGAGAGAGAGGGGGGGAGAAAGAAATTTAAAACATTATTATTTAAAACATCACAATCCAGAATATAATTCTCTCTCTCTCTCTCTCTATATATATATATATATATATATATATATATATATATATATATATATATATATATACAAATAAATATATATGTATATATAAATAAATATATATGTATATATAAATAAATATATATGTATATATATATATATATAAATATATGTATATGTATATATATATATGTGTATGTATGTATATACACATGTATATATGTATCCCATATTTCTGAAAGTATCAACGTATATACCTACGTATATATATATATATATATATATATATATACGTACGTACGCACGTAAGTGTATAAAAACTTATTGCTAATCGATATTCAAACATATACAAATGTTTCAGTGTATACATATAAATATAATTATAAACATAAACAGAAATATCTTCGTGAATAAGTTTGATATTTAACTTCCTCTTGTTGTCTTGGAAACTGCACACTAATATTAACACACCTACATTATCAGAGTGCATTATCTTACATAATGTTGCTGTTTATCTGCATTTCCAATGAACCTAACTGCAACGTTACCATCCATTTAGAACATTTGTTTGTTTTTTGGTTGTTTTTTTATCAATATTTCTATATATATTTTTTGTTTTTGTTCATTTTTCTTTACGTCCATCTTGAAAATGTGTTATCTTTTGTTTTCCATTTTGCATAGTTTGCATTGTATGACAACAACATCAAGTAAATACAGTGATGTGTCAAAAATAATGAGACAGTTAACTAAATCGAGTTGTCACTCCTGACATCTCAGGTTCCTGCTTCATACCTCCAACAAATCCTATTGTATCTTCTGGACTTTTTTTTATATATCCTTTCATTTCACTGGGGATTTAATTGAAATAATTGTTCTTATTATTATCATTAGTATTTTTATTGTTGCTGTTGTTTGGGGGTTTTTTTTTGTTGTTGCTTTTTATTTGTTTTTGTTTTATTTTCTTCCAAGCCAGTCCCTGATTGAGTAAACCTATCATTAAAATCAACCAATCCACAACCATCTCCTAGCCAATCCACAACCATCTCAGCCAATCCACAACCATTTCACAGCCAATTCAAAGCCACCCTACATCCATTTTTGTGCGAAGCGTAAAGTACTCAGCAACAGTTAGATATGTTCAATGTATAGAGAAATAGAGAAGATGTAGTGATCTTGATTAGGTTTGACAACAACGTGTTGAAAATGCCTCAATAAAACGTCCTACAAGAGTGGGCAGAGACGTTCGTAGGCTGGCTATGAAGGAGTGATGCTAGGGCTGTGAAATGTTGCATGCAAAACTTTCAACTCTTCTTATTAATAACTAACTACATTGTTTCTTTCCAGGGACTATGTTGAAAAATAAGCCTCATTTGGTCATTCCATGAAAGTATCTTGATCACCCTACGAAGATTTCAATCTATCCTCGTGAATACTAAATACATATACAGCGAGCTGAAACATCTCTGTTAACTGACATTATCCTTACAATTAGAAGACAAAATCTCCCTCTGGGGAATTGAAATTCTGAAAACTATAACGACGTTTTTCAACTATCTGTATGTATGTGTAAGCAAAGATATATTTCATTATATTTTCTCCCTCTCTGTCTCTCTGCACACACATACACACACACACACATATATATATATATATATATATATATATACACCATTTATTTGCTTCCATTAAAATAGCTCCAAACGAACCTACGCTACACTTCATTCCTATTTCCCTTTCTTTCTCGCACATGCACACTCTCTCCCCCTCTATATATATATGTGTGTGTGTGTATATATATAGATATATGTGCATATATAGATATAGATATGTATATATATATATATATATATATATATATATATATATATGTGTGTGTGTGTGTGTGTTATTTTCAAGGGAAGTTATGGTAAATCAATGTGGTAAATCAACATTCAGTATTAAATGCTAATAAATGGAAGAAATGGTGGTGTTTGGCAGTTCTGTTAGAGGCGCCAATAAAACTTGCTTCACTATTTCTTTATCTTTCAATATTTTTTTATGACCATGCCTTCATACAAGATGAGGCCCTTCCTCGCGCACTGTCTGTGGGTGGTTTGATTTCCAATTTCCAGGACGTTTGCTAGGTTGACGAGGTCCACAAGAACGGCCAGCAAGAAGCCCTGATTTAAAGTCATGGATTTTTTTTTCTGTAAAGGTGGGCGAAAGAAGTTTATAGCTCAAAACCAAAATCTCTGACACAATTGGAGGAACGCATTTGTCATGTACTAGTTAACATACAACCTGAGTTCTGTTGGCGTCAGTCAAGGATAAACCCAGACGATGACTGGTGGGGAATGTTGGTGCCTAGTAAAATGTTAACACTGAACTTCTACCTTTATGCTGTTCAAAATAAAATATTTTATGTAAATGGGCCAATAATTAATATAATTATTAAGAACTTTAACCCTTTAGCATTTACATTGCTCTATATTTACTATTATACTTTCATGTTAAACACGTTGTTACATAAATATCTCACATAATATCGAATTTATGAGATTTTGATGATATTTATTTTGAGAACAACACCTTAACATAAGTATAAGCGGCCAGTTATGGCCGGTTTGAATGGAAAGAGGTGAGAGAATTCCGGCCGGTTTAAATGCTAAAGGGTTAAATAGGGAGTTTCTTTCCACCCAGAGTTTATATTTCTGAGAAGGGAAACTTAACCCGAATAATTTCAACAGCATGGACTCTGCTAAAGTCACCCATGAGTGAGGCTGCTGTGTGAAACTGAACTACGGATTATATAAACCAGCGATTATATAAACCACTATCACCTGCCATGGTCTGCTACTCTATATTATTTATGGTACTTTCTCAGACATCCGTTGATGTAATCAATATTCGTAATCCTAGTTATATAAACTTTCTCCAAATAACGTTGATGTATATTCCCTTTCTTCTGTAGAATCCATTTAACAATGGCGGCTGAGAATTTAATAATGCCAGTGAAAATATCCATCTGCCAAGATATATTTGAAATTCATGATAAATATTTAAATATTTTATGTTTCTTAAGTTTATTTATTAAACTTGCCAATAATTGGTAGCTTCAATATAAGCAGACGTTATAGAATTCTGTAAAATGGTAAGTATATCATTAAATAGTCTTAGACAGTTTTCGATTCGAACCCACTGTTCGGGAAATTAATTATGAAGTAAATGACTATTCTACATATGTATGCATGGTGTGGTCCTGCAACTCCTGGGGGAGTCGTTGTGACGCCATATTGACATACGGCGTTTCTTGAGCATTCTTTTAAAAGATAGCGGAGCCCATCTCGTCTCCAGGTCTGA
>OZ024749.1:51108486-51115986 GCA_964016885.1 Eledone cirrhosa
GTAGATCGAACAGCTTGCGAGGACTGGATTCTATGTACCGAAATTCTCACTGCTTCAAGTCAAATGGCCGATTCTAAAGAATCAATCACGTGACACAAAGGCTAGTTAGAAGGAATGGGATGGTAAGATGACTGACGCCTACTAACACCCCAAAAAAAAATTTTTTTAGAAGTGGTTTTGACAAGTTTGCTCGACAAATCAGTGATTTGGAGATAAATATAGATAATTTAATATATCAACTAACATAAGCGCACAGATGCACGCCCATGCCAGCAAATACACAGGTTATGTCATAGTACCTAGGTGGTTCAATGCAGGAGAATGCAGAACAATAATATAAAGGACGTAAAATAAGAAAATATTTTTTTAAAAAAATTTAAAAAAAATTTTTTTTTCTTACTTAAATTTTCACTCCAACTAATTAGTTTCTGCAATGGGATAAAGACAGTTATGTAATCCAACTGTCGAGAATTCATTGCGTCATCAGGAAGTCTATTCTCAGTTAAGTCTCCAGGCAATGCGCGGACACTGGCGGCTCATATAAAAATAATAATAATTCGGTAGATCGAACAGCTTGCGAGGACTGGATTCTATGTACCGAAATTCTCACTGCTTCAAGTCAAATGGCCGATTCTAAAGAATCAATCACGTGACACAGAGGCTAGTTAGAAGGAATGGGATGGTAAGATGACTGACGCCTACTAACACCCCAAAAAAAAAAATTTTTTTAGAAGTGGTTTTGACAAGTTTGCTCGACAAATCAGTGATTTGGAGATAAATATAGATAATTTAATATATCAACTAACATAAGCGCACAGATGCACGCCCATGCCAGAAAAAAAATTTTTTTTAAATTTTTTTAAAAAAATATTTTCTTATTTTACGTCCTTTATATTATTGTTCTGCATTTATAATATTTTCTTATTTCACTGATTTGTCGAGCAAACTTGTCAAAACCACTTCTAAAAAAATTTTTTTTTTGGGGGTGTTAGTAGGCGTCAGTCATCTTACCATCCCATTCCTTCTAACTAGCCTCTGTGTCACGTGATTGATTCTTTAGAATCGGCCATTTGACTTGAAGCAGTGAGAATTTCGGTACATAGAATCCAGTCCTCGCAAGCTGTTCGATCTACCGAATTATTATTATTTTTATATGAGCCGCCAGTGTCCGCGCATTGCCTGGAGACTTAACTGAGAATAGACTTCCTGATGACGCAATGAATTCTCGACAGTTGGATTACATAACTGTCTTTATCCCATTGCAGAAACTAATTAGTTGGAGTGAAAATTTAAGTAAGAAAAAAAATTTTTTTTAAATTTTTTTAAAAAAATATTTTCTTATTTTACGTCCTTTATATATATATATATATATATATATATATATATATACATATATATATATATATATATACATATATATATATATATATATATATATATGTATATATATATATACATATATATATATATATATATATATTTATATATATATATATATATATATATATATATATATATACATATATATATATATATATATAATTACATGTATTTGTATTGGACATGTATATGATTTACCTATGTATATATAGATATATAGGTGTACGCATATAGGTGTGTTTATATGTGTGTGTCCGACTGTTTGTAGCTGTGTGTATGTGTACCTGTGTGTCTGTCTGTATGTCCGTGTGTCTGTCCGTGTGTATGTATATGATAGAGACATACAAAAGCTTAGTATAAGAAGTGGAGAAGTTTGTTAAACAATTCAAATTATGAGATTCATCTGGGCTCAACTCTAAATAGTCGTCGTTGCTCTTCCATGACGTAATATCAAATAGATTCTTCATTCTTCTCTGTATTATCGTATGTGTGAATTGGCAGTATCGGTAGAGGGTCGCACGCCATGCTTTGCAGCACAGTTACGGCCCTTTATGATCTGAGTTCAAATCCCGCCGAGGTTAACTTTGCCTTTCATCTTTACGGGGTCGATAAAATAAAGTACCAATAATGTACTGGGTAATTGCTGGCCTTGTGCCAATAGTAGAAACAATTATTTGGATTCGCACTATCGGTAGAAGTTGGATGACATGCTTTTCAGCATAGAGTTAGGGCTCTTTACTCCCTGAGTTCATATCCCGCCGAGGTTAAATTTGCCTTTCACCCTTACGGGGTGGATAAAATAATGTATCAGTAATGCACTGCTGGCCTTGTGCCAAAAGTAGAAACAATTATCATATGTGTGAATAACACATGGTTTAGTGGTTAGAGCTTTGGGGTTACAATCGTCAGGTTGTGAGTTCGATTCCCGGACCAGACGGTGCGTTGTTTACTTGAGCAAAACACTTTATTTCTAGCTTACTCAGTTGTAGAAATGAGTTGCCATGTTTTGGGGGCCAAGCTATATCGTCCTTTGCCTGCCCCTTGGACTACATCAAATATAGTGTATATAATATATATATATATATATATGTGTGTGTGTGTGTGTGTGTGTGTGTGTGTGTGTGTGTGTGTGTGTGTGTGTGTGTGTGTGTGTGTGTGTGATGCATGTATATATAAGATAGATAGATAGATAGATAGATAGATATATTTATAGATAGATATGTTTCTTTATTAGCCACAGGGGCACAAAAGAAGGGGACAAATACAAAGGGGGAAGTTTACATACAATAAAAACGTGTAAAATGTTATCACAGATGGAATTTAAAAGTTAGTCGATTTTCCCCAATAGAGGGAGACAGTTTATATGGGTAACACATACCCCCGAAAAAAAATGTGCAACCCTCATCTCCAGGAGTACGAAGAGCTTGTACTCCTTTCCTCTCCTCCTCCTTTTCCTCAACCTACAGGCTGATATAGAGAGAAGGCCCATTCACTCGGGCCATTCTCGCCACTTTCACCCACCTTTCATAAAACTTGCTGGGGTACAGCACCTCTCTCTCCATCCTGATTCTTCTTCCAAAGTGGTATTTGAAAAAAAGATAGATAGATAGATAGATAGATAGATAGATAGATAGATAGATAGATAGATAGATAGATATATTTATAGATAGGTAGATATATTTATAGATAGATAGATAGATTTATAGATAGATAGATAGATAGATTTATTTAGGGCGCAAAAGATGTGGACAAATACAATTGGGGAGTTTACATACAAGGTGTGTAAAAATATAGATAGATAGATGGGGGGTTGTGTCTATTATGTCTCTATGTACGTGTTTGTGTATTAAGATAGAAATGACACCAACTGAAATTAATGAACCACGGCGAAAACACTTGTTAGGATTTTTGTCATCAAAGTAAGTTCAAATATTTTTAAGTGATACTATAGAGAATTTGCATTCAAATAAACAAATCACCCACGCCAACACCACCACCACAGCCACCAACACCAACACCACAGCCACCAACACCACCACCACAGCCACCACCAACGCCACAGCCACCAACACCACCACCACAGCCACCAACACCACCACCACAGCCACCAACACCAACACCACAGCCACCAACACCACCACCACAGCCACCAACACCACCACCACAGCCACCAACACCACCACCACAGCCACCAACACCACCACCACAGCCACCAACACCACCACCACAGCCACCAACACCACCACCACAGCCACCAACACCACCACCACAGCCACCAACACCACCACCACAGCCATCAACACCACCACCACAGCCACCACCAACGCCATCGCCGCCACCATGGTAACCACCACCACCAACAACAACAACAACAACGACAACGCCGCTACCACCACCACCACCACTACCAACGCCAACGCCGCCACGACTACCACCACCAACGCCGCCACCACCGCCGCCACCATCGTAACCACCAACGCCGCCGCCACCGCCACCACCAATGCCATCGCCACCACCACCACCACTACAACCGTAACCACCAACGCCGCCATCACCACCACCACCAATGCCACCGCCACCACCACTACAACCGTAACCACCAACGCCGCCATCACCACCACCACCAATGCCAACGCCACCACCACCACCACTACAACCGTAACCACCAACGCCGCCATCACCACCACCACCAATGCCAACGCCACCACCACCACCACCACTACAACCGTAACCACCAACGCCGCCATCACCACCACCACCAATGCCAACGCCGCCACCACCACCACTACAACCGTAACCACCAACGCCGCCATCACCATCACCACCAATGCCAACGCCGCCACCACCACCACTACAACCGTAACCACCAACGCCGCCACCACCACCACCACCAATGCCAACGCCACCACCACCACCACTACAACCGTAACCACCAACGCCGCCATCACCACCACCACCAATGCCAACGCCGCCACCACCACCACTACAACCGTAACCACCAACGCCGCCATCACCATCACCACCAATGCCAACGCCACCACCACCACCACCACTACAACCGTAACCACCAACGCCGCCATCACCACCACCACCAATGCCAACGCCGCCACCACCACCACTACAACCGTAACCACCAACGCCGCCATCACCATCACCACCAATGCCAACGCCGCCACCACCACCACTACAACCGTAACCACCAACGCCGCCATCACCACCACCACCAATGCCAACGCCACCGCCACCACCACCACCACTACAACCGTAACCACCAACGCCGCCATCACCACCACCACCAATGCCAACGCCACCGCCACCACCACCACCACTACAACCGTAACCACCAACGCCGCCATCACCACCACCACCAATGCCAACGCCGCCACCACCACCACCACTACAACCGTAACCACCAACGCCGCCATCACCACCACCACCAATGCCAACGCCACCGCCACCACCACCACCACTACAACCGTAACCACCAACGCCGCCGCCATCACCACCACCACCAATGCCAACGCCGCCACCACCACCACTACAATCGTAACCACCATCATCATCATCATCATTATCCAACTAACAGTTTTCGAGAGTAAAGCAGATAGTTATATGATGATATTTTAAAGGGGGGGGGGGGGGGGGTAGTGCTATGATATCATTTACAGCCATGTTTGACTGTGAAATATGGCTGGCAATGTCATATAATATATAATATACTCTTATTAGAATGGTGAGAAGAGAAATATTTAATGTTTCAGATCTGAAGTGATATGTGACAGAATGTACAGTTAGTAGTGAATATTGATTAGTTTCGTCTTTGTACTTCTTCTTCTTCTTCTTCTTCTTCTTCTTCTTCTTCTTTCTTCTTCTTCTTCTTCTTCTTCCTCTCCTTCTTCTTCCTTCTCCTTCTTCTTCTTCTTCTTCTCCTTCTTCTTCTTCTTCTTCTTCTTCCTCTCCTTCTTCTTCTTCTTCTTCTTCTTCTTCTCTTCTTCTTCCTCTCCTTCTTCTCTTCCTCTCCTTCTTCTTCTTCCTCTCCTTCTTCTTCTTCTTCTTCTTCTTCTTCCTCTCCTTCTTCTTCCTCTCCTTCTTCCTTCTTCCTCTCCTTCTTCTTCTTCTTCTTCTCCTTCTTTTCTTCTTCTTCTTCTCTCCTTCTTCTTCTTCTTCTTCTTCTTCTTCCTCTCCTTCTTCTTCCTCTCCTTCTTCTTCTTCTTCTTCTCCTTCTTCTTCTTCTTCTTCTTCTTCTCCTTCTTCTTTCTTCTTCTTCTTCTTCTTCTTCTTCTTCCTCTCCTTCTTCTTCTTCTTCTTCTTCCTCTTCTTCTTCTTCTTCTTCTTCTTCTTCTTCTTCTTCTTCCTCTCCTTCTTCTTCTTCTTCTTCTTCTTCTTCTTCTTCTCATCCTCCTCATCCTTCTTCTTCTTTTTCTTCTTCTTCTTCTTCATTACCTTTTCCTTCGTCTTCTTCGTCGTTTTTTCAATATTGTGTGTGTGTGAGTGTGGGGGGTTGTCATTTTTTATTATAGTTCTATTTACATCTCGGTTGCGTTGTAGGAATATTAAATCAACCATAGTACTTGACAGATACATTATTTTGCTGACCCTCCACTAGCACCACCACACACACGCACACATATCCATGCACTCACACAGACGCGCACACACACACATACTCGGAAAAATGAGAGAAAAGTTTGATGTGAGCGGGATTTAAACTCGAGTTTTAACGTGAAATGTCATGAACTAAATACTACAGAGCAGTTTGTCCTCTCGGTAACTCTAAATCTAAAGTTTCTGCCCATCGTTCCTGCTGCTGTTGCTGATACTGCTGCGGATGCTGAATCTATTTTTGTTTAACAGATAGGTATAAAACCGAAGTTTGGGGGGTTTGTGTTTTAGACTATGGGTCAAGCCACGTTTGGTAGATACACCTATAACCAAAAACATTCCAGCTATAACTATCATGTTTCCACTCAGTTATAAAGTATCTAAACACAACATATTCCAAAATGTCCTTCCCATGTTTGAGCCAGAGATTTAGTTGCTATTTCTAGCAGGATGAATGATTGCTATTATTACTCCTCATGGGTTTTCTTTTGTCTAATTTTTTTTTGGTGGAGTTTGGTGGGTGACTGTATGGAAAATGGAAATTATGGAGATTTGGCGGTTATTTTTATATATATATTTTTTTTTTTAATATAGATTAAAACATTTTTTAATTGAAATATTTAATTGAGCAAACACAAGGTTTACAGCTACAATAAACCAAATGAATTCAGCTTCTGAGAGAGAGATAAAGAAAAAGAATTAGAAAGAATGGTCGATTAAACAGATAAATAGATAGGTGGGAGACAGCAGATTGTGATAGTACTGGCTGTCTTGTGATATGACAGCTAAATATAGGGAATGGTGAGTAAGGGAAGAAGATACAGTGCAAGTAATAGAAGACAGATGAAAAGAAGAAAAATAATGCATTAAAGTAGAGATAATAACAGTAGAGAGATGACGTGATAAAATAAAATCAGAATGAAGAGTTAGTGGACGATAGACCCAAATGATAGAAAGATAAAAAGAGACGGAGATATGTTTGAAAATGAAGAAAAGGAGTGGAGACAGAATTTGATTGAGAGAAAAAAATGAAGGAAAATATAGAGTGAGATAGATAAGAGAAATATTGAACTATGTAACTAGAGTAAGCAAGTGATAATAAAGGGGAGTAGTTGAGATAAAATGAACCAGAATAGTTGAAAAAAGACAACATGAAACAAGATGAAAGTGTAGCTGGGTTTTATGCAAAAATATCAATAAATTACTGAAAAGAGGTAGAAATATAAGCCATCAATTTTGACAGGCATTACGCTAGTATCTATATAACTAGTGTCAACTGTAATCTTAATCATATTTCACTAAATAATTTTACAAAACTAATACATGGCCCATCATAATGCAGGAGACTAAGAGTCCATCGTTTCTATAAAAGCCACCGTGTATATTATTTTATACAAACGGTAAAAAAACATATACGATAAATTCAAATAACTCAGCCCCTTGTCTTCTCCCATTGAGGCATTAAAAGATTGATTTCCGTTTTCCTCTTTTGTCCTGGGTAAATGGTAAAAAGCATGG
>OZ024749.1:51123486-51133486 GCA_964016885.1 Eledone cirrhosa
AATGAAGTGTCTTGCTCAAGAACACAACACGCAACCCAGGAATCGAACCTACGACATTACGATCGTTAGTCCAACACCCTTATCACTAGGCCACGTGCCTCCACTACAATTATTTACATACCTACAATAAATGGATAGACAGCAACAAATGGTCTACGATGCCAGGATCAAACAACCGTTAGACTTAGAAGACAGATACAGATAACATAACGGATACAACGCTTGAAGAAGAATTATAAAGAGAGATATATTTGCTTTGTAGTGAGTGTGTTTTACTATTTTGGGCAATATTAGAACGAAATGACCCTCCTCAAATATAAAGAGTGCTGGAATGTCACTCATCAAGTGATCATAGAGCTGCTCAATCGGAGCTAAAATGGGGTTAATCAACAAAACAACTACATCATTAACATCAATCTACTTCTCTTAGTCGGACAATAATCCAACATGGTAAATTTCCTGTTAATTGAGTGAAACTAGTCGAAACGGTTCTTGAAAATCACGTGACTGGGCTTCTCGTTTGATTTGGAAATTGTCCTGATCTGAAATTGATTAGAAATTGATAACTAAGTGATTATTAAATCAAAGTTCAGTTTTAAAACTTTTATAAAGTGTAGAAAGTTAATTTTTCTTTTTCTTTTTTCCTCATTTTTTTCTTTTTTTTTTCTTTTTTTGGGGGGAGGTTTATGAAGATTAGTTTTAAAAAAAAACAATAATTAAACCCTGCATTATTCAAAACGCATGCTGACAATATGATTAAAAGGATTAAAAATGAACAAGATAATTATGCCAGAAGCATTAATTATTAAATTTTTGTTGTGAATAAAAATAAATTCTAATTTTTTATCTGAATGCAATGATTCAATTTCAAGAGAAATAAAAACATTTTAAATCAATGAATTATATTCGTGTTTTCTTTTTTTATCACAATGTATGCGCAGGAGTGTTTGAGAGTTTAGTATGTGAGGGATTTTGTGTGTAAATGTATGTAAGAGTATTTCTTGTATGTGTGCAAGTGTACGTGTGTGTATTAATAAATAGATAATATAAAATCGCCATTACCTGTTAATCTACAAGTATCCTTGGGAGCTAACTTGCACTTGTGACAATGGAGGAATCTCTTTGGAGTCGTTCATTCTGCTAAAAACTACAGTCAAATATTCCCTAAATTATAGCCAACCATCTTAGAAAAAAAAGGACATATAGGATAATATATATAATCATGGTTTGAGATTTAGCCAACAATCGACCCCAGTATATTACTGGTACTTTATTTTTATCGACCACGTAAGGATGAAAGGTAAAGGTAACCTCAGTGGGATTTAAACTCGGACCGTAAAGGACAATAACTCAACTGCCAATCCACCGAACTGATAATATATATAATAATGGATATGAAAAAAGACGGGATAGTTATGGAGGGAATATATTTGATCATAGGCCTGCTCAATCAAAGCTGACTCTGGGTTACAGACTACCGAAAACGTTAAATCACCCAAATGTCCTTAAAAAAGCAAGGACACGTTGAATGGCGTAGTTCTAGACACTCTGTGTTCGAGTAAAAGGTTGTGTAATCGTGGCAGAGTGGTTAGGACATCGGATAGAATGCTTTGCGGTGTTCAATCCAGCTCGCTGCTCTCTCAGGTCAAATTCCGCCGAGGTCAACATAACTTTTTCATCTATTCAAGGTCGATAAAACAGTACGAGTCAAATACTGAGGCGGTTGATTCTTTCTCTGTATCTCTTTCTTGCTTCCTTTCTCTCAAGGTTAACTTTGCCTTTCATCCTTACGGGGTCGATATAATAAAGTACCAGTAATGCAGTGGGATAATTGCTGGCCTGGTGCCAAAAGTAGAAACAATTATCTGGAAGAAATCTGCTGTGTTCGGACCTGGAGAGGTAATGGCCTCTGCCAGATTTAAAAAGTGCCCTAAGGAACACCGTATGTCAATATTGCGCCCCTACTACTCACTCGGAAGTTAAGGGTTTATACCATACCATGCAAGTCATGAATTAGTACTTGACTGATACATCTTATTTCATTGATCCTGGAATCAGTAGAGTCAAACTTTCTCTCTAGCGAATTTGAACTTGGAACATAAAGTTTCTTAACTAAATACTACAATGAACTTAGTTCTCTTTCGTCCCCGACATTCTACACGGTAAGTCTATGTGGTCGCTTGGCCTGCTGGATATAGATGATTGCGGCCACAGTGATGTTGGTCCCGGATTTGATGATAACGATAATGATGATGATGCTGGTGCTGGTAACGGTGATAGTGGTGTTATAGCTGGTAACGCTGGAGATCTTTATGGAGGTGCATTTGTAATATATATAATATTTAAATTTTTTTTTCTATATTTCAGATTATTTTGTCCATATTGTCTAACCTTGGTGGATTGGCAGTATCGGTAGAGGGTCTGATGCCATGCTTTGCAGTAAAGAGTTACGGCCCTTTATGGTCTGAGTTCAAATCCCACCGAGATTAACTTTGCCTTTCATCCTTACGGGGTCGATAAAATAAAGTACCAGTAATGCACTGGGATAATTGCTGGCCTGGTGCCAAAAGTAGAAACAATTACCTACCACCTCAATTCTATTCCATCCCATTCTACACACTCTAATATTCACCTTTCCCTTTCTATCCTATTATTCTCCTACTGTTTCTATTCCATCCCATCCTATTCCAATCTCATCCCATTCTGTTCTTCTCTATTCCATCGCATTCCATTCTATTATAATATTCACCATTCCATTCCATTCTATTATAATATTCACCATTCCATTCTATTATAATATTCACTGTTCTATTATATTCTATTGTATTCCATCCGTTTCCATTCCATCCAATTCTGATCCTCTATTCGCTTCCAATCTAATGCTATTCTCTTCTATTCCAATCCATTTCGTTCAAATCTTCTCTATTCTATTCCTGGAAATTGAATAAACCATCACAAGATATATGACATTTCATTAAGCGATATCTGTTTAATCAATGTCAGTTCATGTCCAATCAGAACCTCCCATGCCGCCTAACGCATCGCACATACACATACACACACATCGCACATACACACACATCGCACATACTCACACATCACAGATACACATACACACACACATACACACACATCGCACATACACATACATACTCACACATCGCAGATACACATACACACACACATACACACACATTGCAGAGTCACATACACACACACATACAGACACACATCACAGATACACATATTCACATCGCAGATACACATACTAACATACACACACACACACATATATATAAATATATATATGTGTGTGAGTATGTATGTAGTATGTATATATATATATATACATACACACATATATATATATGATATAGGCACAAACACACACACACACACACACACACATCCCAGACACACACATATACTTAAGCACAGACAAACACATACATACATCCACCTCTACCACCATCACCACCACCACCACCTCTACCACCACCAACACCACCACCTCTACCACCACCACCTCCTCTACCACCACCAACACCACCATCACCACCACCACCCACCCCCACCCCCACTACCACCACCACCCCCACCACCACCACCACCCCCACCAGTTGTCAACCTGACAGTTTGTGTTAAATAACATCAAGGTGATATCTAAATTAACTGAGTGATGAACAATGGAATAATTAGTGACACACTAGAAATTAGATTTGGTGTGGTCATCTACAGTAGTAGTAGTAGTAGGAGTAGTAGTAGTAGTAGTAGTAGCAGCAGCAGCAGCAGTAGTAGTAGTAGTAGTAGTAGTAGTAGTAGTAGTAGTAGTAGCAGCAGTAACAGTAGTAGTAGTAGTAATAGTAGTAGTAGTAGCAGTAGTAGTAGTAGTAGTAGTAGTAGTAGTAGTAGTAGTAGTAGTAGTAGTAGTAGTAGTAGTAGTAGTAGTAGCAGCAGCAGCAGCAGCAGTAGTAGTAGTAGTAGTAGTAGTAGTAGTAGTAGTAGTAGTAGTAGTAGTAGTAGTAGCAGCAGTAACAGTAGTAGTAGTAGTAATAGTAGTAGTAGTAGTAGTAGTAGTAGTAGTAGTAGTAGTAGCAGCAGCAGTAACAGTAGTAGTAGTAGTAATAGTAGTAGTAGTAGCAGTAGTAGTAGTAGTAGTAGTAGTAGTAGTAGTAGTAGTAGTAGTAGTAGTAGTAGCAAGAACACCAGCAGCAACAACAGTAGCAACAGCAGTACTGACGTTAACAGCAGCAGCAACACCAGCTGGGGGGGGGGGGGGTGAAAGAAAATCAGAGTCCGGGCGGGGATCATGTGTGAATGTAAGTATGAGAGTCTGGAAGGAAGCGAGTGTGTATATATATATATATATATATATATATATATATATATATATATATATATATATATATATATATATATATAAAGATACCTTAACGGTTCAAGTTTTTCTTATATATATATATAAAAATGGTGTATATATATTTTATCAAATGATTCTATGGACATACTTTATTGTATATTGCTCTGATTGTTGATTATTTAATTAATTAATTCGTCATTGAGCCACATCGTGAATGGTTTCCCAAAAAAAACATATATATATATATCTATGACTTTCTCTAGTTTGTGTATATGTAAATCTTTATATTTGATAATCTCCCATATGGTTGAGATGGAATTTAGGCAATATTAGGCTGCGCTTTCTAGCAACCAGCCCACTCGCCGTAAGGCACCAATCACATTCTTTCTGACTTTACCACTGCCACGTCTCAGTTCTTAGCCATTTTCAATTCGTCTCTGGCGGGGATCATTTAAGAAAAATCTTCGTCCATGTGAGTTTGTTTCCTGGTGATTTCGAAGCTCGTGAATTTATCCTTGATCGGATATTTCCAAAAGCGAATGAAATCCCACGAGGTAGAAACGTAATTTTGGTATGTTTATATACCTTGTTTCTTCTAACTTTTATTTTATACCTAATTGTGTATGGTTGACGATATATTTAATCGATTCCCACGTGCTATTGGAAATGCTGGGTAAATATTCTATGGCTGTTGATCGCGAATAGATAGCTGTCGTTTATTTATCTATTATTTCTTCATAGGAGTCTCTTAATCTTATAGCCTGCTTTAATTGGTTTTTTGTGTGGTTGATTATGCTGATTGGGAGAGGAAATGGTGTATATATTTTATCAAATGATTCTATGGATATACTTTATTGTATATATATATATATATATATATATATATATATATATATATATATATATATATATATATATAGGAAAAGAGTACCAATATACAAACACACACAAACACACAGATATACAAACACCCAAACACACAAACACGCAAACACAAACCCAAACACACATATATACAAATATACAAAGCTACAAACAGAATCATACAGTGATATAAAAAAACAAACACGAGAAAATCTATAACAGAAATCTATAAGACAGAGAAAACATTGAAAATATGTGAAAATATAGCGAACCAACTTACAAGCAATTGACACAAATAACATATAATAAATATGATCTTAAAAGTTAAGTGACAAATTACATTTCGTAGTTGTAGAAAACTTAAAAAGATTCTACACCATAATCTCTATTTGATATGTTGCGTCAAGATGACGCTTGTGAAGAGATTACTGATGGAGACTTGATAGTTTTCTTAATGATGTCATGCACGTTTGAATATGTATGTGAGTATATATATGGGTATATATTTCGTGTGTGTGTGTATATATATATATATATATATATATAAATGAAGTATTTCCGTAGGAAAGGTAAAGGAAAAGAGATAGCTCTATGTAGGTTACAGAGCTTTTTAGTTATGTAATAATCAACGATGAAATAATTATCTTATGTTGTTTATTACATAAATATATATATATAGAGAGAGAGATAGATAAATATATATATATATATGTATGTATACGCGTGTGTGTATATACATATATATATATGTATGTGTGTATGCATATATATATATATATATATACATATGTGTGTGTGTGTGTATGTATATATGTGTGTATGCATAAATATATATATATATATATACATATGTGTGTGTGTGTGTATGTATATATGTGTGTATGCATAAATATATATATATATATATATATATATATATACATATACATATATATATGTAGATATATATATGTGTGTGTGTGTAGATATATGAAGATGAGTGTATCTATATATATATATATATATATATAAATAGATAGATAGATAGATATGTATGTATATGTTTATATGCGTATATATAACTATGTATATATATATATATATATGTGTGTGTGTGTGTGTATATGTATGTGTGTGTGTACGTCTATCCGTATCTGTATGTATATCTACACCGCTTAACAACCTGTTTTGGTTGTTTATATCAGGTATTCTATATCTTAATGTTCCTGAAGTAGGAAGACTTTTGAAACTAAAGAATTAGAAATGAATCGAGTTTTGTCATTGAAAACATACAAACGTGGTTGCGTTATCAATACATACACATATACACACATACACACATATACAAACACACACAAACACACACAAATACACATATATATGCACACACATACAAATACACACAAACACACACAAACACACACACACATATACACACATACAAATACATTCAAACACAAACAAACACACACATATACACATATACACATATACAAACACACACAAACACACACATATATGCACACACATACAAATACACACAAACACACACACACATATACACACACATACAAATACACACAAACACACAAACACACACAAACACACACATACACACATATACAAACACACACAAACACACAAATATATGCACACATACAAATACTCACAAACACACATGAACACACACACATACAAATACACACAAACACACACAAACACACACACATATACAAACTCACACAAACACACACAAACACACACAAACACACACAAACACACACAAACACACACACATATACAAACTCACACAAACACACACATATATGCAACACATACAAATACACACAAACATACACAAACATACAAATATACACAAACACACACAAACACACACAAACACCCACAAACACACACACACACATATATGCACACGCATACAAATACACACAAACACACACATATACACACACATACAAATACATACGAACACACACGCATGTTCACGCACACACAGATGCACACACACTAACACACACGCTCTCACGTACACACATGCATACATAGATATTTGATTATAAGAAATTTCTTTTGGTTACTCAAGGTCACATCATGTCACACAAGTGTACAGTTCCTCCTTCCCCTTCCCTCAACTTCTCCCTCTCTCTTCCCTCTCTCCTCCCTCTCCCTTTACCCTCATCCTCTCCCTCTTCTTCCCCCTATCTCTCTCCACCTCTCTTTCCCCTTCGCTCTCTCCCGCTCTACATCTCAAAGAGATGTTGGAGAGGATGAAGAGAGGGTACGAAGATTTTGCTCTCCTTGCTCTCCTTGCTCTCCTTGCTCTCCTTTTCTCCTTGCTCTCCTTACTCTCCTCGCTCTCCTAGCTCTCATTTTATCCTAGCTCTCCTTGCTCTCCTTTTCTCCTTGCTCTCCTTGCTCTCCTTGCTCAATTGTTCACTGCTCTCCTTGCTCTCCTTTTATCATTGCTCTCCTTGCTCTCTTTTTATCATTGCTCTCCTTGCTCTCCTTTTATCATTGTTCTCCTTGCTCTTATTGCTCTCCTTTTCTCATTACTCTCCTTGCTCTCCTTTTCTCATTACTGTCCTTGCTCTCCTTTTCTCATTGCTCTCCTTGCTCTCCTTTTCTCATTGCTTTCCTTGCTCTCCTTTTCTCATTACTGTCCTTGCTCTCCTTTTCTCATTGCTCTCCTTGCTCTCCTTGCTCTCATTGCTTTCCTTGCTCTCCTTTTCTCCTTAGTCTCCTTTTCATCTTGCTCTCCCTTTCTCCTTGTATCTATGTACTTGTTTATATACAATATGTATATAAACAATATAAAGTCTTTCCATCTCACATGATCCAACAGAAACTGTCTCAGTTCTTCAGCAGATAATTCTGTATCTTCCTCAATGACTTCCTTTAATGTCCTGAGAGGTCTTCCACGTTTGCGTTTCACATTGGAGAGCTCCCATACTTAAATATTTGTAGCAGGTTCGCTGCATTTCATGACATCACCAGCAAGTTGAAAATATTTGATTATTTTCATAATAATTTGAAAATCATAAACAATAACTTTCATTCGAAATGTTGTATTGAAATATCAAGCTATCATCACCAAAAAGCTTCTATTTTCCCCCTCCACTCCATTACCATTCCTCGCTTTACTCAACTCCATCTCTAAATTTTAATGAAACACCTTCACTGTGAAAAAATTAAACGATAATACCTTATAACAGGTTATGTGTTTCATAGTCCATCAGTTTTAGGGCATTTATTGTGGTAGTGAATGGTAATGGTGGTACTATCGAAGTGAAGAGTAGAAGGAGGGTCTGTTTATTTATTAAATTTATTAAACTATTCTATTCAATTTTTTCTAGGTGTTGTATTATGTCATACCTGCCACATATATATATATATATTTATATATATATATATACATACATATATATATATATATATATATATATATATATATATATATATATATATATATATATATATATATACATACAAGTAAGAATATTTTCGAAACAGCGAGTGGGTTTGAAATTATTAGAAATGTAAGCTATCGCCGTATTTTGACTAAAGAAATTAAAGAAATTATTTAGCCTGATAGTGGGGTTAAGAACCCTCGGAGAAATGGAAAAAGATGAGTATTGATGTACATGTTTGTTTACCTGTCTCTCTTTCTCCACCCAATTCTTTTTATCCCAATAACTTATTTTAGTTATTGTTCGCGCTAGTCTGAGGTATCTGGTCTTTGATGCGAAGAAATACCTATGATGGCTAGTAGACCACTTATGATGGATAGTCCTGGCTTCTATTTCTAATTTCTGTATATCACATTTGCAGCAACACAGCACGCCATTTTTCATTCCTATATATATATATATATATCGTGATAGATGTAATAATTGTTTCTACTTTTGGCACAAGGCCAGCAATGACCCAGTACATTACTGGTACTTTATTTTATCGACCCCCGTAAGGATGAAAGGCAAAGTTAACCTGGGCGGGATTTGAACTCAGATCATAAAGGGACGTAACTCTTTGCGTCAAAGCATGGCGTCCGACACTCTACTGATACTGCCAATCCACCGTGTGGTTGTTTGTATATGTATAAGTGTAATAATGTATAAATGTATGTATCTGTATAATATTGCTGTTATAATGCTGTGTGGCTGTGGATGTATGTATACTTGTAGCTGTCTATGTATGTATACATGTAATAGTATGTATGTATAAGTGTAATAATGCTGTTATGCAGTGTGGATGTGTATGTATGTATACATGTAGCTGTCTATGTATGTATACATGTAATAGTATGTATGTATAAGTGTAATAATGTTGTTATGCAGTGTGGATGTGGATGTATGTATACATGTAGCTGTCTATGTATGTATACATGTAATAGTATGTATGTATAAGTGTAATAATGTTGTTATGCAGTGTGGATGTGTATGTATGTATACATGTAGCTGTCTATGTATGTATACATGTAATAGTATGTATGTATAAGTGTAATAATGTTGTTATGTAGTGTGGATGTGTATGTATGTATAGATGTAATAGTATGTATATATAAGTGTAATATTTGTAATAATTGTTTCTACTATTGGCACAAGGCCAGAAATTTCTCAGTACATTACTGGTACTTTATTTTATCGATCCCGTAAGGATGAAAGGCAAAGTAAACCTCGGCGGGATTTGAACACAGAATGGCAAGGGCCGTAACTCTATGCGTCAAAGCATCGCGTCCGAACCTCTACCGATACTGCCAATCCACAATTTGTAATAATG
>OZ024749.1:51138486-51143486 GCA_964016885.1 Eledone cirrhosa
TCTTTGCTAGCACCTTGGCCAAAATCTTAAACTCTGTGTTTAGCAGAGTTATGGGCCGGAAATTGTCTATGTTATCCCCCTTGTTCGGATCCTTTCTCAGCAGTGCCACCGCTCCTCGGCTCACAGAACTGGGAATTCTCCCGTTCTGTTGCCAGTTGCAGTAGACGTCCGCCAAGAGGCCTCCGAACAAGTCTGGCATCTGTACGTAAAGTTCATAGGGCAGACCATCCAAACCAGGCGATTTACCCCTTGTGCAGCCAGTCATTGCCTCCCTTACTTCAGCGGCTGTTATCGGCTTTTCGCAACACTTCGCCTCAGTGGCCGAGAGCCGCGGCAGTCCGTCGAGGTAGACACTAAAGTCCATCCCTCTACCCGGCCCCCCGCTGCCCCCGAACAGCTGAGCGAAGTGTCGCTGAAAAGCTTCACACATTTGCCCGGGATCGAGTAGCATGCGCCCGTCGTGGTCCACCAAAGACCGGATCGTGGCTTTGTTGCCACGACGCGCCTCCGCCACTCGGGCCCATTGAACGGCTTTCGTCCCCTCGTGTCTGAGAGCACGCACCCTAGCTCTGACAACGCAGCCTTCGTGCTTTGCATTGAAGAATTGGTCAAGGGCCAATTTCGCCGCAAGCACGTCGGTCGCAATGCCTTTGCTAAGCGCCTCGTCTAATTTTCTAACTAGTTCTCCCTCTGCTCTATTTTTCTCTATTGCTAAAGCCTTACTAAACCTAATCGATTCTATTCTAATCGCTCTTTTCAGAGCAAACCACCACTTGTTGTTGACGATGGCCCCCGTCAACGCCCGCTTAACTAGTTCGCTAATCCGGTCTCTGTAGGCCTTGCGCGCTGGTAAGGACGCGTTTAGCTTCCAGTAGCCGGGTCCTCGTCTATGAAGCCTATCTAAGTCAAGCACACAGATCACGAATTTGTGGTCCGTGTAGCTGACTATCTTGAATTGTGGACAGCCTATGCTAGACCTATCTATTTCCCTACAAAATACTCTATCTAGATATGATCTGGATGACCCTATGCGGTTTGTCCAAGTCCACATTGGCACATTCGGGAAATCCAATCGGTACCTGTCAGACAGTTCAAAACGCCTGAGCAGGTTGGTGAGGCTCTTGCACCCTCCACCCCTATCCGCTAATCCCACACAGTCCCAGCGTGCATCTAAGATCCCGTTCCAGTCGCCCACTAACACTAAAGAGCGCGACGTTCCAAGAAAGGTCTCCAGACGCCGGAAGAAATCAGGCCGCCCTGCTCCTGTCGGGGCATAGACGGCCACTAGCCTGAAAGCTTGCCCGTCTCCGCTGGTCACGTCCAGCACCACCAGCTTACCCTCTGGGTCCAGGAAGATGGCCCGTATGGCGAGATCCAAACCTCTCCGAAAAAGCACAGCAACTCCTCCACCCGATCCAGGACGGCTGGGAGATGCGTACACATCGTAGCCGCCGAAGATCGGTGCGAAGGCCCGTGCTTCGGAGATTCTGGTCTCGCTGATGGCCACTACATCTATGTTTAGTGACCTGAGGTCGTTGAGCAGGTGACCCTGCTTCCATGACGACCCCAAGCCACGCGCATTTATGCTGCCTATTCTGAGTGAGGTCATGTTTAAAATAGAGTGGAAAAGATGGGAAAGACCACTTACCGTATTTTTGGTAGAGGAGGGATGGTTTTTACATCCCTTTTCACTTGATCGTCTGGTGAAGGGACCGTTGAATCGTCCCTTCGGCTGGTCGTCGGCTCTTCTAAGAGAATGTCTGAATATACTCTTCGATTAATGGTTCCTCCTAGGTCCCTGAAATCACCAACTGCGTTGGGGAATTTCGTTTTAATGTTTGTGTATTGTTTCTGTGCTATTTTTAGCAGTCTTATGTTAGTTGGCGTTTTGATTGGTGCTGGTATTATGTAGTCCTGTTGTGAAATGTCTGTGTGTTCAATTATGTAAGTCATTAGTTTCTTGTTGTGTGTGTTTATTGCCGTGCATTTGTTTTTCTGGGGGTGGGGTGTGGTTCTGCTATTTTCTTGTCGTTGTTGCTGGGTGTGTGTGTTTTGTTGTTGTGTTTGCGATGTTGGTGCTTGTGGTGGTGGTGTTGAAGGTGTTGTTGGCGGTGGGGTTGTCGCCGGTGGTGATGGTGGTGCTGGTGTGGGTGGTGATGGTGTTGGTGGTGTTGCTGCTGTGGGTCTCTTTGCAGTAGACTTTACCCTTTTCTCATTTCTTTCCTCCCTTTTCAAAGGCGACGATGCGCTGCTTCTGCGTTTGTGCCTTCTTGAGACCTTTTGCCATCCCTCTCCCACCTCACACTCCATGTCTGATTCTGTAAGGTCGGGGAGGGGTACCAGCTCCACTCTTTCACTTGTTGTTGTTGGTGATGTTTGCACTGGAGTCTCTGTTGCAGCTGCATTTGGTATTGCTGTTGTTGTTGTTAATATTTCCACTGCTGCTGCTGTCTTTGATTTCCGTGGAGTGGGTATGGGTGCCACGGACCTATCGTTCCTGGTTGCCGCTTGTCCTGTTGCTGGTAGCCGTGGAACCGGATTCGGGAGGAGGGGGGTTTTCTCCTTTCTCAGGGTCTTCTCGTTGCAGAAGGCCCTGAGGTGAGTCTTCGATCCACAGCGAAAGCATTTCGGGCGTTTGCCCTCAACACTTATGGGCAGTTGAGTGCCGTTATCGAAGTCTATCACATCCGGGATAGCTTCGATGCACTCCTGGTTGGTTTGGATTAGCATCTCAATGGAGGAGCCGACCCAATCTTCTCTTACTTTTTTCTGTACTTGCAGTACAGTTGTTTTGTCCTCGATTCCGACGAGGACAGACGCGGCCAGCCAAGAAGGGGTCATTCCGGGGGGGACGTGGGTCAGTTTGACCCTCACAATTTTTTGCCCGCAGTAGGAGGGCACCAACACCATTTCCTCGCTCCTTAGGGTCACTACTGATTGGGCCTTTGCCTCCTGGGGTGTGGCAAAAAGTACGTCTACGGTGGCGTATTTTTTGCCTCGGGTGATGTGCGTTTTCCTCTGCCACACAGACCCCAAGGCTTTTTGTATTTGGGCCTCTGTGGCTCTTTCCACCCTACGGGATTTTGTACTTACTGTACGGTACGTGACCGTACAGTGCTCTTGGGTTTCGAAAAAATTTTTCGCTGCCTTGCAGATTGCTCGGTGTCCGTTCTTTGTCACCATCTTCTTCGCTTCCTCTAATTCCTCATTTGTTATGAGGATTGTTTCCAGGTTTTTCGCAATACCTGCAAATGAGATTGGTTTTTCTCTGCTGTTGTTGTTGTCGTCAGAGCTGCTGGTACTTTTGTTGTTGCTGCAGGTACTACGACTACTGCCTCCGCCGCTGTTGCTGTGGTTGTTGTTGGTGTTGCTGCTGCTAATGCTGTTGTTGTTTATGCTGCTGGTGATGCTGTTGCGGCTGCTACTGTTGTTTTCATTGTCACTGTTGCTGTTGTTATTACGGCTGCTACTGCTATTATTCCTGACGTCAGACGAATGAACTGGGTTTTCGTATTTCCCGCACACCTGTTTCGTCGCTGTCGTCGTCGTCGTGGAGAAACCTTGCACGCTTTGCACGAGACTTTTCTTTTCTTTCGTCGCTTGCGAAAGAGAAGGTAGGGAGAGAGACACATTTAAAGAAGGGAGGGAGAGAGACAATCTTCTCTCTCCTGTAGTGATGATTGAGGAAGAAGAAGACGGAATGAGTGGGAGTGACGTATGAAATTTTTTTTTTTTGGTAGCCATGTTTTTTTGTTTAAAATGAAATTTTGGGTACAAAACCCCAATAACTGGCTATTTAACCCCGAAGGGCCAAATAACGGACAGAAAGACCCCTCTCACGAGGAGGAGGGTGTCTTTATCAACAATTTGGTTCAAGTTTTAAACAATTTACAATTGTTTTAACGGTTAAAAATTACTATACCTTACAGAGCCGAGCCTCCGTCAACCATGGCATTCAATAATAATAATAATAATGGCTTCTGATTTAGACACAAGGCCTACAAATAATAATAGGGGCTTCCAATATTGAGACAAGGCCAGCAATGTTGAGGGGTGGGAACATCCGATTATATCAACCCACAAGTTCTGGGTTTGTACATATTTGATCAAAGTCAAGCGGAGGAAAAGCAAAAATGAAACCCTGGTGGGGTTTGAACTCGGGACGTAAATATTCTTAACTAAATACGGAAATAAATCGCTGTTTGACACTTTTGACTTTAGCACCATTGCAGACATTGTACGGATTCACAGGAGCAATTGATATTAAATTATGCATAGAAAAATCAGAGGTTGACTTTGCCTTTCATCCTTACGGGTCGATAAAATAAAGTACCAGTAATGCACTGGGTAATTGCTGGCCTTGTGCCAAAAGTAGAAACAATTAAATTATGCATAGAAAAATGCACCTAGGCAACATTGAAGAGAGAAAAATTAATAAAAATCACTAATAACACTTTAGATAAAGAAAGATAAGATAATTAGACCGAAGGCAGCCCTACAAATAATTAGGATTTAATGAACTAGTCAGAGTCATTGGTACTCCATCGGTTACGACGACGAGTGTTCCAGTTGATCCGATCAACGGAACGGCCTCCTGCATCTGTAATTAACGTACAAGTGGCTGAGAATTGCACAAACACGCGTACCCTTAACGTAGTTCTCGGGGAGATTCAGCGTGACAGAGAATGTGACAAGGCTGACCCCTTCGAATTACAGGTACAACTCATTTTTGGCAGCTAAGTGGACTGGAGCAACGTGATATATAGTGAATAAATTTTCTTGTTCAAGGGCCCAACGCATCACTGGGAATCGAACTCGCGACCTTACGATTGTGTGCCGAATGAATGCCCTAACCACAAAGCCACATGCTGCCATCACACATAAATGTGTAGATGTGTGTGAATGTAACATGTGGTGTGGTAAATAAATATATCCATATGCACCAGGTCTGAACACAATGGAACCAAACTCTCACTGTCACTGCCTCCGTCTCTTCCGCT
>OZ024749.1:51145986-51155986 GCA_964016885.1 Eledone cirrhosa
TATACATATATATATGTGTATATATATATATATATATATATATATATACATAGTATTAATATGGACGTAATTAGTTTGCACATTAATACCTATATATATATATATAACGAAAGAAGTGTGGTGTGTGGTAAGGAACCAGATGGACCAGAGTACTCAATACTTAGGGTAGTAGAGTGGGTAATAGGAAAAGAGTCAGGACCCCGACGGCTGAGCTCCGGTCGTTTCGACAGCTAGATCCGAACTAAACCAGTAGTGTTTGCCGTCGGGGTCCTGACTCTTATATATATAAAATAAAAATGGCGTAGACATACAATACAACAGGAGGAAACATAATAGTACAACTGATGATGTTGCAGATGTGCAACGAAAGAACTTTGATTGCCAAATAAATTAATTAAGGAAATATAAAAAATACAGAAACGAAAACCAACCAAACAGTGAGTGTGTACTGTTATTATTTCTCGCTAGATTCCACCAAGCCGTTTCGACGTTTATCCGACTACACCTACATATACAACGTCCGACCACTTCTAATTTATATAGTAGATATATATACGTGGGGAGGGTCATATTATTACAACAATATGACCCTCCCCACGTATATATATCTACTATATAAATTAGAAGTGGTCGGACGTTGTATATGTAGGTGTTGTCGGATAAACGTCGAAACGGCTTGGTGGAATGCAGCGAAAATTTACACAGTTATGCAGAATGACCCGAGGAGGCGTTGGGTCGACTTTCAAGCTACAAGTTTCCATGGTTATGGAGAAATCGATGATATATATATAACAAAACGAATTCACACAGATGCAAAGTTGTTATATATATTTATATAATAATTGTTTCTACTTTAGGCCCAAGGCCAGCAATTAGCCAGTACATTACTGGTACATTATTTTATCGACCCCGTAAGGATGAAAGGTAAAGTTAACCTCGGCGGGATTTGATCTCAGATCGTAAAGGGACGTAACTATGCTAGAAAGCATGGCGTCCAACCTTCTACCGATACTGCAAATTCACCGCCTAATATATTTATATAATAATATACTTTACCACTAACACCATTACTATTGTTGTTATTATTCATATTATCAGTACAATCTTCATTGCCACTCGATGTAGGACCTTTGACAGTACTAAAAGATATAGGTCATTGTACTACCATACTATAGAACACTATCGTTAGCTACTATTACTGTCAATTCTTATCATTACCATATTTTCTGGAAGCATCTTTTGTCTAATTTTGTTAATTTATTAACTGGTATTCTTTGTTATTCCTACTCCTCCTACTTTTATTTTAGATTCCTTCTCTCCCTCCACCCCTCCTCACCACATCTCTTCTTTCTTTCTTTCTTTTTCCCTCATTTCTTTCCCTCTCTCTCTCTTCCTCTTTTTCTTTTTCTTTCGTTTTCTTTTTTTTTTTCGTTTTTTCTATCTATCTCTACCTCTCTTTATATCTACCTCTCTCTGTCTCTCTCTTTCTATCTATCTCTACCTCTCTTTATATCTACCTCTCTCTGTCTCTCTCTTTCTATCTATCTCTACCTCTCTTTATATCTACCTCTCTCTTTCTCTCTCTTTCTATCTATCTCTACCTCTCTTTATATCTACCTCTCTCTGTCTCTCTCTTTCTATCTATCTCTACCTCTCTTTATATCTACCTCTCTCTGTCTCTCTCTTTCTATCTATCTCTACCTCTCTTTATATCTACCTCTCTCTGTCTCTCTCTTTCTATCTATCTCTACCTCTCTTTATATCTACCTCTCTCTGTCTCTCTCTTTCTATCTATCTCTACCTCTCTTTATATCTACCTCTCTCTGTCTCTCTCTTTCTATCTATCTCTACCTCTCTTTATATCTACCTCTCTCTGTCTCTCTCTTTCTATCTATCTCTACCTCTCTCTGTCTCTCTCTTTCTATCTATCTCTACCTCTCTTTATATCTACCTCTCTCTGTCTCTCTCTTTCTATCTATCTCTACCTCTCTTTATATCTACCTCTCTCTGTCTCTCTCTTTCTATCTATCTCTACCTCTCTTTATATCTACCTCTCTCTGTCTCTCTCTTTCTATCTATCTCTACCTCTCTTTATATCTACCTCTCTCTTTCTCTCTCTTTCTATCTATCTCTACCTCTCTTTATATCTACCTCTCTCTGTCTCTCTCTTTCTATCTATCTCTACCTCTCTTTATATCTACCTCTCTCTGTCTCTCTCTTTCTATCTATCTCTACCACTCTTTATATCTACCTCTCTCTGTCTCTCTTTCTATCTATCTCTACTTCTCTTTCTTTATCTATACCTCACCCTCCTCTCTCTCTCCTTCTCTCTCTTTCTTCATCTCTACCTCTCTCTATCTATCTATCTATCTATCTATCTCTCTCTCTCTTTGTCACCTCTCTCCTTCTCTCCCTCTTCCTCTCTACCTCTCTTTCTTGATCTCTACCTCTCTCCATCTATCTATCTCTCTCTCTCTCTTTGTCACCTTCTCTCTCCTTCTCTCTCTCCTTCTTTCTCTCTTCTTCTCTCTCTCACTCTCTCTACCGCTCTCTCTCTCTCTTCACCTCTACCTCTCTCTTTCTCGCTCTTCCTTCCCCCTTTCTCTCATCTTATCTTTCTTCTTTCGCTCTTTCTTCACACCCTTTCTATTACTATCTACACCCCCCCCCCCCCCCAAGCCATCTACCCCATATACCCACCCCCATTCAAAAACACACATCCACCCCATACCTCCCTTCTCCTTCTTTTCATTTCCCTATTTCTGTTTTTTTTTATTTTGTTCTCTTTAATAATGTTTGTTTGTTTCTGAATAAATAAATAAACAAAGAAATAAATAATGATATTCAAGGGAATGTACTCTGCATGACTTTTATAAGTTTACTTTTGTCATCTAGATTTATCGCCCTTTTACATTTAAATACACTGTGCTTTGGTGATGTATAATGGTGATGTACCGGAGTTATACTGGAATATAACAATAGAGATGGTAGGAGGAAGTGAGGCATCGGAATGAGGATTCATATTAGACCTCTCTCTCTCTATATATATATATATCGCTCCCTCTCTCTCTCTCTCTCTCACACACACACACAGAGCTCCTCTCACTCTCTCTCTCTCTCTATCTATCTATCTATCTCGCTCCCTCATACACACACACAGAGCTTCTCTCTCTCTCTCTCTCTCTCTCTCTCTCTCTCTCTCTCCCTCTCCCTCCCTCTCTCTCTATCTATCTATCTATCTCGCTCCCTCTCTCTCTCACACACACACACAGAGCTCCTCTCACTCTCTCTCTCTTCCTCTCCCTCTCCCTCTCCCTCGCCCTCTCTCTCTATCTCTCTTTCTCTTTCTCCCACTCTCTCTTTCACTCTATCCCTCTCCCCTTCTCTCTCCCCCTCCCTCCCTCTCTCTCACACACAGTTCCCCAGTAGAGAGTTATAGTATGTAGTCATGTGTTTCTTCCTTGAGGCAACGAATTGACCGAGTCGTCCCGGTTCTCTGCTTTTTCTATGTTCATGCCGAGGTTAGCTTTGTCTTTCATCCTTTCGAGATCGATAAACGTCCATGGGTCGATACCTCTTCTATATCTTTCTCACTTCTACTCACTCTCTCTCTCTCACTCTCTATCTCTCTATCTATCTATCCCTAAATCTCTCTCTATCTATCTATATATATATATATATATATATATATAGGAACGAGTAGGACCCCGACGGCTGAGCTCAAGCCGTTTCGACAGAATTAGCCGTCAAAACGGCTTGAGCTCAGCCGTCGGGGTCCTACTCGTTCATATTACCCACTATACTACCCTAAGTATTGAGTACTTTGGTGCGTTATGGTCCACCTGGTTCCTTATCACATTTCCTCCTTCGTTATATATATATATATATATATATATATATGTCTATCTATCTATCTCCCTCCCTCTCTCTCTCTCTCCCTCGGCCCACACTCTCTCTCCCTATCTATCTATCTATCTATCTCACTCTCTCTCGGACCACTCTCTCTCTCTCTCTCTCTCACTCTCCCTATCTATCTATCTATCTCTCTATCCCTAAATCTCTCTCTATCTATCTATCTATATATATATATATATCTGTCTATCTATCTATCTATCTCCCTCTCTCTCTCTCTCTCTCTCTCCCTCGGCCCACACTCTCTCTATCTATCTATATATATATATATATATATATATATATATATATATATATGTCTATCTATCTATCTCCCTCTCTCTCTCTCTCTCTCTCCCTCGGCCCACACTCTCTCTATCTATCTATATATATATATATATATATATATATATATATATATGTCTATCTATCTATCTCCCTCTCTCTCTCTCTCTCTCTCCCTCGGCCCACACTCTCTCTCTATATATATATATCTATATATCTATCTCACTCTCTCTCTCGGCCGACTCTCTCTCTCTATCTATCTATCTATCTATCTCTACTACTACTACTACTACTACTACTACTACTACTACTACTCCTCTTCAGACCACACTGGGCACAAGGACAATAATTTTAATTGATCATCAACAGAGGGTGTGTAAAGATCAGGATCAGCGCCATTTCCTCCAGACAAAATACATACATATATATATACATACATATATACATACATACATACACACATACATATATTCATACATATATATACATACACACATACATATATACAAACATATATATACATACATATATATACATACATACACACATACATATATTCATACATATATATACATACACACATACATATATACAAACATATATATACATACATATATATACATACATACATATATACATACATATATACATACATATATACATACATATATATACATACATACATACATACATACATACATACATACATACACACATACATATATACAAACATATATATACATACATATATATACAATACATACATACATACATATATACATACATATATACATACATATATATACATACATACATACACACATACATATATACATACATACATATATTCATACATATATACATACACATACATACATACATACATACATACATACATACATACATACATACATACACACACGCATGCATGCATACATACATACATACATACATACATATATTCATTCATACATACATGTATGCATATACACATACAAACATACAGACATACATATATACATACATACACACATACAAACATACATGCTTACATATATACATACATACACACATACAGACATACATACATACATACATACATACATGTATGCATACACACATACAAACATACAGACATACATATATACATACATACACACATACAAACATACATGCATACATGCATACATACATACATATATGTATGCATACACACATACAAACATACATACATACATACATACACACATACAAACATACATGCATACATATATACATACATACATACATACATGTATGCATACACACATACAAACATACATGCATACATATATACATACATGCATACATATATACATACATACATACATACATGTATGCATACACACATACAAACATACATGCATACATATATACATACATGCATACATACAAATAGACCAACAGACATTTATGTGTAAATGGATCACGATGGTGATTCCAAATCAAATATACATTACTATAATCTAAAAACATCAACTAATCTCTCTCTCACACACACACACACACACACACACATACACTGATAAATAACCACACACACAGACTGACAAATAAACACACACACACACACTGACAAATAAAAACACCAACACACACACAGACTGACAAATAAACACACACACACAGACTGACAAATAAACACACACACACACAGACTGACCTGACAAATAAACACACACACACAGACTGACAAATAAACACACATACACACACAGACTGACAAATAAACACACACACACACACACACAAATAAACACACACACACACACACACAAATAAACACACACACACACATACACACACATACGACAAATACACACACACAGACTGACAAATAAACACGCTGACATACACACACAACAAGCTCACGTATAGACACACACACAGGCACACATACAACACGTTCACCTATACACACACACAGACACATTACTCACCCGTCTACACACACACACAACACGCTTGCATATAGACACACATACACACACACACAATAGGCTCACGTATAAACACACATACACACACACTACACGCCTACCTACACACCACACACACACACTGATACCCCCCACACACACACCACACCACCACACACACAAACCACCACATACACACACACACACTACACGCCCGTCTACACACACACATAACACGCTCACGTATAAACACACACACACACACCTACACACCACACACACACTGAGGGCCCTCACACATCACACAGACTCACCACCACACCCCACACACCACCACACACCACCACACGCCCCACACACGACCACACCGCCTACACACCCCACCACACACACACACACCTACACACCACACACACACTGAGGGCCCCTACACATCACACAGACTCACCACAACACCCCCACACACACCCCACCACACACACACCACCACACCACACACCCCACCACACACCCCTACTCACCTCTGACCTCTTCTATTTTACCTATGTTCTAAAGTAAAGTTATAGCAACTATTCAGGACCGAAAACCAATCACTTGCTCTGCCAAAGTCAATATAACTGGGAGGTCAATAGATTATATAAGCTTTCACAATAATGAATACCATTTTGTTTTTCATCGATAGACACACTATTTCAATTCATCCATTAATCTGAGTCACCCCCTCCTTTTCTTTTTCTCTCTCTATCTCCCTCCCGCCTGATCTCACTTAGTCTTTCTCTCTCTCTCTCTCTCTCTATATATATATATATATATATATATATATATATATATTCTAACTTTAAATTTATACCTAATTGTGTATGGTTGACGATATATTTAGTCGATTCCCACGTGCTGTTGAAATGTTGGGTAAATATTATATGGCGGTCGTCCGTGAAGAGGCTGCTGTCGTTTATTTATCAAATATTTCTTCATAGGAGCCTTTATTCTTATAGCCTGGTCTAATTGATTTTTGTGTGGTTAATTATGCTGATTGGGAGAGGAAACGGTGTATATATGTTATCAAATGATTCTATGGACATACTCCGAGATTTGAACTCACAACTTTACCATTACAAGCAGATCGTTCTAACTGCATACATACTTACATGATGATGGCTGCCCCCTCGATATCGTGTATGGCCATTGCATGATATATCATTATTAATAATTATTAATTAATTCTATCATGCAATGCCTGTGCGTGAAGATATTTTTTTTAAGTGAGGAAAGACTTTGCACTGAGCCAATCCCACTCTCTGAGCGACAGTAGCTATAATCCGAAAAGAAGAAAAGATCAACATCATCGGTAACTACCGAGCCGCAGGTTTTATATCGCAGTTATCCCAGTTTCCTGAGTTGCCTTCTCCTAGAAGAATGCCCTGACAAAGGCTAGGGGTCCGTCACTCCCAGTGGTTTAACCGCGCGATCGGGTGTCCAGCCCGACTATTTCTATGTCCCCGCGCATATACATATACATGCACCCATGCATACACACATATACATATACACACACATGTACATGTGTATATACATATTTACACACTTTTGGATGGCCGTTGACTCTTATGAGCTCTTCCGCCCTTTGTCAGGTTTTGTTTTTTGTTCTGCAGGGTGTCCAAAATCGCCCTCCTCACCAAGTAAACTTGGTGGGGTTGCCGGTTTAGTCGCCGACGACCCGACCATGCGACAGGTTGTATTGGGTTACATGTTACCAGTAGCACTCAAGAGTGACCCGACATAGTTACATGCATACATACATACATACATACATACGTACATACATGGTGGCTGCCAACTCGTTTTCGAGTACGGCCACTACTTTATATCCATGTAGGAGAACTCCTACCGATGCGCTGACGAGTGTGACTTTTTAGTCCAGCCAGCGACATGAAAACTCTGGTACAAACACTACACCTGTGACAATTATTGACACATAGTGCTGGGCCCATGGTACCATGTGACGACAAGTGCAGAGAGATCTCCAGATATAAGGCAATGCATGTGCCGTGAAGCTTTTATAGTGAGCAAAGGCACGGCACAAAGCCAGTCCCTCTCTCTTAACCAAGATGATATTTACCAAAAAGAAGAACAAGTCAACATCATTGGATACCATCAGGGTTGCAGGTGTTATATCAGAGTTTTCCTTCTCCTAGAATTCTGCCTTGACAAAGGCCAAGGGGTCATCTCTCCCGGTTATTTTGGATGGCATACATACATACATACATACATACATACATACATACATACATAGTATGAAGTATTATTTTATCGAATGCTTTTTCTCGAACCGCTATGTTAGGAGATAAGCTCATACAGAAACGTAAGCACAGGCAGACACACACGCGCGTGAGTGCGTGTGTGTTTGTGTGTATGTGTGTGTATCTGTGTATGTGTGTACGTCGATTTCTGTGTGTGTGTGTGTGTGTGTGTGTGTGTGTGTCTGTCTGTGTCTGTGTCTGTGTGTGTGTGTGTGTGTGTTTGTGTCTGTGTAAGCATGTGTTCAGGCGCTCGTGTAGTTATGTCTGTATATATGTGTGTAAGGAGTGGCGGGGTGACAAACCTCTCACAAACATTTTTTCACCAAACGAAGCTGTTACAATTCAGCCAAAGTTTCATTAAACATAAGGGAAATAACTTCTCACTACTTATGTCTATTTACATCTGACATAAGCAAACTTTATCGAACAGTGATCCGCACAAGATGTGGCTTATCTTAAGGCAATTTTCAATATAGGCGTGCCATTCAGAAAGCCTTTCAGTTTTGTAGATATAATAAATTTTATATCTCTCTCTATATATATATATCCGTAGTGGTAGAGCACTTAGTCCATGGGACGAGTTTGGTAGAAGTAGTAACACAATAGTTAGTTCACCATACCGAGAACAATTGTTTCACCTTATGCGGATCTTCAGCTCATATATATATATATATATGAAATCCATATATCACTCTAAACACTATTTCAAAATAATTGTTTCTACTTTTGGCACAAGGCCAGCAATTATTCCAGTGCATTACTGGTACTTTATTTTATCGACCCCGTAAGGATGAAATGCAAAGTTAACCTCGGCGGGATTTGAACTCAGATCGTAAAGGGCCGTAACTCTATGCTGCAAAGTTTGGCGTCCGACCCTCTACCGATACTGCCAACAAAATAATAAACTTCATTTAAATATTACTTGTTTGGCTTATTGAAACTTTAAAATATCAGTTACTTCCCTTGCATATATTAGTTTTTTTTTACATAGGTTCCGTATCAGTTAGTTCCCTTGATGACATTGTTATCAGTACATATGTTAACAGCAAAAGAGATTAATCTGAGTGAATTGTTAACAAATTTTTGTTACTTTAGAGCAGCGTTTCTCAACCTGTGTTGAGTTCCCAGGAACAAGTGATCGCTAGGAATTCCACGAGAAACATTGATAAATAAGCTAATGCATTATTGATTAATTTTTGTTAATACAATTCTATATAGCACGAGGCGAATCACAAATAAGAGCAGCAGCAACAAACTCCCTTTTGCATCAATTACCAACCAGGGAAGACTAGGTATAGAAAGTGTAGCATCGGTGGTAGTGCCCCCAGTATGGCCTCAGCCCCTCGGTGGAACGCACATAAATAAATAAATAAATCGAAATTTGTGTATTGTAGGAAAATCCTTGAAACGACTCTTCAAAATATAACTCTACTAACCCAAGTATTGAGTACTCAGTTGTGTAATGGTCTAACCAGTTTCAAACTGAATCCATACTGATTTATTTATATATATATATATATATATATATATATATATATATATATATCGATAAAAGGCCTTGGGCGC
>OZ024749.1:51160986-51188486 GCA_964016885.1 Eledone cirrhosa
GTTATAAACTTTTAAGGTTGTTGGAATCCCAACAAATTAAATATAACTTCTGCATATATATATATATATATATATATATTAACTAGTCTGTATACAATTATAACTTTATGCTGTAGCATTAAAAGAACGCTTATAGCTTACAGCAGGCCCGAAAGTGCCGCCCCATAAAAGTGTCGCTTGGGGAGGCGGACCGCTCCTTTGTAACTACGCTACTGGGTATATGAACTGTTGTTTTTACAGGGGCCATTTGTGGGGTGAGGGCGAAGGGAATTTATAAGGCACACTAAATAGGGGATACCAAGTGGAGCCTTATCCAAAATATCTGACTTGTTTATTTATTTATTATATTACGTATTCCCGCCGACAGCCTGAGACCAGTCTGGGGCAACGTCATTGATATATTTATAGTTGTTTTCTTGACCCTCCCTGAAAAAAGAGTTCTACTATGGTAGATGATAATATTTGTTTGTCTGTCTGTCGTTGGGCGTTTCTTTCGCTGAAGCAAAGTTGTTGTGTGTGTAGGAGGGATATAGCTACTCAACCCCACTGCACCCAACTAAATCAGCATCATCACTGTCGTTATAAAGAGCAAAAACATCGACAACAAGAACAAGAACAACAACAACAACAACAACAACAACAACAACACAAACATCGACAACAAGAACAACAACAAGAACAACAACACAAACATCGACAACAAGAACAACAACAAAAACATCGACAACAAGAACAACAACAAGAACAACAACAACAACAACAACAAAAACATGGACAACAAGAACAAGACTGGTTGGGTAAGCATCAACAGCATTGCAAACATCAACAACAGCTGCAGAAACATGACCTGCTTGCTCAACATTGTATGCAGCAACAATATAAGCTGCTAAAGCAACAACAACAACAACAAATGCAACTGCAACAACAACAACAACTGCAACAGCACCAACTGCGACAACAACAGCAAATGCGGCAGCAGCAACTGCAACAACAACGACTGCAACTGCGACGACAACAACAAGTGCAACAGGAGCAGCAGCAACAACAAAGACAGCAACAAGTGCAGCGGAACTACCACCACCAACAAGAACAACAAAGAGAACAACAGCAGCAACAAGTGCAGCAGCACCAACAACAACAACAACAAAGACAAGAACAGCAGCAACAAGTGCAGCAGCACCAACAACAACAAAGACAAGAACAGCAACAACAAGTGCAGCAGCACCAACAACAACAACAACAAAGACAAGAACAGCAGCAACAACAACAACAACAAAGACAAGAACAGCAGCAACAACAACAACAACAAAGAGAACAACAGCAGCAACAAGTGCAGCACCAACAACAACAACAACAAAGACAAGAACAGGAGCAACAACAACAACAACAAAGACAAGAACAGCAGCAACAACAAGAACAACAAAGAGAACAACAGCAGCAACAAATGCAGCACCAACAACAACAACAACAAAGACAAGAACAGCAGCAACAACAAGAACAACAAAGACAACAACAGCAACAACTAATGCAGCAGTACCAACAAAAACCACAACAGCAACAAAGACAAGAGCAGCTGCTAATAGAACAACAACAGCAACAACAGCAACAACAACAGCAACTACAAAGGCAACAACAGCAATTACAACAACAACAACAACAACTACAAAAGCAACTACAGCGAATAGAAAAGGAAATACTGAAACTGCAACCACAAAGAGAACAGCAAGAAAAACTACAACAAGAACAACAACAAAGAGAACAACAACAAGAACAACAACAAAGAGAACAACAACAGAGAGAACAACAACAAAGAGAACAACAACAGAGAGAACAACAACAGAGAGAACAACAACAAAGAGAACAACAACAAAGAGAACAACAACAGAGTGAACAACAACAAAGAGAACAACAGAGAGAACAACAACAAGAACAGCAACAACAAGAAAAAGAACAACAACAAAGAGAACAACAACAGAGAGAACAACAACAAAGAGAACAACAACAAAGAGAACAACAACAAAGAGAACAACAACAGAGAGAACAACAACAGAGAGAACAACAACAGAGAGAACAACAACAAAGAGAACAACAACAAAGAGAACAACAACAGAGAGAACAACAACAAAGAGAACAACAACAAAGAGAACAACAACAAAGAGAACAACAACAGAGACAACAACAACAGAGAGAACAAAAACAAAGAGAACAACAACAAAGAGAACAACAACAAAGAGAACAACAACAGAGAGAACAACAACAAAGAGAACAACAACAAAGAGAAAAACAACAGAGAGAACAACAACAAAGAGAACAACAACAAAGAGAAAAACAACAGAGAGAACAACAACAAAGAGAACAACAACAAAGAGAACAACAAAGAAAACAACAACAAAGAGAACAACAACAAAGAGAACAACAACAAAGAGAACAACAACAAAGAGAACAACAACAAAGAAAACAACAACAAAGAGAACAACAACAAAGAGAACAACAACAGAGAGAACAACAACAAAGAGAACAACAGAGAGAACAACAACAAAGAGAACAACAGAGAGAACAACAACAAGAACAGCAACAACAAGAAAAAGAACAGCAACAACAACAACAACAACAACAACAGCAGCAGCAGCAAGAAGAAAGTGAACAACAACAACAACAACAACAACAAAGTGAACAACAACAACAACAGCAAGAAGAAAGTGAACAACAACAACAACAACAACAAGAAAGTGAACAACAACAACAGCAAGAAGAAAGTGAACAACAACAACAAGAAAGTGAACAACAACAACAACAAGAAAGTGAACAACAACAGCAAGAAGAAAGTGAACAAAAACAAAAACAACAACAAGAAAGTGAACAAAAACAAAAACAACAACAAGAAAGTGAACAACAACAGCAAGAAGAAAGTGAACAACAACAAAAACAACAACAAGAAAGTGAACAAAAACAACAACAAGAAAGTGAACAACAACAAAAACAACAACAAGAAAGTGAACAAAAACAACAACAACAACAAGAAAGTGAACAACAACAGCAAGAAGAAAGTGAACAACAACAAAAACAACAAGAAAGTGAACAAAAACAAAAACAACAAGAAAGTGAACAACAACAGCAACAAGAAAGTGAACAACAACAAAAACAACAACAAGAAAGTGAACAAAAACAAAAACAACAAGAAAGTGAACAAAAACAAAAACAACAACAAGAAAGTGAACAAAAACAAAAACAACAACAAGAAAGTGAACAACAACAAAAACAACAACAAAAAAGTGAACAAAAACAACAAGAAAGTGAACAACAACAAAAACAACAACAAGAAAGTGAACAACAACAAAAACAACAAGAAAGTGAACAACAACAAAAACAACAACAAGAAAGTGAACAACAACAAAAACAACGACAAGAAAGTGAACAACAACAAAAACAACAACAAGAAAGTGAACAACAACAAAAACAACAACAAGAAAGTGAACAAAAACAACAGCAAGAATTATACAATCAAAATCCGAGTGAATCAGTGATTAGTTCAAATATTCCCGTTTTCCACTTCAATGAGATCGATACACCATTATCTTACAAAGAACAGTTCAATAACAAATATACACCTGGACATAGCTCCTGTGAGACATCAGCAGTTTCCCGTGGCAAAACTATTAAGAGATCAGTATCAGTTTAAGATTAATTGACAGACAGATTGAGAGAGAGACAGAATCTAGCATTGGTTGAGAGAGAGACTTTAACGCTGATTGACAGACAGATTGAGAGAGAGACAGAATCTAGCATTGGTTGAGAGAGAGACTTTAACACTGATTGACAGACAGATTCAGAGAGAGACAGAATCTAGCATTGGTTGAGAGAGAGACTTTAACGCTGATTGACAGACAGATTGAGAGAGAGAGACAGAATCTAGCATTGGTTGAGAGAGAGACTTTAACGCTGATTGACAGACAGATTGAGAGAGAGACAGAATCTAGCATTGGTTGAGAGAGAGACTTTAACGCTGATTGACAGACAGATTGAGAGAGAGACAGAATCTAGCATTGGTTGAGAGAGAGACTTTAACGCTGATTGACAGACAGATTGCGAGAGAGACATAATCTAGCATTGGTTGAGAGAGAGACTTTAACGCTGATTGACAGACACATTGAGAGAGAGACAGAATCTAGCATTGATTGAGAGAGAGACTTTAACACTGATTGACAGACAGATTGAGAGAGACAGAATCTAGCATTGGTTGAGAGAGAGACTTTAACACTGATTGACAGACAGATTGAGAGAGAGAGAGACAGAATCTAGCATTGGTTGAGAGAGAGACTTTAACACTGATTGACAGACAGATTGAGAGAGAGAGAGAGACAGAATCTAGCATTGGTTGAGAGAGAGACTTTAACGCTGATTGACAGACAGATTGAGAGAGAGAGACAGAATCTAGCATTGGTTGAGAGAGACACTTTAACACTGATTGACAGACAGATTGAGAGAGAGAGACAGAATCTAGCATTGGTTGAGAGAGAGACTTTAACACTGATTGACAGACAGATTGAAAGAGAGAGACAGAATCTAGCATGGTTGAGAGAGAGACTTTAACACTGACTGACAGACATATTGAGAGAGGGACATAATCTAGCATTGGTTGAGAGAGAGAATTTAACACTGATTGACAGACAGATTGAGAGAGGGACAGAATCTAGCATTGGTTGAGAGAGAGACTTTAACACTGATTGACAGACAGATTGAGAGAGAGACAGAATCTAGCATTGGTTGAGAGAGAGAATTTAATACTGATTGACAAACAGATTGAGAGAGAGAGACAGAATCTAGCATTGGTTGAGAGAGAGACTTTAACACTGATTGAGAGACAGATTGAGAGAGAGAGACAGAATCTAGCATTGGTTGAGAGAGAGACTTTAACACTGATTGACAGACAGTTTGAGAGAGAGAGAGATAGAATCTAGCATTGGTTGACAGAGAGACTTTAACACTGATTGACAGACAGATTGAGAGAGAGAGACATAATCTAGCATTGGTTGAGAGAGAGACTTTAACACTGATTGGCAGACAGATTGAGAGAGGGACAGAATCTAGCATTGCTTGAGAGAGAGACTTTAACAGTGACTGATTGACAGATTGAGAGAGAGACAGAATCTAGCATTGGTTGAGAGAGAGACTTTAACACTGATTGACAGACAGATTGAGAGAGAGAGACAGAATCTAGCATTGGTTGAGAGAGAGACTTTAACACTGATTGACAGACAGATTGAGAGAGGGACAGAATCTAGCATTGGTTGAGAGAGAGACTTTAACACTGATTGACAGACAGATTGAGAGAGGGACAGAATCTAGCATTGGTTGAGAGAGAGACTTTAACGCTGATTGACAGACAGATTGAGAGAGAGACAGAATCTAGCATGGTTGAGAGAGAGACTTTAACACTGATTGACAGACAGATTGAGAGAGAGAGACAGAACCTAGCATTGGTTGAGAGAGAGACTTTAACACTGATTGACTGACAGATTGAGAGAGGGACAGAATGTAGCATTGGTTGAGAGAGAGACTTTAACGCTGATTGACAGACAGATTGAGAGAGAGACAGAATCTAGCATGGTTGAGAGAGAGACTTTAACACTGATTGACAGACAGATTGAGAGAGAGAGACAGAATCTAGCATTGGTTGAGAGAGAGACTTTAACACTGATTGACAGACAGATTGAGAGAGACAGAATCTAGCATTGCTTGAGAGAGAGACTTTAACAGTGACTGACAGACAGATTGAGAGAGAGAGACAGAACCTAGCATTGGTTGAGAGAGAGACTTTAACACTGATTGACAGACAGATTGAGAGAGAGACAGAATCTAGCATTGGTTGAGAGAGAGACTTTAACAGTGATTGACAGACAGATTGAGAGAGAGAGACAGAATCTAGCATTGGTTGAGAGAGAGAATTTAACACTGATTGACAGACAGATTGAGAGAGAGACAGAATCTAGCATTGGTTGAGAGAGAGACTTTAACACTGATTGACAGACAGATTGAGAGAGAGAGACAGAATCTAGCATTGGTTGAGAGAGAGAATTTAACACTGATTGACAGACAGATTGAGAGAGAGAGACAGAATCTAGCATTGGTTGAGAGAGAGACTTTAACACTGATTGACAGACAGATTGAGAGAGAGACAGAATCTAGCATTGGTTGAGAGAGAGACTTTAACAGTGACTGACAGACAGATTGAGAGAGAGACAGAATCTAGCATTGGTTGAGAGAGAGAATTTAACAGTGACTGACAGACAGATTGAGAGAGAGAGACAGAATCTAGCATTGGTTGAGAGAGAGACTTTAACACTGATTGACAGACAGATTGAGAGAGAGAGACAGAATCTAGCATTGGTTGAGAGAGAGACTTTAACACTGATTGACAGACAGATTGAGAGAGAGAGACAGAATCTAGCATTGGTTGAGAGAGAGGCTTTAACACTGATTGACAGACAGATTGAGAGAGAGACAGAATCTAGCATTGGTTGAGAGAGAGAGACTTTAACAGTGACTGACAGACAGATTGAGAGAGAGAGACAGAATCTAGCATTGGTTGAGAGAGAGAATTTAACACTGATTGACAAACAGATTGAGAGAGAGAGACAGAATCTAGCATTGGTTGAGAGATTGACTTTAACACTGATTGACAGACAGATTGAGAGAGAGAGACAGAACCTAGCATTGGTTGAGAGAGAGACTTTAACACTGATTGACAGACAGATTGAGAGAGAGAGACAGAATCTAGCATTGGTTGAGAGAGACTTTAACACTGATTGACAGACAGATTGAGAGAGAGAGACAGAATCTAGCATTGGTTGAGAGAGAGACTTTAACACTGACTGACAGACAGATTGAGAGAGAGAGAAAGAATCTAGCATTGGTTGAGAGAGAGAATTTAACACTGATTGACAGACAGATTGAGAGAGAGACAGAATCTAGCATTGGTTGAGAGAGAGACTTTAACACTGATTGACAGACAGATTGAGAGAGAGAGACAGAATCTAGCATTGGTTGAGAGAGAGAATTTAACACTGATTGACAGACAGATTGAGAGAGAGAGACAGAATCTAGCATTGGTTGAGAGAGAGACTTTAACACTGATTGACAGACAGATTGAGAGAGAGACAGAATCTAGCATTGGTTGAGAGAGAGACTTTAACAGTGACTGACAGACAGATTGAGAGAGAGACAGAATCTAGCATTGGTTGAGAGAGAGAATTTAACAGTGACTGACAGACAGATTGAGAGAGAGAGACAGAATCTAGCATTGGTTGAGAGAGAGACTTTAACACTGATTGACAGACAGATTGAGAGAGAGAGAAAGAATCTAGCATTGGTTGAGAGAGAGATTTTAACACTGATTGACAGACAGATTGAGAGAGAGAGAAAGAATCTAGCATTGGTTGAGAGAGAGACTTTAACACTGATTGACAGACAGATTGAGAGAGAGAGACAGAATCTAGCATTGGTTGAGAGAGAGACTTTAACACTGACTGACAGACAGATTGAGAGAGAGAGACAGAACCTAGCATTGGTTGAGAGAGAGACTTTAACACTGATTAACAGACAGATTGAGAGAGAGAGACAGAATCTAGCATTGGTTGAGAGATTGACTTTAACACTGATTGACAGACAGATTGAGAGAGAGAGACAGAACCTAGCATTGGTTGAGAGAGAGACTTTAACACTGATTGACAGACAGATTGAGAGAGAGAGACAGAATCTAGCATTGGTTGAGAGAGACTTTAACACTGATTGACAGACAGATTGAGAGAGAGAGACAGAATCTAGCATTGGTTGAGAGAGAGACTTTAACACTGACTGACAGACAGATTGAGAGAGAGAGAAAGAATCTAGCATTGGTTGAGAGATTGACTTTAACGCTGATTGACAGACAGATTGAGAGAGAGACAGAATCTAGCATAGGTTGAGAGAGAGACTTTAACACTGATTGACAGACAGATTGAGAGAGAGAGACAGAATCTAGCATTGGTTGAGAGAGACTTTAACACTGATTGACAGACAGATGGAGAGAGAGACAGAATCTAGCATTGGTTGAGAGAGAGACTTTAACACTGATTGACAAACAGATTGAGAGAGAGACAGAATCTAGCATTGGTTGAGAGAGAGAATTTAACACTGATTGACAGACAGATTGAGAGAGAGAGACAGAATCTAGCATTGGTTGACAGAGAGACTTTAACACTGATTGACAGACAGATGGAGAGAGAGACACAGAATCTAGCATTGGTTGACAGAGAGAATTTAACACTGATTGACAGACAGATTGAGAGAGAGAGAGACAGAATCTAGCATTGGTTGAGAGAGAGAATTTAACACTGATTGACAGACAGATTGAGAGAGAGAGACAGAATCTAGCATTGGTTGACAGAGAGACTTTAACACTGATTGACAGACAGATTGAGAGAGAGAGAGACAGAATCTAGCATTGGTTGAGAGAGAGAATTTAACACTGATTGACAGACAGATTGAGAGAGAGAGACAGAATCTAGCATTGGTTGACAGAGAGACTTTAACACTGATTGACAGACAGATTGAGAGAGAGAGAGACAGAATCTAGCATTGGTTGAGAGAGAGAATTTAACACTGATTGACAGACAGATTGAGAGAGAGAGACAGAATCTAGCATTGGTTGAGAGAGAGACTTTAACACTGATTGACAGACAGATTGAGAGAGAGAGACAGAATCTAGCATTGGTTGAGAGAGAGACTTTAACACTGATTGACAGACGGATTGACAGAGAGAGACAGAATCTAGCATTGGCTGAGAGAGAGACTTTAACACTGACTGACAGACAGATTGAGAGAGAGACAGAATCTAGCATTGGTTGAGAGAGAGACTTTAACACTGATTGACAGACAGATTGAGAGAGAGAGACAGAATCTAGCATTGGTTGAGAGAGAGACTTTAACACTGATTGACAGACAGATTGAGAGAGAGACAGAATCTAGCATTGGTTGAGAGAGAGACTTTAACACTGATTGACAGACAGATTGAGAGAGAGACAGAATCTAGCATTGGTTGAGAGAGAGACTTTAACACTGATTGACAGACAGATTGAGAGAGGGACAGAATCTAGCATTGGTTGAGAGAGAGACTTTAACACTGATTGACAGACAGATTGAGAGAGAGACAGAATCTAGCATTGGTTGAGAGAGAGACTTTAACACTGATTGACAGACAGATTGAGAGAGAGGGACAGAATCTAGCATTGGTTGAGAGAGAGACTTATTCAGAGACTGAAATCAAAGGTAGAAAATCATTATTGTAATTAATCCCAGAATATTAATAGAGTATGATTTGGAATTAGGGTCTTTTGAGAGGTTTATTTCTAATGCTAGCAAAGAAGGATCACTTAATTTCAGGTTTTGTTTTTAATGTAATGCTGTATATATTATATATCTATATATAAGGGTTCGCTAAATGTTTTATACGCTGACTATGAAGGCGTGATACTAGAGCAGTGAAATTTTGCATTGTTTCTTTCCAGGGACTACAGTCTTTAAAGTGGATGTTGATAGGAAGGGCATCCAACCATAAAACACTCGCTAAACGTAGATTTGGGAGGACTCACATATATACATATACACACACACACACACGCATATATATATATATATATATTTATATATATATATATATATATGCATATATACGTACAAACATACACACACACATATATATTCACATATATGTATATACGTGTACACACATAAACATATATATATATATATATAGGTATATACATGTACACACATAAATATATATATATATAGGTATATACATGTACACACATAAACATATATATATATAGGCATATATATGTACACACATAAACATATATATATAGGCATATATATGTACACACAAACATATATATATAGACATATACACATATACACATATACATATATATGCAATTACATGTACACACATATACATATATATATATATGCACATATATTCATATATATACGCATATACACATACACATATATATGCATATACACGTACATGCATATACATATATATGCACATATATTCATATATATATATATATGCGTGTATATACATATATATATATATGCACATATACACATATAAATACGCATATATATATTTATATATATATGGGGGAGAGGAAAGTGGCAGCATGCTACTTGTCCGTCTTTGGGTAAAAAACAAACACAAACCTTTTCCTCTCTGTCTTTTCTCTGCTTGTTTCTGTAAAGTGTACCATCAGTCCGTTGGTATACCTCTATTACACAATTTACACCTGATGAGGTCACTGGGTTATTATGCAACCTGGCCACTGAAATGTGCACAGTGTTTGCAGAAATAAAAAATTAAGGAAATTAAACATATTTGGCCTTCTGTCATTTCACTTTATAATATATATCATCATTATCATCATATATACATATATATACATGTATATATATATATATATATATAACGGCGATGAATTACCAACCAAACAGTGAGTGTGTTCTGTTATTAATTCTGGCAATATTATTACACAAATATGACCCTCCCCAAGTATAACAATATATATATATATATATATTTATATATATATAAATATATATTTATTTATATATAAATATATATTTATTTATATATATATAAATATATATTTATATCAGATGAGCATTCTAGTCAGATAGATTTTATCCTGATCAGAGGATGTGACAGATGGACAGTCGTAAACACAAAAGCCTTCCTTAGTGAGGAATGTACCTCCCAACATAACTTAGTTGTCAGCAACCTCACGAACCTGGAAACAGAAGCCAACCTGGAGAAGAAAGATCTGGAAACTGAAAGACCCCTCAGCCAGTAACAGATTTAAAGATATTTTACTTGACGCCTATGACAGTAAAGAAGAACAGATAGAGACATTCAATGTAGAAGAGCACTGGGAGTTCCTAAAAAATAACTTACTAAAAGCGACGGATGAAATCTGTGGCTGGAGTAAGACTACAGGCAGGAGGAGAGTGACTTGGTGGTGGAACAATAAGGTAGATGAGGCAGTTAAGGCCAAGAGACAGGCATGGAAAGAATGGAAGAATGGGGGAAGCAGGGTACATTACATTGAGACCAGGAGGGAAGCTAGGCGACAAGTATACTTAGATAGAAGGGAAGCAGAGGCTAGAAAATTCAAGCATGTTTTGCAACGTGAGGACCAGAAACAGGAGGTGTTCAAGATTGCGAGGCAGTGTATCAGAGAGAATTGTGATGTCATTAGAGAGAAGTATATCCGGAATGATAAAGAGGAGCTTGCTCTCACAAGTGCTGAGAAGAAAGATGCGGTGAATTGGCAGTATCGGTAGAGGGTTGGACGCCATGCTTTCTAGCATAGTTACGTCCCTTTACAGTCTGAGTTCAAATCTCGCCGAGGTTAACTTTGCCTTTCATCCTTACGGGGTCGATAAAATAAAGTACCAGTAATGTACTGGGTAATTGCTGGCCTTGTGCCTAAAGTAGAAACAATTATGATAGATTACTAAATGAGGAGAATGCATGGGAAAAAGAGACCCTACTCCAAGTAGACCCTATAGAGGGGCCAGCAGTACAAGTCAGCAGCAGTGTAGTAAGTAAGGCAATCAAAGATATGAAGACGGGGAAGGCAACCGGTCCATCGGGTATAGCTGCCGAGATGCTGAAGGCATCTGGGTCGGTAGGTGACACCATAACCACATTTATTGTTAACCAGGTAATACTAGGTGTCATACCAAAGGATTGGTGCAGCAGCATCATTGTCAACTGCTACAAAGATAAAGGTGATACACTAGATAGAGGAAACTATAGAGGTATAAATTTGATGGACCAGGTCTTGAAAGTAACAGAAAGAGTTATAGCACAGTTGATTAGGGACCGAGTGAAACTAGATGAGATGCTATTTGGGTTTGTGCCAGGAAGAGGCACCACTGATGCCCTCTTCCTTGTGAGGCAGTTACAGGAAAAGTACCTAGGAAAAGTACCTAGCTAAAAATAAGCCGCTCTACCTGGCATTCGTCGAGAAAGCCTTTGACAGAGTTCCCCGTGCTATAATCTGGTGGGATCTTAGTAAACTAGGAGTATATGAATGGCTTGTGAAAGCTGTACAAGCCATGTAGAGGGAGCAGTCAGCAAAGTTAGGATTAGCAATGACTATAGCGAGGAATTTAGCATACAGGTTGGTGTCCACCAGGCCTCTGTTCTTAGCTCTCTCCTGTTCATCATAGTTCTGCAGGCAATAACAGAGGAGTTTAAGACTAGATGCCCATGGGAAATCCTGTATGCAGATGACCTTGCACTTATAGCTGAATCTATGGTAGAACTAGAGAAGAAATTCCAAACTTGGAAGCAGGGACTAGAAAGAAAGGGTCTCAAAGTCAACCTGACAAAGACTAAGGTCCTTGTAAGTAGATGATAAAACAAAACCCAGATCCCCTCAGGGAAATGGCCTTGCTCAGTATGTAGGAAAGGTGTAGGTAGGAACTCCATTCTCTGCCCCAAATGCAAACAATGGGTACGCAAGAGATGTAGCGGGATCGCAGGAAGCTTAACTAAGAATGTAGGTTTCACATGTAGCAGCTGTGCTGGGACAGCAAGCAGCAAACAGCCACAGGAAACAAGTACCACTAAACTCTGGGAGGGCTCTGTAGAAACAGTAGACAGCTTCTGCTACCTAGGTGACCGAATTAGCAGCGGAGGTGGGTGTTCGGAAAGTACAATAACTAGGGTAAGAACAGGATAGAAGTTCAGGGAGCTACTGCCACTGCTAGCTGCAAAAGGCTTTTCCCTCAAAATGAAAGGCAGACTGTATGATGCATGTATACGAACAGCAATGGTACATGGTAGTGAGAACTGGGCGCTGTCTGTGTAAGACTTGTGTAGATTAGAAAGAAACGAAGCCTGCATGCTCCGATGGATGTGTAATAGTAATATACGCAAACGGCAAAGCATAAACAAATTGAGAGAGAGACTGAGAATAAGAGGAATCAAATGCTGTGTGCAGGAGAGGCAGTTGCGTTGGTATGGACATGTGATGCGTATGAAGGATGACAGCTGCACAAAAAGGTGCAGAGCACTAGAAGTCAATGGAAACCGTGGAGTGGGGAGACCCAAGAAGACCTGGGATGAGGTGATAAAAGCCAACCTTACCCAATTACACCCCTCAAAGGTGATGACACACAACTGTGACCTCTGGCGTCACGCAGTAATACAGAAGACCCGACCCCGCACGGGTACAAGCCGAAACTGAAGCATATAGACAATATGCCCCCACACCCTCCCTCTGCAAAGTGGTCGTGGAGGTGCCACGACAAAAAAGCACCCAGCCCACTGTAAAGTGGACGTGTAGGCGCCACGGAAAAAAGCACCCAGCACTCACTGTAAATGAGGTTGGTGTTAGGAAGGGCATCCAACTGTAGAAATCAAGCCAGAATCAGTTCCCGTATGAGCAAGGCATGGTCAGCCGACTGGATACTGCCCACAACAAGACAACCCGTCTAACCCATGCTAGTGTGGAAGAACGGATGTAAAACAGTGATGATGATGATGATGCACATATATACATACATATATATATATGCATATATATATTTATATATACACACACACATATATATATATATATATATATATATATATATACGCACACGCATACTTGCACCCACACATAAATACTGAAAAAATTCAAATATTTTTTTTTTTTTTCTCTTTTGAAATTGAATATCTAAATTATTTCCATACTAAAGTATTTAAGCAAAGGATAAATATGATCATTTATGGATATAAAAATATACTTGTAACTTATAATGTGGTTATGCTGTAAAAGATTTGAATATATTAACATTATATAAGCATTAAATGAGAAATTTCATATCCGTTTCCACTTTTATTGAGAGCAGTTTATAATTCTAATGTTCCATTCTGTTTCATTTGAAGTACTTCTAATTCCCCTTCAAATGTTGTTTCTTTTTTTATTGGGAAACGGTTCAATGAAAAATATTTTGTGATTTTTGAATTTGAGTCTGAAACTTTTGTGTTATCCATAATAAAGTCTTTTAAATTTTTCCCTATACGGGAATTTTTCAAACTAGTTCGATATTTATGATTTTCAACAGGTATTAGTAGTTGGAGTCTTTTTTTAATAATATTTACCAACACATTTTGCTCAGCTAATTTTGAATTTATGGTTACTGTTGTAGGTTTGTTTTGTAGAGAAGCTGTTTCTTTGGGTATGCCTGCATGCAACATCCTTTCAGCCACAAACCGACCAACTTGTCTATATTTTACAAAGTAATTTTGTGGCATAAAGCTTGTTTTTACTGAATTCCTAAATTTATCTTTATCATGGTTTTTAATGGTGGTAATATTTGAACTCTTACTGTCATTGCCCAAATGTGAAATCTTCATTTTAGATTGGATCTGTTGACTGTTTTTAAAATCAACTAATACAGATAAAAGTTTAAGTTTATTAGAAATGTTCTCATTTATATGTTTACATTTTTTGCTCCTTCCCAAATTATGTAGTGTGTATTTACAACTTGTAAAATTAGTTAACCGTGGATAAGTCTTAGTAATATCCTTACTAAAACTATGTAAGTGGATAGGTTTGGGATGAGGTGGAATGTTTCCTTCTGCCAGATTGTGTTTAGATGATCCCCACAGAAAAAATCGCTTTCTCACATAACCACTATTGTTAAGATTTTGAGGAGATTTGATGAAGTTATTGTTTAATTTTAAACTTACATATAGATTTCTAAAATTCCTTTGTAAGTGAGGAACTAATAGATGACTAGATTTATTGTTTATAATATGTCTATCATTATCGATTTTCTTGATTGATTTTGGATTGTGTTTCATTTTTAATTCTGGAAAAGTCAGATTTACTGATACTGCAAATAAATTTTCCCTTTTGATAATTAATTTTACTTCTTCTAGGGTAAGTTTTCTTGTAGAAGAAGAGTTAGATTTTCTGGCCTTTATATATCCATGAAGAATTAAACCCCATTTAATCAAGATTCCATTATTTTCATTGTCCTGTTTGTCAAAGATTTGTAATGTCCAGGTACCATTTGGATCTTCCCCCCAATGGAGAACACTGAGGAAATTAAAATCGATACCATCTTTGGAACAATCAAGTCTTCTTGGAGAAAGCATTTTAGACTTTGTGCCACAAGGAGAGACAAGAAATATTTGAAGCTCCCCGCGACAAGAATGTTTGAGTTTTATATACAACTGAACATGTTCTAAGAAGTTCATTTTTAATGAGCCATCATATTCATTGGTGGAAATTTTCATATAAATTGGTTCCATATATGATATTTTTCTGAAAGGAAAATATTTATATTATTTAATCATTGTAAAATATAAAATATTTTCAGCATTGATATAATTTTACATGACAGAAAGCTTGAAGGAATATTACATTAGATGAAATAGATGACCAGGGACAGATTAATACATTAGTTGAAATACATGACCAAGGGATGAACTAGTACATTATCCACTGGTCATCTATTTCCAATAGACTAGTACAGTTTTTCCAACCTATGGTCACATGGCTAAAATGGGCCATGGCAAATTTCAGGTGGGCCACAGAAATTTTATAATTTTATCTTTATTGGATATACTCTATGTAAAATGGAAGTCATTTTTTACACTATAATAATTTCATGAGTTGGGTTCAAAGTGGGCCATGAGCTTAAAAAAGGTTGGGAACCACTGAACCAGTAAATTAGTTGAAATAGATGACCAGGAGTTGTCTAGTTCATTATTGGAAATAGATGACAGAACAGGACTATTACATTATTTGAATTACATGAAAGGGTGGGACTATTACATTAGTTGAATTACATGAAAGGGTGGGACTATTACATTAGTTGAATTACATGACCAGGAAAATATTTCTAGGATTTGTGACAATATTTCATGTCTTCAAGGCAAGATCAATGGTTGTTTTACAAGAATTTCTAAATTCTACCTTAATAATCTGTTGTTTGAAACATTTCTAAACAAAATTATCTTAAATAAAATTAGGATAGAATGTTTTAATATGTATATGACCATCTTAAAATGATCAGTTTTGTATCATAAAACTAGGTGTGGTTTCAGGTTGTTTGCTATGAAAAAGGGTTAAGACTTACCTTTTCATGACTCGACTGAAATGTGAATATTTAGTGGCTACAGGTACATTCTTCCAGCTTTGTGCAAGTTTTACCATGTGAGCACAGTCCATTATACCAAAACCAAAAGTATTGCTGAAGTGAATACCAGCCCCATTCTGGAACCAAGAATTATCTACTGAAGGGATTCTAGCACCATGTACTACTATATGCTGGACATCCCGCCAAGTCAAAAATGGGCTGTAAAATAATAACAATGATAATAATGGTTTCTGATTTAAGCACAAGGCCAGCAATTTTTTGTGGAAGGGGAAAGTCGATTAAATCGACCTCAGGGCATTACTAGTACTTTATTTTATTGGCCTCATAAAGATGAAAGGCAAAGCTAACTTCGGCAGGGTTTGAACTCACAACGTAAAGAGTCATAACTCTATACCTTGAATCATGTTACCCGACCCTCTACTGATACTGCAAATCCACACCACAGGCAGTGTGGACTGAGTGCTTTTTATCATGGCACCAAAACAACCATCTAACAGGAACTAAATAGTAAACCAAGACCACTATAAATGTTTTAACCTTCCATGATTTACAGATGAATGTTTAACCATAGGTAGGTAGAGCATCCAGCCTTTAAAATCTTTATACATTGCCCACAGCTACAAATATTTCAACATTTTTTCAAACAAACATGAAATTATATAACTTTATACCCACGTCACTTGTGAAAAGATATAGAGGGTTAAAATATTTCTCTTTTTAAATTTCAAAGAAAATAATGTACTTTTAAATACAGTTATTCCCATAATTTAGCAACTTATTAGAAACCCTACAGTGGCCTACTTAGAGAGTTTGGCATTGGATAAATTAGAAGTATTACTTGGACCTCTACATCATTCTATACTTTTAAATAAATTAATCACCATCTTGAATTAACTTGAACCTCTTCAGAATAATTTAATTTCAGAAAAGGAAACATATCAAGTTATGAAAAAAGAAAAAAATATGTTTAATTCTCATTTCAATCAAGAATGTCATAATTTCCTGTTCAGAAGAAGATAAGAATTTAATTGAACTTTCTAAAAAGAATTGCTTCTATATCCTTTTTATCAAACTGATAAGTGTCTGATATAATCATCCACACTGACAGCTGAATCTTTATGTTCTACTCAAAAATAAATCAATTTATTTTAATGACAGTTTAAAATGCTATATTCTATATGTTCTCCCATGGTGAAATGGCTCCTCCATCATCAAACAGCATGTAGCTTGCCATCCTCACCTCTCATCCTACACCACCTTAGTCCCATCACTGCCTTTACAGTCAGGCCAAGGACACAGTGTGTACACTAGTGTTGTAGCCACATTGAAAAGCACCTAGTCCACCCTGTAAAGTTTTAGTGCTGATACCATGACTAAAAAGCACCCTGTCCACCCTTTAAGGTGGTAGTGCTGGTACCACAACTAAAAAGTACTCAGTCCACCCTGTAAGGTGGTATTGCTGGTACCACAACTAAAAAGCACCCTGTCCACCCTTTAAGGTGGTAGTGCTGGTACCACAACTAAAAAGCACCCAGTTCACCCTGTAAGGTGGTATTGCTGGTTCTATGATGAAAAGCACCCCAGTACATTCAGTAAAGTTTTAGTCCTTGTGCTATGGCTAAAAAGCACCCAGTCCACCCCCATCAACTGAGGTAGCTATCATCACAACAATGGAGGTCCAATAATAACTACACCATCAACAACTTCATCTTTAACTAAAAAAAGTCTAAAGTCTCTCTCGAACCTAGAGGCTCATCAGGCCAGTACTTATCCTGGTTTCCATGGTGTGAAGTGACTGAAAGTTTAAGACTCTCCCCTGGATACGACTCCAGTCCATCACAAGGTTAAATCCCCAGATATTACTGGTACTCATTTTCAACTGAGAATACCAGAGTAACATAAAATGAAATGTTTTGCTCAAGAACAGCAGACACAACCCAGTCCAGGAATCGAACTGATGACATTATGATTGTAAGTCCAACACACTTACACTTGGAGCAATGTGAAATGAAGTGTTTTCCTAAAGAACACAACCCAGAACTCAGTCCAGGAATCAATCCCATGATATTATGATCATAGGTCCAACACCCTTACCACTAGGCCACATGCCTCTACTAGTATTTATTTCTCAGCTAAACTACAGGATGGTGAAAACACCTCCTTAATACTTACTTTGCTTGGAGAACTAAAGCCATACAACCAGCAGCGAGTGGGGCTGCAGCTGAGGTCCCTGTAAAATTTCTCACACAACTACCATGTAAACCTGTTGTTACCTAGAAATAAAGGTAAACAATTGTTTAACATTTCTTATGGATATTGAGTAGTTAAGGGAACTTTTAATATCACTTGATCATGATTTCCTTAATGTGTCTCTTGATACAGTGGTAAGAATCTCTCAAGAGAGCTAGACAGCATAGATCAGTAGTCCTACGTCAGTACTAACTTGATCTATGTAGACTCATCCAACACTTGCTTGCAAGGAAAGCAGGTGTTAAAATGACAATGGTGATGACATGTGTCTGTGTCTATGCATATTTATAATTCTCTTTTTTTTTTATATCCCATATCTTATCAGTTGGACAAAATGAAATATTTAATATATATTTAAGAACAATTTCTTCTGTATTTTAACCTGATGTTAGTAAATGTGTATTCTGCTGTATTTAAATCAATATCCATAATTATCCCAGACAAAGGTATTCACAAAAATCATTTTGATAATATTATAAACAACTTACAATTTGTCTCCTTTCCTTCATTTTCCTTTTCAATGGATTAGACAGTCCCTGTCCTGTTGGTATTACTACAAACATTGATGGACATTCTTCCATGAAATTAGGTTTTAGACCTTTGTCTGATATAGAACCTACAGCTACAGTTTCTATACTACCAACATATCCATCTGCATTGCAGTCATCATATCTGGCACCACCATTACCTGTTGCCCATATATAGATTGCTCCGAGTCCATTACGTCCCTGAAAATAAAATAATTATCAGCTCCAAGTCCATTACATCCATGAAAATAAAATAATTATCAACTTATATATAGATTGCTTCGAGTCCATTACGTCCCTGAAAATAAAATAATTATCAGCCCATATATAGATTGCTCCAAGTCCATTACATCCCTGAAAATAAAATAATTATCTAAATTATTCTTTCAGTTAAGGCAACAATATTAAGCTGAAGTCAGCATTAGCTTTACTGATGGGATTATCAGTATGTGTTATTTATATATATATATATATAGGGCTTCCTGATGAATTCTCCCGAATGAAACAGTTCTAGTCCTGTAGAAGCCTTTTCTATATTAAATATTTATACTCTGCTTTGTATTGAGTACCTTACTTACTGTGGTTACCCCCGATTGAACCCGGGATAAACTTGTATATATATATATATACATATAATCGTGTAGGTGTCACGACAAAAAGTACCCAGCACTCACAGTAAATGTGGCTGGTGTTAGGAAGGGCATCCAGCCATAGAAAACCAGCCAGAAACTCTCCTATATGAGTGAGACAAAGTCACCTGACCCAACTTGCCCCTAATTGGGACAAACCCGTCTAACCCATGCTAGCATGGAAGATAGACATTAATCGACGATGATGATGATGATGTAATATATATATTCAGTTTAAGGTAAATCAAACAAGAGTTCTTGTCTTCTGACCCTGTGATAAACTGACAAAACTCAAGAGTATTATTAATATTACCTATAGGGTGGTGGATTGGCAGTATCGGTAGAGGGTCAGACGCCATGCTTTGCAGCATAGAGTTACGGCCCTTTATGATCTGAGTTCAAATCCTGCCGAGATTAACTTTGCCTTTCATCCTTACAGGGTCGATAAAATAAAGTACCAGTCATGCACTGGGGTCGATTTAATTGACTTTCCCCTCCCCCAAAATTGCTGGTCTTGTGCCTATATAAGAAACCATTATTAGTGTTACCTATACCAACCTGTTGAACACCTTTTTGAAGAGCCAACTTGGTGTATTTGCCAGGACCTTCCATTCTTGTCCCATCATCTACAGGACCCCAAGAGGCACTATATATATCAATATAATTTGGGTTAAATAACAATGCTTCTGCCTCGAGTAGATCTGTGATAATGCCATCAAGCATCCGAATGCCTGTGAAAATAAAAATAAAATAAAATCTTTAAGAATTCTTTATATTTTACTTAAGAAAATAAATTGAATTTTTGTTTTCTTTTTAAATGTTATGCAACCTATCCAACCCAAACCAACATGAAAATGGAAGAAATTCTGCCAGGATGAACTTAACTTTTCATCCTTTTGGTGTCAATAAAATAAAGTACCAGTAACACACTGGTTTGATTTAATTAACTTTACCCTCCCACCAAATTATTGGTCTTTACCTTAAGTAGAAATCAGTGGATTGCAGTATCGGTAGAGGAGTGGACACCATGCTGTCCAGCATAGAATTACGTTCCTTTACGGTCTGTGTTCAAATCTCGCCGAGGTTAACTTTGCCTTTCATCCTTACGGGGGCGATTAAATAAAGTAGCAGTAATGCACTGGGATAATTGCTGGCCGTGTGCCAAAAGTAGAAACAATTATTATAATTATTATACGAGTTCAAATCCCGCCGAGGTTAGCTTTGCCTTTCATCCTTATGGTGGATTGGCAGAACCAGTAGAGCATTGGACAACATGCTTAGCAGCATTGAATTATGGCCTTTTATGTTGGGAATTCAAGTCCCACCAAGGTTAGCTTTGCTTTTCATCCTTAAAATAAGGTACCTAAATCAGAAACCATTATTTTAGAGCGACTATTCACAAACTGTGTGCTGCTGTGATGCACCGCAAGATGTAATTAGATGCACTGCAAAAGGCTAAGGTTAAGTTTTAAGATGTCAAAAATACATACTGAAATCTTTATGAAAGTTAATACATAGCTGTCAAAGTGGCAAGCAAGTAAAGTTTAGTAACAAGATTTGCCAAAAAATATAGCGTAATCTGTCAACTCTGTAAAGAATTTATGGTACAAAGTACATCAGCATATCTTTACTTTTTCAAAAATGCACCGTGAGTAAAAAAAAGTTTGGAAACAAATGCTCTACAATGTAGAGCATTTGTTTCCAAATTAAATTGTTAAGATTGGCAGAGGAAATGACGAAGGAACACGACAAATGGAGAGATGCCGTGTTGAGAAGAACCTGTCCAACCCATGCAAGTATGGAAAAGTGGACGTAAAAATGATAATGATGATCATGATCACATCCTACTGTGGAAGCAGTACTTTTTATCAGAAGACAACTTCCTCAAAGCTGACCTGTGGCTAACCAGAAATAACATCAAGAGTATTACTTAATTTAAAAACATTTTATTAATTTAGTTTGAAATTCTAGAATGGGATGCTGTTCAGGACATGGGCACTACTAACAATTATTCACAATAAAACACCCCAGTTATTTCATCAATTAATCAATGAACCAATCAAGAAATCAATCAATTTAATATTTATATTTATCTGCTATCATAAAAATATATAAATCGAATCAGCTATCATTATATATCTATATACAATATTGTATGGAAAATTCTTCAAACATTTATTGAGGTCAAAATCTGTTTACGTTTATTGTAAGCTGGAAGTTATATAATAATGTTAAAGATTTATGTCAATGTTCTTGATGAGATGTTAAGTAAGCATTTCGTGCGCTAAGTTTACCTCATTAAGGATTGAATTAATATATATGTTGTCCTCATTGAATCAGCAATTTTAATGAATGGGAAATTAGTTTATTCAAGGAAATTCTATCCATTTGAACTAGATTTCCTAATATACAAGTTGTAACTAGAAAATTCTCCACCCTTCCTTGAAAGTCTTGGGAGACAAACATGAAAATAAGAAAAATAAGAAAAGTCTTTTAACCACGTGATGGAAAGAAAGTAATTTCCTTTTTGCTTCCGTTTTTATTTGAAACGGCTGATATTTGTGAAATGGTTTGCAGCTGTGAGTGTCATCAAAATGAAAGAAGCAGGAAAGCGAGTGAGACATGACCCTACATAAACAGTGGGAGGGTCTTAAAGTTAGAGATATCAAAACTTCCGGAAGTATCAAAAACAAGGTCAGACTACTCGTTATGAATCATTTAACAAATGGGACTCGTTAGGTTTCAAAAAGATAGAAATTTTATTAAAGTTAAGTTAGAAATGTCGGCTGAAAACTTCATAGGCTGACTGCGAAATATTGATACTAGGGCTGTGAAATCTTGCATGCATGAATTTCAACTCTTCTTATTAATAACTGCATTGTTTCTTTCTAGAAACTATATTGAAAAATAAACCTCTTTTGGTCATTCCATGAGAGTATCTTGGTCAGACTATAAGCTATTCAGCCAATCCTCATATGTATGTATGTGACACGATAAAAAGGCTCCCAGTCCACACTATAAATATGGTTGGTGTTAGGAAGGGCATCCAGTTGTAGAAAACCTGCCAGGGACAGTTCTGTACAAGTTAGACATAGTCTCTTGACCAATCCCACCTAAAGTGGAACAAAACCGTCCAACCGATACTAGCATGGAAGATGGACGTTAAACGATGATGATGATATATATATATATGTATATATATATATATATATATATATATATATATATATATTTACGAGGGTCGGCTGGAAAGTTAATAGGCTGACTATGAAGGATTGATGCTAAAGCTATCAAATTTTTACATACATTAATTTCAACTCTTCCAGGGACTATGATGAGGAAAAAAAAATAAACAAACTTCATTCGGTCATTCCATGAGAGTACCTTGGTCAGCCTATCAACTTTTCAGTTGACCCTTATATTCTATATTTTCTACAAATGAAGAGAAACAGATAAGCCATTTAAGGGAGAAAAGATTTCTCTGTAAAAATGGTCCACTGCCCCCCACCCGCCCATTTTAAAAACATCTAAACAGGAAGACAGCAAAGAATGTTATATAATACGATTAATATATTTCACTGTGAATGAAATAGCTGAGGTTCCATAGTAAATAATGATAGAGGAAAGAAGTAAACCGAAAAAGGGGGAAGATAAGGGTGGAGTGGGAGGGTCGGAGGGGGGGGGGGGGGGGGGGGGGAATATGTGTGTGGGGGGGGCTAAATAAAATAAATATATTGGTGGGAAGAAGTGTACTAAAGTCCAAGTTGAGGAATGTTAGAAGTTACCGCAGAGAAGGAGGGAGGGAAGGAGGGATGGAAGGAGGGAAGGAAAGAGGGAGGGAAGAAGAGTGGGAAGGCGAGACGGAAGGAGGAAAGATAGACTTGTACAGGGAGAGGAAGAGGAAGGGAGGGTAATGGTAAGAGTATAGTATGGTGAAGAGGAGGGGGAGGAATGGTAAGAGTATAGTGAAGGGAAATAGTAAGTGTACAGTGGAGGGGGTAGTAAGTGTATATTGGAGGGGGTAGTAAGTGTATATTGGATGGGGTAGTAAGTGTACATTGGAGGGGATAGTAAGTGTATAGTGGAGGGGGTAGTAAGTGTACATCGGATGGGGTAGTAAGTGTACATTGGATGGGGTAGTAAGTGTACATTGGATGGGGTAGTAAATGTATATTGGAGGGGATAGTAAGTGTATATTGGAGGGGATAGTAAGTGTACATTGGAGGGGATAGTAAGTGTACAGTGGAGGGGTTAGTAAGTGTACATTGGAGGGGATAGTAAGTGTACAGTGGAGGGGGTAGTAAGTGTACATTGGAGGGGATAGTAAGTGTACAGTGGAGGGGATAGTAAGTGTACATTGGATGGGGTAGTAAGTGTATATTGGAGGGGGTGGTAAGTGTACATTGGAGGGGATAGTAAGTGTACAGTGGAGGGGATAGTAAGTGTACATTGGATGGGGTAGTAAGTGTACAGTGGAGGGGATAGTAAGTGTATATTGGAGGGGGTAGTAAGTGTACATTGGAGGGGATAGTAAGTGTACAGTGGAGGGGATAGTAAGTGTACAGTGGAGGGGATAGTAAGTGTACAGTGGAGGGGATAGTAAGTGTATATTGGAGGGGATAGTAAGTGTACATTGGATGGGGTAGTAAGTGTACATTGGAGGGGGTAGTAAGTGTATATTGGAGGGGATAGTAAGTGTACAGTGGAGGGGGTAGTAAGTGTACATTGGAGGGGATAGTAAGTGTACAGTGGAGGGGATATTAAGTGTACATTGGATGGGGTAGTAAGTGTACATTTGAGGGGGTAGTAAGTGTATATTGGCGGGGGTAGTAAGTGTACATTGGAGGGGATAGTAAGTGTACAGTGGAGGGGATAGTAAGTGTACAGTGGAGGGGGTAGTAAGTGTATATTGGAGGGGGTAGTAAGTGTATATTGGAGGGGGTAGTAAGTGTATATTGGAGGGGTAGTAAGTGTACATTTGAGGGAATAGTAAGTGTACATTGGAGGGGGTAGTAAGTGTATATTGGACGGGGTAGTAAGTGTACAGTGGATGGGGTAGTAAGTGTACATTGGAGGGGGTAGTAAGTGTATATCGGAGGGGGTAGTAAGTGTATATTGGAGGGGGTAGTAAGTGTACATTGGAGGGAATAGTAAGTGTACAGTGGAGGGGGTAGTAAGTGTATATTGGAGGGGGCAGTGAGTGTATATTGGAGGGAGTAGTACGTGTATATTGGAGGGGGTAGTAAGTGTATATTGGAGGCGATAGTAAGTGTATATTGGAGGGGGTAGTAAGTGTATAGTGGGAAATGTCGTTACTACAGCACCACTATAACTCCAGCAGGAGTTACCGGAGTTACAGCACTATAACATACAGTAGTCTAACAACCAACAATATAACATTTGTTAGTCTAACACTTATTAATTAACAATCTATTGATTGATTGGACTAATGACTTATAATCTAATAATTAGTACATCAATCATTAGTCAACAATCTTCAATAAAAAAATCATAGTTTGACCCTCCTGACTAAATGCTGAAAAGGGGACATGGTAACCTCCCTAGTGTTGGGTGATCTATACAATAAACTCACCCAGTACAGGCTGTAAAGTGGTTAGTGATAGGAAGGGCATCTAATGATAGAAAGCCTGCCAAACAAAGCGTTGGGAAGACCCTTCAGTCGTGTCAAAGACTTGACAGCCTCTCTAGTGTTGGGTGACCTACATGATAAATGCACCCAGTACATGCTGTAATGTAAAGTGGTTGGTGATAGGAAGGGCATCCAGCTGTAGAAAACTTGCCAAGCAAAGGGTTAGGGGGACCCTCAGTTGTGTCAAAAATATGACAACTTCTCCTGTTCACTCAATAAAATGTGGGACCATACATAAGCAAGATGCAGATCCCTGGCCTGTTTGGGTGATCAGTAGCCCTGTTTCAGTACTGACTTGGTCTATGTATACCCATCCAAACCTTTCTAGCAGGGAAAGCAGATGTTAAACGAAGAAGAAGAAGAAGAAGAAGAAGAAGAAGAAGAAGAAGAAGAAGAGGGTTTTATATTGTGTTGTATCCTTAAGGTGGACATATAACTTTTAAAGCATATGTCTATTTAATGTAGGACTTCATTAACTTACTCTGTGGTGTTCAATATATATTGTCAGTAAGTGTAGTACTGTGTCCTTAACAGATATATATACCCCTTAATGTATATGTTTAATGTAGATCTTAGTTAACTTACTGTGTGGGGTTCAAATACGTGCAAGATAGCCACTGTTGAGGAAATATAAGTAAATTTTATCATATCTTATCAATGGTTCGCTTTGGTTTCATATTAGTGTTTATATTTATCATATGTGAACGATTTATATCAGCTCTTCACCTTAGACAGTCCTAAATGGTATTAAAATAATGAATCCATTTCACCATCATTATATTGCTAATATTAAGATTATTACAGATTTTATTTTACCTCCCTGAAAATTTTCTGTTTTACATTTAGCTAGAGAAAACAAAATTTAAAACCTTAATCTACATCCGTGCACTTTCCCCAGAGAGGCCATAATGCCACCAGAAACACTGTATGAAACTGAATATATCATGAAGAGGTACATGAGGAATCAAGATGCCACATTGTAAAGTTCTGACTCCTACATTCTATGGTAAATTGAAGTTGGGAATAGGATTTATTAAATGAAGAATTTAAATAGGACTTATGCTAGGTAGCAGAGAAGGAGGGGAGCCAAGGATTTGAGACTGGCCAGCACTCTAATACCTGGATGTGTTCCAGGTAGTAGGGGAAGAGGGGCCCCTAGGATTTGAAACTGGTGAGCACTGTAATATATAGATATCATAGATATGTGACAGGCAGTTGGGGAAGAGGGACACCAAGGATTTGAGACTGGCGAGAACTGTAATACCTGGATATGTGACAAGTAGCAGAGGAAGAGGGGCCCTCAGTATTTGAGACTGATAAGCACTGTAATACATGGATGTTTTCCAAGTAGCAAGGGAAGAGGACCCCAACGATTTGCAACTGGCAAGCACTAATACCTGGATGTGTGCCTGGTATCAGAGGAAGAGGGGCTCTAAGGATTTGAGTCTGGTAAGCACTGCAATACATGTATGTGTGCCGGGCAGCAGGGGAAAAGGGAAATTTGAATTCAGAATGTAAAGAGATGTAACTCTATGCTGTAAAGCATATTGTCTGACGCTCTACCAATTGCTGCCAATCCACTGTCCTATATAAACATACAAAAATGATAAATAAACTTACCTCCTATTCTGGCGTCATAAGCTAAACCGACGCCACAAACACCATTGTTAGCTTCTGCAGCAACTATTCCTGCACAGTGGGTGCCATGACTAAAATAATCATATAGAAATAATCTTAGTGTTATCTTCTACATGATAGCAACATAAGCAGAGACGTAGCTAATTAAAATGGTGCCTATGGTAAGCAGGGAAATCCCGTCCCTTGCTCAAATAGATAACCCCTTTCAGATAACCATAAAATCAGCTCAAAAATACCAATCACGATCGTTATCGAGCCATCATAGTGTTCTCACCCATGATAATCAAAGACAGATCATATATCTGAAAAAGTTGTTGTTGTTTTGTTTTTTTCACTCTCCTTTGATGATAGCTTATTTGACTTTAATCGAAAGAGCTCCTAGTCCAAGTGGCGCTCATAGCACGTGCCATGTCTGCTATACCCTAAGTACACCTCTGATCATGAGAAATTCATTTTTGAACAGATATTATTTATAAAGGCAATTATTTACAAATAGATAATTTTCTAAAGGATACTGTTTAGGAACCAGTAGCTTTATAAATGTTATTATCACAGGTTTGGCAGTATCGGTAGAGAGTCGGACGCCATGCTTTC
>OZ024749.1:51193486-51218486 GCA_964016885.1 Eledone cirrhosa
TCTTCACCCTACATTATAGTCTATTTTATAGTATCTCCGCGCATGAGCACAACATTTATTATATTTTTATTTACTGCTATTAGCCTAAGATGTTTTCGTCTTTTGGAGATTATTTCGTTTATATTTTTCATGGAGTCAAGTGGTTGACATACATTTTTTTGTTCTTAACTAGATAATATGACAGTCTACCGCAGATTTCGCCCATTGGTGAAGTGATATTTTGCACCAAATGCTAACAAAACAACCATCCGTTATACAGTGCCTACATAATTGCAGCAAAGAGCTGTAGCTCCCTTCCCATTCTCATCCACCTCACCATGGTATCTATTTACAGTTATGTGAATTTTACGAGGTTAAAAAACGAAAATAATCTCATGCCTTCTTCGTGATAGTCAATTGTTGTATTGTTTTAAGTTATATTAAGTAAAATAACAGATTTTTCCATCTTAAAAATAGTTTGCTATGATTGTTCGTGTTTGCGTTTTAGGGTTTTACATATTAAATTTCTGCCCAAACGTTTTCTACTCCCATAGCATACATGGCTGACACATACCATCTGTTTCGTTTCTTTAACAAATCCCTGCTGGAAAATTTAATGTGGTTTTCATTTTCTTTCAAAGTTCTTATAAACTGTAAGATAGTTTTTCTTCTTTCTATTTAGAGTTATTCGGCGTAATATCTAGCTTCTCAAAAATATACGAAAATAACTTGCCATAATTTTCCTTATTTCTTCCTTCTGACAAGAATTATATTACAAAGAATGTCTCCAGAAATTTAGAAAAGGTACCATTGTTGTTAGGCTTTTTAGAATTAGATTTTGTTATTCCAAATATAATTTGATCTAGAAAGATTTCTTTCTAGACTCTTCTTATCGTTAGGCAGTATATTTGATCATTTTTTTTGCCCCAAATGTATTATATCAAGCATCGCAAACAAACACAGTCAGACATACACCCACGAACACAAATATACACACACTCAGAGATATACACGTTACTATGCTTGTTTAACTGGGAATGAGCACTAAATGAACAGATCTATGATCAAAAGCATTCCAGACATGACAATTCCATCTAATTTTCAAACATTATATATATATATATATATATGGGATAACAAGTTATCGTTATAGGTAATCCAGTTAGAGGTAATCCAGTTAGAGTGGATAGTTTTAACGTACAGCTTTGGTTGACTCAACAAGATGTTTCCATAGTTATGCAGCGAGTTCGCGGTAATTTCTATGCAGGTTATACTTGGAGTAATAATAGTTAAAGAAAGAAGAGCAACTTGGTAGGCTGTACAATAAGGGGCTTTATTTAAAGTACTGACAATTGTTTCGTTGATCAGGTGTGTCTAGAATTCGCTAATCGCTTGAGGTTGCGTTAATCGATCTCCAATATTTTTGTTTACCACAGGTCAACACATCAGAGCACGTAGATAGGAGTTCGATTGACGCAACCTCAAGTGATTAGCGAACTCTAGACACACCTGATCAACGAAACAATTGTCAGTACAGCCAGCCATGTTACTCTTCTTTCTTTAACTATATATATATATATATATATATATATATATATATATATATATATATATATATACATATATACATTAAGCAAATAATTATTAATCAGAGCTATATAAAATTATAAGTTTGAAGAACAGTCAGACAAAATATATCCAATTCTTTCCCTCCTTGGTCCATAGATATCAACTAGATAAATAATCATTTAAACGGAGCTAAATTTAAAAAGTAACTTTCAAGAAATAACAGATAAATATCACAGACTTTCATTTCCTCTGTGAGGAACAGTCAGATAAAAGTTATCTAGTCTAGTCTTTCCTTTAGTCCGTAGAAATTAACTAGACATATAATGAATTAAACGGAGCTAAGTCTAAAATCTAAGTTTGAAGAAAAAAATGTAGATAAACTTTACCAAAATTCTATTTATCTAGTTGATTTCTACGGACTAAGGAGGAAAAGAATTGGATATATTTTGTCTGACTGTTCTTCAAACTTATAATTATATATATATATATATATATACAAGGATCGGAATTAGAGTATTCCGCAGTTCACAGTAATAATAATATTAGCTCAAAGAAGATCAGAGAATTTTCATCTGAGCTCAAATACAAATATATTACACAGTATAATATATTTGTATTTGAGCTCAGATGAAAATTCTGTTCTTCTTTGAGCTAATATTATTATTACTGTGAACTACGGAATACTCTAATTCCGATCCTTGTATATTTAACGAGCTCCAAATTGTTGAGCTAATAAATTCGAATGGTTGGGCTGCTCTCTCTAGCATTTTCCCCAATTCATGAGGGCCGTTATTTGATGTAAATAGCACGTGATTTCGCCCTACTCTGGGCAGCGTGTATATTAGCTTTCTCTCTATCCATTAGGCTAGATGTGTCGTGAACAACACCCATACTTGCTGACTGAAGAACCTGTGGGCTGTTACACCGCACATTTCTGTAGCGAAACGAACTAGATTCGTATCAGCAAGCTTATAATTATGAGGTTGGTAATTTAAAACTCTACATCAGAGATTTGATTCTGACTTAGTTTTTTTTCTATTTAATTGCTAACCTGTAGGTATTGTTCTCCATACAGTAACGGTTAAACTCACATGTAATAATTCTTTACACACATCTCACTGTGTAACACACTTCTCTCTGTGTAATATATATATATATATATATAAAGATATACCCCTGTTCCTATACCAGCCACGAGATACCGCATTGACATACAGCGTTTCTAGGGCATTTTAAAACCTGGTGGAGCTCGTCTTCTCTTCATCTCTGAATACAGCAGATTTCTTCCAGAGAAGAATGGAGAATGAGAGAGAATGGAAATAAGACAGATATATAAACGCGGAAGAATCGACCCCCAATACTAGACTGGTACTTTTTATCGACCTCGAAAGGTTGAAAGGCAAAATTGATCTCAGCGAGATCTGAACTTAAAGAGCGGAGAGTTGCAACGAATACCACAAACCATTCTATCCGAGATTCTAACAACTCCGCCAATAGGCCGCCTTAATATTTGATAGTAATTGTTAAAATAATATTCTTACCTATTTCCAGGATTTGTGTAATTAGGCATAGGATCTGAATTTCCAAAGTCACCATTTAAGTTGGTGCTGGCAGCAGCATCCTTGAATATAGTGAGAGTGAAAGAAATAATAATTAGTCATGAAATTTAAATATTATATTTGACGAACAAAATAAAAAGAAATAATTGTTTCTACTTTTGGCACAAGGTCAGCAATTACTCAGTACATTACTGGTACTTTATTTTATCGACCCCGCAAGGATGAAAGGCAAAGTTAACCTCGGCGGGATTTGAACTCAGAATGGAAAGGTACCTAACTATGCTAGAAAGCATGACGTCCAACCCTCTACCGATACTGCCAATTCACCGCCCCAAAAAGAAATAATGATTTCTTGTATAGGCACAAGGCCATTCATTTGGGGAGAGGGGAAAGTCTGTTAAATCGACCCCAGTGCGTGATTGGTATTTTATTTTATCGACCCCGAAAGGATGAAAGGCAAAGTTAACCTCGGCGGGATTTGAACTCAGAGAGCAAAGAGTTGGAATATTGCAAAGCATTCTATCCGACGTTCTAACGACTCGCCCAATTCGTGCCCTCACACGGACATGAATGTGTGCAATTAAAAAGTAATGGAAGCGAAAGAGAAAGTGCAGGGGTGGAGTGAGAGGAAAATAACCCATTCGTGTACTAGCGGTTTACCAATCAGTCAGAAACCTTTTCGATGCAGAATATTTGTAACGTGTAGCAGCAGAACTGTCCCAGATGTGAGAACGTTATATCAGTGTGTGTTACACTTGAGGTTTTCAACAACTTAACAAAGTTGAAGTGTTATATAATTGCTCTCAAGAGGAAGTGTAGTATTTCCAATGGAGATTGTGTAATGATATAATATCGTGAGATCACATTCAGAGATTATCAGAGATTGCAAGTCGCTACTGTTTCATTTCTGAACGTTGTTGTTGTTATTATTGTCTGACCATACATTAGTCTTGATCCTGAAGACATTACAGAGCTGGAAGAATTGGTCAAATGAATATATACATCCCATAGATGAATTGTTCAAGATATTTCTTGCCTTCATCAAGTTGAAGATGAAAGAATAATAAAAATCAAACTGGGTGGGGGAGAGATTCTGCACCTCTGGCTAGGGAAAGTATCTCAGCTGTGTCTCCAGGAGAAGATGGCGATAGCATTGTTATGGAGGAAAGCCAACGATAACCACTATATCATCCAATCCATCTCATGGGGATCCTTCTTCAGTCGAGATTCAATTATCGCGATTTTGTCGAGGAAAACAGCAGGCCAGGGACAGAGGATACCGAGATACTTGAGAGTGTCTGACACGAAAAGAAAGTCAGTCATATACAGTGTGCTTCAACTTACAATGGTTTATCGTATGAGGTGTAGTGTAAAACGTCGGTTCGATCCACAAATAGATCGCACCTCGAGCTTTTCGCCATAGAAACGATTGTAATACGTAATAAATTGAGTTCGGATGCATCACTGATTCTTGGTTTTCTATTTTATCATACTCTGCCCCGAAGGAGCAGAAAGTGCTCAACCGGCATACCGCCTATGGACGCATCCTAGCAACCATACGACATATATATATATATATACATATATAGACACACACATATATACAATATATATATACATATATATACACATATATATATATACATATATATATATATATATACATATATTATGTATATATATATATAAATATATATATATACATATATTATGTATATATATATAAATATATATATATATATATATATATATATATATATACATATATTATGTATATATATATAAATATATATATATATATATATATACATATATTATGTATATATATAAATATATATACATTCATATATATATATACATATATACATATATTATGTATATATATAAATATATATACATTCATATATATATATACATATATACATATATTATGTATATATATAAATATATATACATTCATATATATATATACATATATACATATATTATGTATATATATATATATATATATATATACATATATTATGTATATATATATATATATACATATATTATGTATATATATAAATATATATACATTCATATATATATATACATATATACATATATTATGTATATATATCAAGATAACAGATTAAAGTTAAAGCAAAAAATCGCTGCTTTCACCCTTAACGGGATCTTCTGAGTTGCAGAAGATCCCGTTAAGGGTGAAAGCAGCGATTCTTTGCTTAAACTTTAATCTGTTATTTTAATAAATATTTGCTCTAGGGTTCTTATATAGTTATCCTTATCGAGCTCTCTTTGGATGTTAGTCTTCACATTTATTATTATATATATATATATATATATATATATATATATATATATATATATATATATATATATATATATATATATATATACAATATAAATGTTATTGTTGTCGTAGACCCTTATAAAGGAATTTCTTGTTTCACGCCGTGACGAAAAAAAGATTTGCGCATACAAGGTCGTGTCTCTGTTGTGAACACCACCACTGTCAGCTCCTTTGGGTGTCATACAAGGAATTTCTTTGTAAGATCATACCACGATAATAAAAATATATTCTCTACAGATTCAAACCATAAACATGTATTGAGTACTCATTTAAAACAGGCTTCTCGTGCACTTGCACTAAGAAATAATATATATATATATATATATATATATATATATATATATATATAGTAATAATACTATATATATATATATGCCCCAGCATGGCCTCAGCCGGATGGCTGAAACAGGTAAAAGAGTAAAAGAGTAATATATATATATAGTAATAATAATAATAATAAGATCCCATTAAGGGTGAAAGCAGCGATTCTTTGCTTAAACTTTAATCTGTTATTTTAATAAATCTCTCTCTCTCTCTCTATATATATATATATATATATATATATATATATATATATATATATATATATATATATACATATAATATGCATATATATATACATACATAGACACACAAACATATATATATATATACACAGTAATAATAAATGTGAAGACTAAAATATATATATTGCCTGTAGGTCAGTAATGATTTATTTAGTTGACAATTTAAATATGATATTCAATACGATTTTTATCCTTAGGCTCCATTTAAACAAACAAAAACTACTTATATTGTACAGGACAGAAATGTAATGGAAAGCTCAACTTTTAGTCGTATCTAACATCCTTGGTTTTGTGATCCCATTACTATAACGGTTGTACGGTTAATCTGGTTATTGCGACTGAGGCTATATTTGTATGTATATCTTTGTTTATCTAGACTGAATGAAAGAAATATGGGTTTCTACTTTAGGCATAAGGCCAGCAATTTTGGGGGAGGCGAAAGTCGATTAAATCGACCCCAGTACGTTACTGGTACTTTATTTTATCGACCCTGTAAGGATGAAAGGCAAAGCTAACCTCGGCAGGATTTTAATTCAAGACGTAAAGGGTCCTATTCCTTTAGAAGACATTTTTTTGAAGTTTCGAGTGTTTCTGTTCATGGATGTAGTACGAATGTTTTGTGAGATATCTAGAGATACCACACATGGATGTATAGCATAGATGTGTATATATATATTGATATGCTAGATAATGTATTGTGCTGGATGTCTAGATAACACATGGATGAAGCCTGTCTGTTGGTGTTTGGCGAGAACTGGTGTGTAGTATGACCTACATAGCATAGATGTGTGTGTGTATTGATATGGTCGCTGATTTAGGAACAAGGCCAACAATTTTGGGAGAGAGGGGTACGTCGATTAAATTCGACCCCAGTTCGTTACTGGTATTTTATTTTATTGACCCTGTAAGGGAGAAAGGCAAAGCTAACCTCGGTGGGGTTTGTCTGGCTCTACCTGGAGCAATTCTCTGATCTCCGAGGTAGGCGCTCTATCAAGTAACATCACTCCAAAGATCCTTCGGAGTGACCCCATTTCAGCCACTTGTATTCTAACCACATGTCGCTCATACTAAAGCTCTGATTTCTCAATTCGGAGAAGGGCTGGTTCTACTTGGAGCGACTCTCTGATCTGCGAGCTACGCACTCTATCGAGTAATATTACTCCATAGACACTTCGGAGTAACCCAGTTTCTGCCACATGTATTCTAACCATATAGATCTCATGATAGAGCTGTAATCTTTCAATTAGGAGTAGTGGCTCTCCCTGGAGCCTTTCTCTGATCTCCGAGCTATGCACTTTAGCGAATTTTAGTTAGTTGTAAGATAAAAATACTTAAGGTGTTGTGTGTTTATTTGAAATATGGAAACAATCTTAGTTGTGAGTTTAAAATATTTAGGGTCTTGTATATATATTTGAAATGTGGAAACAGTTTTGGTTGTGAGTCAAAAATATTTAGGGTGGTGTATGTTTATTTGAACTGTGGAAACAGTTTTGGTTGTGAGTTAAAAATATTGAGGGTGTTGTGTATATATTTAATATGTGTAGTAACTTCTCGGGAGTGTTGATAAAGAAGACTCGGTCGTCATGCCTCCATTGAGGGATATTTTAAAGACTTTTTTCTTCATGGAAAAAGTACATGTATGTATTTAGGTTACGTATAGATAACGTCTGTGTGAAAGGTTATCGAAGAATGGCGGGTGGTATTATCTGCAGAGAAGTGTATGTATGTGTGTTGTGTGTGTGTGTATGTGTAATGTATATGTGTTGTGTGTGTGCGTGCATATATATGTGTTTTTTTTTGTCTATGTGTGTTTCTGTGGGTTTGTGTGTGTGTATGTATGTATTATGTGTGTATAATAATGCATATATATGTGTTTGTCTATGAATTTGTATCTCTGTGTGTATGTCTACGTATGTGTTTGTGTATGTATATATGGTGTTCATGTGTGTGTTTGTGTGTATGTATGTGTATGTGTGTGAAGGAAAAGTGGTAGCATTGATGTAATGAGCGGTGGATGGGAAGTATCGGTAGAGAGTCCGACACCATACTTTGCAGCATAGAGTTACGACCCTGAGTTCAAATCCCACCCAGGTTCACTTTGCCTTTCATCCTTACGGGGTCGATAAAATAAAGTACCAGTAATGCACTGGGTAATTGCAGGCATTGTGCCATAAGTAGAAACAATTAATAAATGAACATGAACCGTTGTGGTAAAGGATGTGTGTGGGAGACCAAGCAAAGTTTGAGTCACAGAAGAGTTAAACAATATTTCAGAGCTATTTCCTCTCAGACATCATTTATTATGTACGAACTTTTAATGAGAAACAGAAACTAAACTGAGATCAATTATCAAATCACTAATCTTCGATAACAAAAGACTAATTAACAGTCAAACACACAAAAAAGCTTCTCTCGATAAATATAAAGGAGTTCATGAACCAACATACAATATAGAGTATGTATGTATGGACCTTTAACTCCCGAGGAAGTCTTAGGGGCACCATATTGACATATGGTGTTTCTAGGGCATTTTGAAACCTGACGGAGCCCATCTTCTCTGCAGGTCTGAATATAGCAGATTTCTTTCAGAGAAGTATAGAGAATGAGAGAGAGAGGAAGTGAGAAAGAGATATAGAGGAAGAAGCCCCCTCCCCACCCCCCACCACCCACCCACCCCAGTACTTGACTGGTACTTTTTTATATACTATATGTTTATGTTTAATAAACATAGATTTGTTTGGTCTGGCTGTGAGTTTTTAAGTTGTGGTATTTAAATGAAACAAAAAAAGGAAAGGGAAAGAAGAAAAAGAAAAAAGAGAGTGAAGTAACTAAGGAAAGAGGAAGGGATGGAGGGACAGACTCTACACCCCAGTATGAGTGGTGATTCGGTCTGCCATACCCAACAGACAGAATGGCGAAAGCATTGTCATGCAGAATGGTCAGCGAGACCCGCTGCGACAACCACTTCTCCCCATCGAGTTCCTTCCTCGTGCGAACTGCTGTTTTGTTGGGATTTTTTTCCTCGATTTTGCGTAGGAAATCGGCAGTGCAGGGGCCTACATACCAGCTTTACAACAACCAGTGTAGGATTGGTAGATGCATTTCGATGCCTGTACACATCGTCAACATATGCTTACCCACTCCCGGTTGATGAATTATGGAAGACAATATCGTCTTACAGATTTTACAAACAAACTATTTCTTGGGGAAGCCTTAATTAAATTTAGTTAAATTTTTATGGTTTAGTTTTAATTCGTGATAGCTTTAACACAGCGTAATTCAGAGTAAAGACTTATATGAAAACATATGCAATATATTTATACATACAACATATACTTTGCAGCTGCTCTAGAAACAAGGGTAGGTTGCATTTCAATGTCGTTACATATCATCAGCGTATCCTGACCTATTCCCGGATGCTGAAGGATAGAAAATATCTCCTTGCGCTCTATTTGTGCTATCGCTTTGAGTCAACCCACGCCTTGTGAGTGAAATCGGATAGACGGAAACTGTGAGGAAGCCCGTCAGATCAACTGTGCTTGTAATTCAAAAGATCTGTCTTGTCTGACACACCGTGTCACACTGAATCACTAGCTGAACTATGTTAAGGATACACGTGTCTGTGGAAAGCTCAGTCATTTACACTTTAATTTTATAAGTAGACTGTTCCGTTGATCGAATAACTATAACACTCATCACTGAAAGTGATGGAGATCCATTCCTAGTTGTCATAAATGAATAAATTAAATTTTTTTTCTAATAATACTTACGTAGTTTCTGCTTATATCTGGGTGTGTATAGTCTATACCATCATCAAGGATGCAAATACGAACTCCTTTTCCGGTTATATTCTTCTCCCACAGAGGGATGACATTCAAATTAAGAGGGAAGTCCTGTTTAATTTCACCAAAATTGTTCTAGAATAGAGAAATCAGTGAGTTATATCTAAACAAATCGATATATAGGCAATCGACCGAGTCAGTTCTAAGTAAATCGATATATAGACATGACATCTTCACTAAAATAGACAATCCACAGAGTCAATTCTAAATAAATCGATATATAGACATGACATATTTGCTGAAATAGACAATTCACAGAATCAGTTCTAAGCAATCTTGAAATATAGACTAATCTAACCCCATCCAGAGCCTTCTCACACCTGTTGGAGGAACCCTTCCTTTGTTGACTTCTACCGCTTTCTGTTAGGTTTTGGTCACGTTTTCAGGGGTGTAGCCGTACTCACCACGCTTGGCCTATTGTAGGATAGTGAGACTACTTAACCTAGAGTCATCTTCACTAAAAATTGATAGAGTTGCTAGAACGACGGATAGAAAACAGGGATAAGTATCGGCCCCATGAAACTCCGGGCTCGAGACAAACTTTAATACTGTGATGGACTGGTGTCCTGTCCGGGGTGGAATCTTGTACTCTCAGTCGCTTCACGACACGGAATCCTGGATAAGCACCATCCTGATGAGCCTCTGAGATCGAGACAGACTTTAACTCTGCGTTGGACTGGTGTCTTTTCCAGGGTGGAGTCTTGTACTCTCAGTCACTTCACACCACGAAAACCCAAATAAGCACCAGTCTGATGAACTCTGGGCTCAACACAGACTTTAGACTTTTTTCTTTTTTTGTTGGACGCTACATACAGCCATGTTAATAATTTTAAAAGTTTATAACTTAGAAACTAACTGAGCAATGATATTAATTCAGAGAACAACCACCGTTTTCTTGTTGTTGTAGAATTAATATATATCTGTAAGTTGTTTTATTTACAGTTTTATTTACATCGTTGTTCATATAAAGGCCTCACAAGATAACTTTAGATTATCCATTAACTCAACAACTACGTCCTACGTTCAATGGCTCTTCTAGCGCATCTCCCTTACCATCCTCCGGGGAAACACCCTCTCCCTCCTGTCCGCCGGGGCTGTGGGGAGGCCAGCACGTGGGACCCCATTTGCTCACCATACGGATTAATAGGCAAAGTTATAAACTATTGCAAATAAACGCATGCGTACAAACAAACAAAAAATGATTTATGTCGATCACCGCTCAAGTCTTGAAGTTAAAGTTAAACTTAAAATTTACTAAATATCTCTCTATAGTTCAATTCAGTATTTCTATTGGAAGGGTGTTAGTTGGCGAAAATTGTTTATCAAAACTACTGAAATATAAAACAAGAATGAATAAACAATTTTCTCGTTTAAAAGTTGAAAAGAAAGTTAACAAAATACTTCTTATGGTAATCTAGCACATTGGAATACTTGACGATAAGCTTGTAGACTTAAAACAGATGTTTACTGAACATTAGTTTGTTGAATACTATTTTAAGAGTAGGGTCTAGTGGCTACAAACCTTCAGCAGCTCGTTGTGTAAGTAAACGTCTTGTGAATAGAAGAAAAGATCGAAAGTTTTTTAAAAAGTAGATTAATATATGTATAAAAAACATACGCGCTTTTATGGGTATATATATATATATATATACACACACACACATATATATGTATATATGTGTGTATATATATATATATAGAGAGAGAGAGAGAGACACACACACTCATATATATATATATATACATATATATGTATAGACACACACACACACATATGTATATATATATGTATATATATAACTTTGATAGGTTTCGGCCAGTATTGGCCCAGGCCATGTCTAACATAATAGCACCACCAGGCGAAGTCTTACAAATCAGTGTTTGGGCACCATGGCCCACTCGAGCAGAGAGTTATTGTTTACGGAGGCATATCCGGGATTTCCTGAAGGAATTTATCCAAAGACTTCTTGAACTTGATGGGGTCTGTCTCTGCTTTGATGCGTTTTGGTGTAATGTTAAAGAGTGCAGGGCCAATTGAGGTGAAATAATTGTGCCGTATTGTTGTTATGTGATGCGAGTGGGATTTTTGTCGTGGGCGGATAGCACGGGACCCAAGCCTTATATATATATATAGAGAGAGAGAGAGACACACACACACATATATATATATATATATATATATATATATATATATATATATATATATATATATATAGGAAAATGGATGACCCCGACGGCAGAGCTCAAGCCGTTTCGATGGCTATTTCAGTCCAGAAATAGCCATCGAAAGAGCTTGAGCTCTGCCGTCGGGGTCATACATTTTCCTATTACCCATTCTACTACCCTAAGTATTGAGTACTCTGGTGCGTTATTGTCCATCTGGTTCTTTACCACAACTCCTCCCTTATATATATATATATATATACATTTATACGTATACATATAAATAGACACACACACATATATATATACATATATATATATATATAATAGACACACACACACACATATATATATGAATATATATATATATATATATATATATATATATATATATATATACATACAGTCAGTGGTGTACTAACCCACAGGGATACCAAACAATCTGCCAATGGATCCCTTTGAACTGGGCCTTCCTAATTTAATATTTATTGCTAGACATAGGTACTTATTTCTCATTGGTGTGTGTGTGTGTGTGTGTGTGTGTGTGTGTGTGTGTGTGTGTGTGTGTGTGTGTGTGTGTGTGTGTGTGTGTGTGTGTGTGTGTGTGTGTGTGTGTAGGGGTCGAAACTGCCAAAGTCTATTTCAACGGCTGATGACACTGGAGTTCTGTGTCTTTCGTTTGTATTTTTATTTTCAAAAAGCTCATGGATGTTAACCAACCATCTTGCTCGGGGTCTACTCCTGGGTCTCCTTTCCTGAGACATTCTAACCAGATGCCCATAGTATCGGAGCTGTGGTCTCTCAATTCGGAGATATATTTTATTGGTGCTGTCAGTATTTTCAACTGGCCTTTCAAACTTTCCTTCATATTCATCAGAATATATCTGAATATGAGGCTGCAGAATGACACAATACTGAATTCCTGTGATTTTTCAGTGTTGAACAGGAAAGGGATATAGAATCCTTTCTGCTAAATGAAACGGTTAATTTGAAACGGAAGCAGGTTATGGAAAACATTGAAGTTTTTAAGCGATCAAATGTTTAGGTAAACATGCATTACTGTAGCAATTACATCGCAAGGAATCAGGTCTTAACCTTGAAACCTTGAATATTAGAGAATATTAACTATGGGAACGTTTTAGAGCAGTATTGAATTTGTCGCAATTTGATGTGTCTTTGGGTAGCCACGTCTGCAAAGTTGGTAACGTTTGTAAGGCCGCATGGGTTAATAGTTAGAGCATTGGGGTTGCAATTAAGAGGTTGTCAGTTCGATTCTAGGACTGAGTGATGTGTTGTGTTCTTGAACACTTGAGCAAGACACTTTATTTCACGTTGCTCCAGTTTACACAGCTGTAGAAATGAGTTGCGACGACACTGGTGCCAAGCTGTATTGGCCATTGCCTTTCCCTTGGACAACACCTGTGGCGTGGTGAGGGGAGACTGGTATACATGGGGGACTGAGATTTAGTAATATATATATATATGTATAAACACATGCACATATATATATATATATATATATATATATATATATATATAGGCCTCCCAATTTCATTTTACATCATATACATGTCTGTCTATATTTTGATTATTTAAAAATTATTTTTAAGTAAACATGGTTTTTTTTAATATTCTTAAGTGAACGTGACCCAACGGGTCACGGGTGGTCGAGTTATATATATATATAACAGTATTTATACTTACTGATAACATTATATAATCAATTATTTCTCTGAGGAGTCGTGTGGACGAAACATGTGTAAGAGTTATATAAAGAACTTGTTTTAGCGGCTTGTAACTCATTCATTCATTTGCTTATATATATATATATATATATAGAGAGAGAGAGAGAGAGAGAGAGAGAGAGAGAGAGAGAGAGTGGGAGAGAGAGAGAGCGTGAGAGAGAGAGAGAGAGAGAGAGAGAGAGAGTGTGTGTGTGTCCGTGTGTGTGTCGTCGAACCACACCCCGTTAAGCTAAATATACACCCCATAAACCAAACATCTCACTTACGACAATGTCTAACTCTCTCAATCATATCTTCCACCCTCATCTTTAAACATTTGTATCTATGATGTAAAAGTGTTACAGTGTTGGGTGTACACAATGAGAGCTGAACACCCACTAAAGATGATAAATTCCTTGCTTCCTAAATATTTATCTCACTGACTAATATAACTATCGGGCATAATAGGAAACTGTTTGTCCTTTCCCTTATTATGAAATCTTGTGGTAGTTGTTCTCAGATTGCATGGTGCACCCCCACAGTTAGTTCTATGGTATTGTAGTGGGCGAGGAAATGAAATAATGGTAGTGTGACAAAAATATAAACCGAACGATAGCTACATTACGGCTGTATACATCCTGTTTATTATTGGGTTTTACACCCTTTTTTTTTTTTAAGAAATAAACCTTTTCATTTTGAATGAATATCCCCTTTCTCTTTCGAATAAATATACCCTTTCTTTTTCAAATAAATATACCCTTCCTTTTTCAAATAAATATACCCTTTCTTTCTAATAAATATACCCTTTTTTTTTCAAATAGGTATTCCCTTTCTTTTTCTAATAATTATACCCTTTCTTTCAAATAAATATACCCTTTCTTTTTCTAATAAATAAACCCTTTCTTTTTCAAATAGATATATCATTTCTTTCGAATAAATGTACCCTTTCTTTCTAATAAATAAACCCTTTCCTTTTCAAATAGATATTCCCTTTCTTTTTCGAATAAAAATACCCTTTCTCTTTCCAATAAAATACCCTCTCTTTCCAATAAATAGATTAAATGTTAGATAAATAAAGAATCATTAAATCTTACCAATATGTAGTGGTAGTGGCACTCCGTCGGTTACGACGACGAGTATTCCTGTTGATACAATCAACGGAACAGCCAGCACGTGAAATTAACGTGCAAGTGGCTGAGTATTCCACAAACATGCGTACTTTTGACTTACCGTATTTCCCAGCGTCGAAGACACTACTTTTTTCCTAAAATAAGTAAAAAAATAACTCAAAAATCTACCAGGCGTCCTGGAGGCCGAAGGTTGTTTATTATTTTTTTTTTTCAAATTTTTGGTGGTCAAAATTAGGGTGCGTCCTCGAAGAGGAAGCGTCTTCGGCGCCGGGAAATACAGTAATTCTCAGGGTGATTCAGCGTGACACAGAATGAGACAAGGCTAGCCCTTCAAATTACATGTACAACTCACTTTTTCGATCTGAGTAGACTGGAGCAACGTGAAATAAAGTGTCTTGCTCAAGGACACAGCGCACCGCCGTGAATCGAACTCACAAACTTACGATCGTGAGCCGAATACCCTAACCACAAAGCCACGCGCCTTCACTATATACACAGAATATAGACAGAAATAAATGGTGAACGCTTTCATGTGTGGGTGTACAGTCTTCAAAATTGCATGGAAGTGAAACATGGTGAAATAGGATGACAGATGACGTCTTTTCCGAAAGTATTCTTGCATTCCTTACAAATAGGATGCGAAGATTCATCATTGCAGATTTACAATAAACTGAATCAAACTAAACCCCAACCCATCCCACCAAAAAATATGACGTTATGTTACCAGTCTCAGAAAACCTTAACAAACTGCTTAATAGTTAGTTTCAATACATTCTTCTTTGGCACATAATTCCTAGTGGGGTGATGGTTTTGACCTCATGACATGGGGAATTCTAAAAGTCTGGTGGAGCCAATTTCCTCTCCAGATGTGAGAGAGAGAGAGAGAGAGAGAGAGAGAGAGAGAGAGAGAGAGAGAGAGAGAGAGAGAGAGAGCGTATGCTAGAGAGGAAGTAAAAAAGGAATATAGAGGATGAATCGACAATAGTATTCGACTGGTATTTGTTTATCGTCCCCGAAAGGATGAAAGGCAAAGTTGACCTCAAAAAGATTTGAACTCAAAGTGCAGAGAGCCGGTACGAATATCACAAAGCATTCTACCCGACATTCAAAAGACTCTGCCAATTCAGCATCAATATATTATAAAACTAATAAATATGGTTTCTTATATAGGCACAAGGCAGCAATTTTGGGGGGAGAGGAAAAATCGATTAACTTGACCCAAGTGCGTGACTAGAACTTTATTTAATCGACCCCGTAAGGATGAAAGGCATAGTTAACCTTGGTGGGATTTGAACTCAGATCATAAAGAGCTGTAACTCTATGCTGCAAAGTATGGCGTCTGACCCTCTACCGATACTCGGACGGCATGCTTTGCAGCATAGAGTTACGGCCCTTTATGATCTGAGTTCAAATCCCGCCGAGGTTAACTTTGCCTTTCATCCTTACGGGGCCGATAAAATAAAGTACCAGTCACGCACTGGAGTCGATTTAATCGATTTTTAATAGATATAAAACTAATAAATATGATAATCTTTTATTACATGTGAATTGTAGCTGCAACCTTATATTACGGAAGAGGGTTCTTGTGGAGATTGATCCCATCTGTCAAATTCTACTTGACATCCGGATCTTCTAGTGATAAAAGGACAAGAGATATGATGATGTTTCTTCCGGTGGGAAAAATTGTGTCTCATGAGCCGGGAAATACTTTCATTACTATATTATGTACCGGGGAAATTTTAAACAGGAATTACTATTAAAAAGTTACGTTTTTAATACCAAGTGAAATGCTACACACACTTAGTAATTTTTTCTTCGCTACTAAACAATAATATTCCGGTTCCTATGCTTGTTAAATCTGACAGTTTTATCGCGGAAAAATGTTAATGTATCTTTATATGTAAGGTGATCTTGTGTTGGTTCCTAAACTATAAGACGACGGAAGTCGGAACTGGGGGATTTCAAACATAGTAATTAAATAAAGTATTAAAATAAAAAATAAAATAGCATACATATATAAAAACAAATAAAAAATAAAAAATAGTGAATGACGTTAGAGCCACGGGATGTCAAATTTAGGGATGTCAAGGTCCCGCTAGAAGTACCTAAACTTAATATACACTCCAGATTGATGTAATTAAATTTCGGAAGGAATAACTGATAGTCATCTTCGGATTGGATGTAAATTAAATCGGAAGTAATGACATCTCGTTTTTTTAAATTCTTCTAATTCTATCAAACCACGAAAATGTCTTCGAGGATTTAAGGGTTAGCTGGAGCAGGATTTATCCAGTGCAATTGATGGACTAATTATTGTATCTAGTTCTTTTAGGTTTCTGCTCAAAAAGTTGCCATGCATTGTTTAGTCTGTCTATTGTATGATCTACATAGTATAGAAATATATCTCGGAACTCTGCATTTTTACTTCTACCCTTAAATATAAAGAGAGAGAGGGGGGAGTCCAATACACCCTAAAAGCGGCTTGTTAAATACAAACCGAAACCGCTTGGCATCGCGGTCGGGCTTCTAACTTTCTTTCTCTCTCTCTCATATATATATATGTGTGTGAATGTCTATCTATTTCTCTCTCTCTCATATATATATATATATATATACTGTCTTTCCAGCTTCTTGAAGCAGAGTACTTTCAAGGTTTCCGACCAAAAGGACAGCCTCCCTAATAACATACTCCTGTCGAAGATGTTTCTCTCACTGAACTTTCTTTATCTGGAAAATGTCTTTTATTTGAGGTAATATTTCCACACAAAAGGATGTGTAGAAAGCTGTATATAATTATTGCCATTGTTGCTGTTATTCTTGAGTGAGTTATAAGAGTTGTTCTCATTTGTACTAGAAACACCAGATACATCTTTATTCTTTTTCAACATCTTCATGCTTTCTTTTGCAATATTTTTCTTCTTTTCGGGTGTGTTTTCTGTGCAAATGTTTTTTGTTTGTTCAAGGGGGCGTGTCTGACCGACATTACTATTAAATGTCGGTTTGCAAAGAAGAAGTGTTCAGAGTATCTATTTTTTTTTTGTTTTTGTTTTGTTTTGTTTTTTGCTTAAATCGGCAAAAAAATATGAAGACAAGCTTCTTTCTCTTGCAGTTATTTCCAACGAATTTGACAGAAAAATAAATCGTCCAGTTTTGAATATAATATTACAAAAAAGTAATACAGAATAAGAGTGTTGATGAGGATAGCTTGTCACAGTTAAATGAATTTCTTTATTAACCACTAAGGAGTAATTTCGTACATCACCATTCATACATTACAAAACAATAAACGGTAAATTGGGCTTACAGAGATGCATGAGGTGTGACAAATAAGTTATTTTAAACAAACACAAAACTAAACAAGAGTAGGCGTGAATGACATTATACAATACACGCAAGGAGAAGTTCAGGAACCTATAACTACATCATACTAATAATTATATATAATAATGGTTTGTTATTTAGGCACAAGGCCAACTATTGGGAGAGAGGGGAAAGTCGAATAAATCGACCCTACTGTGTTACTGGGTGAGATTTGAACTCAGAACGTTTGAGCCGTAACGATATGCCACAAAACAGGGTGTCCGATGCTCTACCGATACCTAACTGGACATAAATCAACCCCGGTACCTGACTCGTACCTATTTTATCGACCCTCCAAAGATAAAATCAAAGCTGATCTGGTGGGATTTGAACTCAGGATGTAAAGGGGACAATAATATCACAAATAACGACAACAATAGATTGCTGGTACTATCTACCTGTCGCAACTTTACTGGCAGAAAGAGCAACGTGAAATAAAGTGCCTTGCTCAAGGACATAACGCATCGCTCGGTTCTGGAATCGAACCGACAACCTCACGATTGCGAATCTAATTATCTAACTACCAAGCCACACTGAGAAATTTAAAAAATGAAATGACTTTATATACGTACCAAATACCACTGATCAGTAAAATAGGGGTCAGTGAAATTCGGGATCCGATTTATATCTTTCGTTTGTTTGTGATGTATATCGTATAAAGTGGAGTTACCCATAGATAATTCTTCACTGCTATATATGGCTGACCCTTTTTTATGGCGAAGCAATTGTTCAAGTTGTAAAATGTATTTCACCTGGTTAAATATAAAATGAAATTAAGTATAAAATTAAATTATTAAACAGAATCAATATGCCAGACTTTCACTGGCTGAGGCGCTAAGCTATATGAAATTTGAGTCCTTTCTCTCAAGAAATATAATCATTATCGGTAGAGGGTCGGACGCCATGCTTTCTAGCATAGAGTTACGGCCCTTGCCATTCTGAGTTCAAATCACGCCGAGGTTAACTTTGCCTTTCATCCTTACGGGGTCGATAAAATAAAGTACCAGTAATGTACTGAGTAATTGCTGGCCTTGTGCCAAAAGTAGAAACAGTTATTTTTTATCTTAATATTAATGATAAAGAATAAATATTTACGTGTGTGTGTGTGCGTGTGTGTGTGTGTGAGTGTGAAGCCCGGGTTCAATCGAGGGTAACCATAATTAGTAAGGTACTCAATATATTAGTAGAGTGTACACATCAAGTTTAATATAGAAATGGCTTCTACAGGACTAGAACTGTTTCATTCAAAAGAAATCATCAGGAAAGCCCTGATGATAGGTAAGTCCATCACTGCTTAAGGCAACTAAGTCGTTAGTGCAGCATTCGAGCTTTTTATTTTCGTACAGTCAACATAACAGATCCTTTTAAGTACCGTGTTTCCCGGCACTGAAGACGCTTCGGCTTCGAGGATGCACCCTAACTTTGACAACCACAAATTTGAAAAAAGTAATAAACAACGTTCGGCCTCCAGGACGCATGGTAGACTTTTGAGACTTAATTTAGGAAAAGAAGTAGCGACTTCGACGCCGGGAAATACGGTATATGGAAAGATTTGGACGAAATACAGAAACCTAACTATAAACTTATTAGATTAACAGTGTTCATTTCTTTCACAGCGTAGTAGTAAGTAATATAACTACAGAACTATTATTTAACTATTATTAAAGCACAGGGATTGGCAGTAATCAGTAGAGCGTCGAACAACAGGCTTGCGGTATACAGTTACTTGGGGGTCTACGCCTGGGTCATTTACCGGCTGGTTTTACCCGTAAAAATCTGTCCAGGGATTCTTTCCTGAGACATTTTAACCACACATGGTGTTTATTTCTGATATTGAAAATATTGGAAATAATCAAACATTTTTCTTTATTGCTTAATTATAGGGTAAGAACCGATTTATAATTGAATTATATGAAGTAGGTAGACGCCTCTTTACTTCATATAGCGAATGAAAATTGATAGCAGGAACTGAAATTTTTTGTTGTTTTCTTTGGGGTTTTTTCAGTTGGGGGTATTACTTTGTTGTAGACTAAACTGGATGTTGTCAGATGATATTATTTACACATTCCCACAGCTTGATATATTTCTGCGGGGTGGGGGGATGAATAGATTAATAAACGAAAGATGTAAACATTTTAAAATGGGAACATTTCATATAAACCTTAGCACGATTGGTTACTCTAATTACCATAACAGGCTTAATAGATATTCAAACTACGTCATTCAATTTACCCTGTCATCCTGTTCAAGTCTTTCAAGGAATCTGTGGGCTTTTCTTTTCGACAAAACAGGAATTTCTGGGTGTACCAATCTATAAGCATTGAAATGATTGTGCTGAAATAGGAATTAAATAGAAATTAATTAGAAAAATTTGTTAACTAGAAATTAGTTGGAATAGATATTTTGGTAAACTATATGAAATACTAATGATTACTAGCTAATATTAAGTTACGTAAGTTAGTATTAGTTTTGGGTGGAGAGCCAGCAGGTTGACCCACCCCAAACAAGATGGTTGAATAACATTAATGAAATCGGGGGTCTCACATGGGGATCCAGCCGGATTAGTTATAGATAGTTGCTTCTGACAGGACACGCTTGAAGGAGGTGCTTCAGGACTCTGCCCCCCCCCCCCCCCCCCACATACAACCACCACCACCACACACAACCACCACCACCACACACAACCACCACCACCACACACAACCACCACAACCACACACAACCACCACACACAACACACAACCACCACCACCACACACAACCACCACCACCACACACACAACCACCACCACACACAACCACACACAACCACCACTACCACACACACACACAACCACCACCACACACAAACCTCTAAAAAATATGTGGGCGAAGAAGAAGAAAAATTAATTTTGTTAGTATTAGTTTTGTAAGTTAGTATTACTTTGGTTAGTAGACTTTGGACATTTTAAAATCTGCCGGACCCCTTCTCTTATCCAGTATTGAGTGATTTCTTCCAGAGAAGAAGGATTCATTGGCTAGAATACTTTTTATCATATGTGGCTGTTCCAGCAGGGCTAACCTAGGGTTAAACAACAACTTGATAAACGAGGGCTGGTTGAAAAGTTCATAGACTGACTAAGATACTCTCATGGAATGACCAAATTAGGTTTATTTTTCAACATAATCTCTCTCTAGAAAGAAAAAATAAGAAGAGTTGAAATTAATGCTTGCAAGATTTCACAGCTCTCTCATCATGCCTTCATAATCAGTCTATTAACTTTTCAGCCTACCCTCCTATATTAAAGAAATGTGTCATGTCTTGAGATCAGATATATAAAGTTATGTGACTTGAAATAACGCTAAATAGTTAGTATAATAATATAGAACATAGTTAAGTAAAAATACTTAAGAAAATATTAACCTTCGAACTCAGATGGAAGCCATATTGTTTTGTGAAATCAGTAATATTTTCTCTTGTTGAGATCAGTTCTAGAGCAAAGCTGTTGCTGTAGATAAGAGAAGTAGGGTCACCATCCTGAGAAAATGAAAGTTGAATGTTGATGCTTATCGTTAGATATGTTAACAAACTCAACAACCAGTTAGCCGCCATTTTTATCATTTAAATTGGATCTGTCGAGAGAATAAAAAATATTATACAACATAAAAACAAAATCAGTAATATAAAAAAATATACAATATAAATACAGTTAAAGAAAAAAAACTAGATTTTCCTCACCCGCAGAAAAACAATCATATCAAAAAAAAAAAAAACGATACATGTTTTGTTTTTGTTTGATTTTTGTTGTTGTTTTTGTTGGGGGGGGGGGGGGGGGTGTTTAAGACCACAAACTGTTTAATTTTGATTGAGGTGGGCCTATTAAATGAATGAGATAGACTGATAGAAGATATTGATAGAAGAGGCTGAAATTTCGGAGTAAGGAGTCGATAAATAGTTGATTAACCCTTTTCGTAGACTCCCCGCCCCTGAAACCGCCTCATATTTAATGAAACAACTCCACCCATTTTAAAGTGTTTCTATTTGAATTTAAAACAAAAAAAAACTTACAAGATAATCTTATGTAAGAACTTTTCATCAAGTTATGTTACAAATACCATCATAATAATGATTTTTGATTTAAGCACAAGGCCAACAATTTTTTTTTTTTTTTTGTGAGTGGGGGTAAAGTTGATTAAATCGACCCCAGTGTGTTACTGGTACTTTATTTTATCGACCCCCGTAACGATGAAAAACAAAGCTAACGTTGATGGGATTTTAACTCAGAACGTAAACAGTCATAACTATATGCCGTGAAGAATGGTGTCTGACACTCTACTGATACTCAAGAAAGACTCACTGGAGAGATTTTACGGGCAAAACCAACCAGTAGGAGGCCTAAGGATAGACCCCGAGCAAGATGGTTGGATAACATCCATGAACTCAGCTGGTCTCGCTTGGGGATCGAGACGGAACAATTGGAGACGGTTGTTTCAGACAGGAGTCGCTTGAAGGAATGTTTGAGGACTCTTCTCCTCACGACCCTCCCAGAAATAAGTAGGCGAACATGAAGAAGAATTTCTAGTAGGTCTATCAACCATACAGCTATGTGTTCCAAACTCCCAACAGGCATTAAACCCGAAGAAGAAGAATCTCTAACGAGTCTGCCAATCCACCGTCCTCATAAAGTTTTGATAATATGTTGGAGATCTCATTCCCTATTGTTAATGTACCTACAAAAACCTGGCACATATTTTTCTGTTAAGCAACAACAAAGCACTTTCAGTGAAATACGAAATCCCAGTTGAATCTTGCTGCCTATTTTATTCATCAATCGTATGATATTTACACTGAGTTACGAGTACCGATTTCGATTCCCGCCTGAGAACATATCCTTTCACTTACATGGTTAACGCCCTTGACAGAATCCTGAACATCAAACATCTCTTTTCCTCTCGTGAGGATAGTCAAAGAAACAGAAAATACAGATAACTTTAACCTCTTTTTATGAATTATATGTGAAATAAGTGAATGACGTTATCTAAACAAACGCAGCAGATAAAATATATGTATAAATATAAATTACATATATTGATAGAGGAGATGATATAATGCTGATAGAGTTATTAAAATAATAAATATACTTTCCCTCATATTGAAATTATTCAAAGCTTTATTCTAGAGAGTTTGTTGGCGTAACGTTACATACGCCATTGTTGTTGTAACTTATATAACATCATCAAAGACATTTTTATTATAATCGTTACAGACGACAGATATTCTATCATTCTGTGAATCATGAATATGAGTATGTATGTGTAATGCAACGGTTGTTAAAGTGACAAATACCATCACCATTACAACCACTACCATTACTACCACCACCGACACTACTACTACCACCATCACCACCAACATCACCACCGTCATAGCCACCACCACCACCACCATCATGACCACCAACAACAACAACTACCATCACCACTACCACCAAAGCCACCACCATAACCACCACCACCACCACTACCACCACCAACAACAACACCAACATCACCACCACCACCACCATTGTGCAGTGATGTGTTCTACTGTGATGTGCTGTACTGCATCGTACTGTACTATACTGTGTTGTGTTGTGCTGTACTGTATTGTACTGTGTTGTATTGTGCTGTACTGTATTGTATTGTACTGTGTTGTGTTGTGTTGTACTGTACTGTACTGTGTTGTGTTGTACTGTATTGTATTGTACTGTACTGTGTTGTATTGTACTGTACTGTATTGTATTGTACTGTACTTTGTTGTGTTGTACTGTACTGTATTCTAATGTACTGTACTGTGTTGTGTTGTACTGTATTGTATTGTACTGTACTGTGTTGTGTTGTGCTGTACTGTATTGTATTGTGTTGTGCTGTATTGTATTGTACTGTACTGTATTGTACTGTGTTGTGTTGTACTTTGTTGTGCAGTGCAGTGCTGTACTATGTTGTGCAGTGCTGTACTATGCTGTGCAGTGCTGTGTTCTACCGTACTGTGTCGTGCTGTGTTGTACAGTGCTATGTTGTACTGTACTGTACTGTGTTGTGCATTGCTGTACTGTATTGTATTGTACTGTACAGTGCTATGTTGTACTGTACAGTGTTGTGTTGTACTATGTTGTGCAGTGCTGTGTTCTACTGTGCTGTACTGTATTGTATTGTACTGTACTATGTTGTGTTGTGCAGTGCAGTAGGTAATTAACTAATAAGCAATCTAACATGATAAAGGCGAATGTCTGAAATTAGTTTGGCTGAAAGTGTCGCCGGAAGTTGATACTTGATTGTCGTGGGAACCGGATATGAAGCAAACATATTCTATTGCAGTTATAGCTGAAATATTTGGGGATGACAGTAGTAGTAGTAGTAGTAGTAAGAAGGGGAAGAGGAGAAGAGGAAAAGAAGGACGGGGAGAAGAAGAAAAAGAAAAGGGGAGAGGAGGAGGAGAAGATTAAAAAGGAAGTAGCAAAGGGAAAAAAACAAAAAAAAAGAGAAAAAACTAAAAACTAAAGAATTTTAATAAGCACTCAGAGTTCTTTACACTTCCTCTTTACTTTGTCCAATTCCAAAAGGAACAGACACACAGTTTAAATTAAATTCCTAATTAATTTGATAAATTACTCTTAAAACTATGGCGGCATGCAAATGTTTTGCACGTGTTATATCAATTTATTTCTTCAATCAATATAATATTTTGGTGTGGATTGTGCAGTGGGTTGGCAGTATCGTTAGAGGGTCGAACG
>OZ024749.1:51225986-51233486 GCA_964016885.1 Eledone cirrhosa
CTCAGTGAGTTTTATATAAATCTAGTTAAAGTAATATAATCCTCAGAAGTTTCATACCGACAAATATCTAATAGCAAAGCTTTTAATGATTTATAAGAAATATTCTCAAGTTTAAGATATTTTCAAGCAGATTCTATAGAAATAATTGTTTCTACTTTTGACACAAGGCCAGCAATTATCCCAGTGTATTACAGGTACTTTATTTTATCGACCCCGTAAGGATGAAAGGCAAAGTTAACCTAGGCGGGATTTGAACTCAGATCGTAAAGGGACATAACTCTATACGTCAAAGCATAGCGTCCGACCCTCTACTGATACTGCCAATCCAACGCCTTCTATAGATTCTATAGAAATAATGAAATTTATTTTGTAATAGTACTAGAATCACCTCCCTACATGTAAGATTTCACAGCTCTATCATGAAGCCTTCATAGTCAGCCTATGAACTTTTCAGCCTGTCCTTGTAATCCTTGGAAAGAAACTATGCAGTTATTGATAACGAGGAGTTGAAATTAATGCATGCAAGATTTCACAGCACTAGCATCAATCCTTCATAGTCAGCCTATGAACTTTTCAGCATACCCTTATAATCCTTGAGAAGAAACAATGCAGTTATTGATAACGAGGAGTTGAAATTAATGCATGCAAGATTTCACAGCACTAGCATCAAGCCTTCATAGTCAGCCTATGAACTTTTCAGCATACCCTTATAATCCTTGGGAAGAAACAATGCAGTTATTGATAACGAGGAGTTGAAATTAATGCATGCAAGATTTCACAGCACTAGCATCAATCCTTCATAGTCAGCCTATGAACTTTTCAGCATACCCTTATAATCCTTGGGAAGAAACAATGCAGTTATTGATAACGAGGAGTTGAAATTAATGCATGCAAGATTTCACAGCACTAGCATCAAGCCTTCATAGTCAGCCTATGAACTTTTCAGCATACCCTTATAATCCTTGGGAAGAAACAATGCAGTTATTGATAACGAGGAGTTGAAATTAATGCATGCAAGATTTCACAGCACTAGCATCAATCCTTCATAGTCAGCCTATGAACTTTTCAGCATACCCTTATAATCCTTGGGAAGAAACAATGCAGTTATTGATAACGAGGAGTTGAAATTAATGCATGCAAGATTTCACAGCACTAGCATCAATCCTTCATAGTCAGCCTATGAACTTTTCAGCATACCCTTATAATCCTTGGGAAGAAACAATGCAGTTATTGATAACGAGGAGTTGAAATTAATGCATGCAAGATTTCACAGCACTAGCATCAAGCCTTCATAGTCAGCCTATGAACTTTTCAGCATACCCTTATAATCCTTGGGAAGAAACAATGCAGTTATTGATAACGAGGAGTTGAAATTAATGCATGCAAGATTTCACAGCTCTAGCATCAAGCCTTCATAGTCAGCCTATGAACTTTTCAGCATACCCTTATAATCCTTGGGAAGAAACAATGCAGTTATTGATAACGAGGAGTTGAAATTAATGCATGCAAGATTTCACAGCACTAGCATCAATCCTTCATAGTCAGCCTATGAACTTTTCAGCATACCCTTATAATCCTTGGGAAGAAACAATGCAGTTATTGATAACGAGGAGTTGAAATTAATGCATGCAAGATTTCACAGCACTAGCATCAATCCTTCATAGTCAGCCTATGAACTTTTCAGCATACCCTTATAATCCTTGGGAAGAAACAATGCAGTTATTGATAACGAGGAGTTGAAATTAATGCATGCAAGATTTCACAGCACTAGCATCAATCCTTCATAGTCAGCCTATGAACTTTTCAGCATACCCTTATAATCCTTGGGAAGAAACAATGCAGTTATTGATAACGAGGAGTTGAAATTAATGCATGCAAGATTTCACAGCACTAGCATCAATCCTTCATAGTCAGCCTATGAACTTTTCAGCATACACTTATAATCCTTGGGAAGAAACAATGCAGTTATTGATAATGAGGAGTTGAAATTAATGCATGCAAGATTTCACAGCACTAGCATCAAGCCTTCATAGTCAGCCTATGAACTTTTCAGCATACCCTCGTATATATGGCTCTAAAGAGAGTTAATTGGGTCGAGAATAAAATCGAGGTTTCCAGGTGTTATCAATAACTATAGGAAATATCTGAAACATTTAATACATTGAAGACTTGAATGAAGTCCCTGTAGTTAAAGGCAGTAAACTGAAATGTTATATTGGGGGCGGAAGGATAGTTCTTCACTTGTAGGGATTTCCGTCCTCTTCGAAGGCAAAAACACTAAAACAACATCCTTCATTAAAGACAGGAAAAATGACAACTACAACAACAACATCAACATCAACAGTATCAACAACAACAACAGCATCAAAAGTTTAAATTATATAGAGTAGAGCAGAGTTGTGAGTGAACCAAGAAAGGATGAGTTACCCACACTATCTTCAAGGTTGCTGGATAAGTGCAATTTCCGAAACAACAACAACCACAACAACAACGACACCACCAGCAGCAGCAACAATTATTTATTTTTCTACTACTACGACGAAGACGACGACGACTGCTACTACTACTACTACTACTACCACTACTACTACTACTACTACCACTACTACCACTACTACTACTACTACTACTACTACTACCACTACTACTACTACTACCACCACTACTACTACTACCACCACCACCACCACTACTACTACTACTACTACTACCACTACTACTACTACTACCACCACTACTACTACTACCACCACCACTACTACTACCACCACCACCACCACCACCACTACTACTACTACTACTACTACTTCTATTACCACTACCGTTACTACTACTACTACTACCACTACCGCCACTACTACTACTACCACCACCACCACTACTACTATTACTACTACTACTACTACCTTCACTACTACCACCACCACTACTACTACTACTATTACTACTACTTTTATTACCACTACCGCTACTACTACAACTACCACCACTACCACCACTACTACTACCACTACTACCACCACTATTACTACTACCACTACTACCACCACCACTACTACTACTACTACTACATTTATCCCCAACAAAATCATATACACGGAATACCAGAGAAAATTGACAAGGCAGAAGATAGTTTTCGGTGTCGTGTCGGATAAAAGGAAGAGGGTTGCACAAAAACTTCAAGGAGGGGTGAGAGATCTTTTAAAGTTTAGGTAGGAGGAGGGGTGGAAACATCAAATATTCAAAGGCCCCTTCTTCTGCTCTCCAAGCTTCGGTCCAGAGTACCAACTGAAACTCCAATTATAGACCCTACAAAGCAAACATACCTTTTTTTTTTCTTTCCTCCGAAGAAGGATAGAGAATGAGAAAATAGAAGTGGAAAGCGATATAGAGGAAGAATCGATCTTGAACGTGATTGGTACTTTTTTTATCGACCTCGAAAGGCTGCAAGGTAAAGTTGACCACGGCGAGATTTGAGCTCAGAGAGCAGAGAGCTGGACCCAATACTGCAAAGCATTCTATCCGACGTTCTAACGTCCCTACCGATTCGCCTTCTTTTGTTTCAAAGGGTTAATCACATTATACAAGACAAGAAAGGTTTAGGTTTACAGCAATATTACCAAAACACAGCCACTGCACTCGCTATTAACTATTATGTGTGCACTCTGAACATCTAGATGCGGTTTCACTACTGCGACCTTATTGATTCACTGAGTGAGTCATGGCCGGAAATCACTGAAATAACATCAGTGACTTTCGTAAATTTTGTAGTTTATATTATATTACAGAATGCAGTGTATAACAGGATTTATAATATTTTATATTTCATATTATACAGGTTGTAGCTTATAATAATATTTACATAATATGGTATGGCTCACATTGGAGTTTACATGAAATATATACAACATTCTCATATGATTAATGCCGGAGGATACAGCATGTGAAGCTCATACTATATCTCGAGACATATATTATCCTTTTGACAAGTATTTCTGACAGATTCTAAGAAATGTTCACACACACGTGTACAAATCTTATCACAGATTCTCAAACATTCCTTTACCTCAATTTCCAACAAACAAAATTATTTTCATTTTCAATGTATCCTGTCTCTGCCTTGCGATCTATTTCTAGAAACTCTCTTTAATTTTCCATTGTCAATCTTCACCTCTCTAGCGTTTTATTGTAGTCAAAAGTTACAGGTAAAAACTAATGTATAAAGCACTGGAGCAGTACTATACTTGATTGGTATTAATCAGTAGAGCATCGGACAACATGCTTTGCGGGATATAGTTACGTCCTTTTACGTTCTGATTTCAAATCCCGTCGAAGTTAGCTTTGCTTTTCATCCTTACGGAATCGATAAAATAAAGTACCAGTAATGTACTGGGTCGATTTAATCGACTTTCTCCTCCCTCCCCCCAATTACTGCCCTTGTGCCTATACTAGAAATCATTATTTGGCCGCGGAGGACTGTCAGGAATCGGACAGTAACCTTTACATCAGTAACCTTTACATCATAGAGTTACGTCTCTTTACGTTCTGAGTTCAAATCATGTCGTGATTAACTTTGCCTTTCATCCTTACGGGGTCGAAAAAATAAAATACCAGTAATACACTGGAATCAATTTAATCGACTTTACCCTTCCCTAAAATTGTTGGCCTTGTGCCTAAATCAGAAACCATTATAGTCCAAAGTTAGAGTTTTATTTACTTGTTATAAATGATAAGTTTACTGCTAAGACAAGCAGAAAACAATATATCTGTCATGTTGTGTGTTATATGATTTGTGCAGAGTCTGTATCGTATCGTAGATTGATAAAAAGATAATATTATTAAAAATTGACATTTGTATTTTGTTTTAAGTAAAATTCCAAGCAAATGACCCACCCACCACCCACCACCCACCACCCAGCATAGTATCACTTAATCAAAGAATTACACCCGCCCATGAAGAAAACATTTACGAAGATCGGCTGAAAAGTCCATAAGCTGACTATGGAGAAATAATGCTAGAGTTGTTAAATCGTGCATGCATTACTTTCAATTCTTCTTATTAATAACTGCATTGTTTCTGTCCAAGGACTATGTTGAAAAATAAACCTCATTTGGTCATTCCATGAGAGTATCTTGATCAGACTATTAACTATGCAGGCTATGAATTGATCAACCGACCCACGTATGTAAACAATGTCAAACAATCTGGAAGATTATATAAAATAATTATTTTATAGACAAAACAGTGAAAGATCATTTTAATTCTTATATTATTCAATCTTTAAAACTCGATATGTTCAAATGTTTTGTTCAAACCCTGATCTACTGACAACCGATATTTTGTACAATTAAATGGTGGGTTTTACTATATCAGTCACGATCGTGGGCAATGATAAGGTTTTTGAGTAAGGTATTGTACATGATATGAAAGGTTGTTATATAAAACAGCCATGATAAGAACCAGATTTAGATCTTAGATGAGGGCATTATATTATAATATCATAATATTATAATATTATAAAATTAAATCAAATTGTTTAGAACTACAAGTGAAGTCATTCTTTTTCTTTTTTTCATATATATATATATAAGTAGAAAGACAGAGAGAGAGACGAAAGGGCTCTGTTTGCTGAGGGCGGGAAAGGAGCAGGGCATTCACTCCCCCTCCCAATTCCCCACAGGCCCTATCCTCCCATAAATCCGACCTTGGTCACCATTCCTGAAAGTCAGCACAATTATGTTATTGTGTTGTCACAAGAAGCAACGTCTGGAATGTAACACCAATATCTACGTGAATTCGAAATAGAAACTTTTCATTTTCCATCTGAAAAATCTCAACAAGATGCGTCTCTTGTTTTAATTTAATCATATTTGATATAATATTTCTGCTGTTCCAGAAGAGAAACTAGAGAAAGTTGACAGAGCCATGAACTAAAATAATGTCACTAGATGAAGTTGATTTAATTTTTAAGTCTCAATTTCCGATTGGCAAGATTAAATATTTTACAACACGCACGCATACCCACAAACATCACCCACACACACATCACCCCCACCATATACAGACCACACACACAAACACACACACACACACATCACCTCCTACACACATAACCCCCACCATATACACACAACACACACACAAACACACACACACACACACACACACACACATCATTCCCAACACACATAACCCCCACCATATATACACCCCACACACACGCACAAACACTCACACACACACACACACAAACACTCCCCTCCCACACACACGATCCCCTACACATATATGACCCTTAACATACATATACACACACACCCAACACACACAAACACACACACATATATGTATCATTTGATATCTAATGTACTATTATAGCATCTCTACCACTCCCTCTAACCCCTTTAGGCCCTGGCGCCTCCTGGGGATTCTCAACGCCCCCCCCCCCCCCATCCACCCCCAGAGAAAAGGCCGTAGGGGTCACTTTCAGAACCTTTGTTTTAGAGCTAAATAATAAATTTCCAGTGATCATGAATCTTGGGTTAAAACCGAAAGAATGTGATCGCGAATTCAAGCGTTACTGGGGCTTCATTTCATCGACCCCTTAAATAAGAAAAACAAAACTAAACCTCGGTGGGATTTGAACTCAGGACATAAAGGGCCATAACCAAGGTCCTTGTTTCAGAGGGGTACCAGGAGACAAGTCCCCACCACTTTTTCAGGAACGGGGGACAAACCATCTTTTGTTTTTTTATTTATTTGAAATAATTGTTTCTACTTTTGGTACAAACCAGCAATTATCACAGTGTATTACTGGTACTTTATTTTATCCACCCCGTAAGGATGAAAGGCAAAGTTAACCTCGCGGGATTTGAACTCAGACCATAAAGGGCCGTAACTCTTTGCTGTGCTGCAAAGCATGGATATAATAAATTCTTTTTAAGCTTATTTTTTTTATATCTGAACTTCATTTGAATATATAAAATTTAATTAGCGTAAAATTTTACTTATGTGATAGGGTCCAGGAAAGGACCCATAAGCAATACTAACATCGTCCTTTAAGAATCAACAAATGTTGGTTTGTACCCCTCACATTTTAAAGGCAAACCAGGTCCCTGGCCGTAACTGTATGCCGCAAAGCAGGGTGTCCGACGCTCTACCGATACTGCCAAGTCATTAACCTTAATATCTTGCTTAAACGTTTAATACATACAACAGTAAAATGTTTTGTTCTTCTTTTAAGTTGATAGCAACCTATCTATGTGTGTCTTAAATTAAGTTAGACTATCTAACAATATGTGTTAGATTAATATATTCATCAACACATACCTATATAAATGTCATGTATGTAGATAGATATATATATATATATATTGTTATACTTGGGGAGGGTCATATTTGTGTAATATTGCCAGAATTAATAACAGAACACACTCACTCTTTGGTTGGTTTTCGCTTCTCGCTGTCTTTTATATCTGCGATCTAACTTAATCGGTCCT
>OZ024749.1:51238486-51263486 GCA_964016885.1 Eledone cirrhosa
GTACCTGGTCTTTCTACTATCTTAATATTAAGTTTATGTTTATCTAGGGCCCTTCTAAATTTGTAAGCTAATTCACCTCTAGGGGTTGTATTTACCATTTTTTCCCATTTGGTTCTGGCTCCTCTATATACTCTGATTTTATCTCTCTGATTGTAACCAGAGAACTGCATACGGTGGATGAAGTGTTGTATGTGTCTCTCTAGTTCTTTGGGGTTGCACATGCGGGACACGTTTCTCATCACCCGTACCAAATCCGTAATCAGTATGTTGATTTTGGTGTGATCATATATTTGGAAGTCATGGGTTTGGCATAATGGGAATGGAGGATTTGTTTTTTGTTATTAATGGTTTCTAACCAGATCTCTGTGTCTAGTACAGGTAATCGATGGTTGGGGTGTTTGCTTGGGTAGTCTATAGTAACTCTAATACTCTGGTGGATGGAGTTAGCTATTTGCTGGATGCTTTCCATGGTGTTATTCTCTAATTCCTGACTGTTCTCTAGTGGGATTGTTTTTACTACGATGTTTATATCATCAACGTAGCGGGAGTACATTATCAGGGTTAAGAGGTTGCTGTCTTATAATTGTTCTTTAAGTTTAAGTCTATTGTCCCACCATACCATGAATAGGTTAGCTATGTCACCTGCAATGCTAACACCAAAGGCTGCTCTCTCCTCTTGGGCATATGTTTTTCCATTAAATTTGAACATATGTTCCTTAAGGGTTAATTTTATACTGGCCCCCACCGCATGTGCAATCATTTTCTTTAGTTCATCGTGGTTTTCGGGGTCCGTATGCCTCTGGTCCACCCGGTCCATCTTTCTGTGTGGATTTTATATATATATATATATATATATATATATATATATATATATATATATATATATATATATATATATATATATATATATATATATATATACGAGGGTTGGCAGAAAAGTTCATAGGCTGACTATAAAGGAGTGATGCTAAAGCTGTGAAATCTTGCATGTATTAATTTCAACTCTTCTTATTAATAACTGCATTGTTTCTTTACCAGGGATTATATTGAAAAATAAACCTCATTTGGTCATTCCATGAGAGTATTTTAGTCAACCTATGAACTTTTTAAGTGGTAAGGATGTTGGACTTATGATCATAATGCCGTGGGTTCGATTTCTGCACTAAGTTGTATGTTGTATTCTTGAGCAAAACACTTCATTTCACGTTACTCTAATATACTCAGCTAAAAATGTGTACCAGCTATAGCTGGGGGCTTAACCCTACAATGGACTGACGTCCTGTTCAAGTGGGGGGAGTCTTGTACTCTCAGTTGCTTCAAGCCACAAAACCGTGATATGCATCAGCCTGAAGACCCTTCTAGCTTGAGAGAGACTTTAACCCAGTGATGGTCTGGCATCCTGTCCAGGGGGAAGTCTTGTACTCTCAGTTCCTTCAAGCCACAAAACCGTGATATGCATCAGCCTGAAGACCCTTCTAGCTTGAGAGAGACTTTAACCCAGTGATGGTCTGGCATCCTGTCCAGGGGGAAGTCTTGTACTCTCAGTTCCTTCAAGCCACAAAACCGTGATATGCATCAGCCTGAAGACCCTTCTAGCTTGAGAGAGACTTTAACCCAGTGATGGTCTGGCATCCTGTCCAGGGGGAAGTCTTGTACTCTCAGTTCCTTCAAGCCACAAAACCGTGATATGCATCAGCCTGAAGACCCTTCTAGCTTGAGAGAGACTTTAACCCAGTGATGGACTAGTATCCTGTCCAGGGGGAAATCTTGTACTCTCAGTTGCTTCAAGCCACAAAACCGTGATATGCACCAGCCTGAAGACCCTTCTAGCTTGAGAGAGACTTTAGAATGCAAAGAGATGATGTATTATTCAAAACACGAACAGTAACTTCTTAAATCAAGGACCTAGAAAGAAAAACTGCCCTACATATAAGAAGAGGAAGGAGTTTTATAAACGATTTATCATTTCTGTGAAGAATTCCATGGAATGTTTGATGGTAGTTATCACACCAGAGCTGCTAATACTGCTCAAGAGAAAGAATATTTGAAAATTTGCAAGAATAACATTGCATAACTTGTAGCAGGAATTAGGAAAAGGAAACAAGAACAGAAAAATTCTCTTGAAAGATTTAGCAAAAGCACATGAAGTGTCAGGACTTAGAGAATAAGAAAAGGAAAATCATATGCCACTTTGAGATAAATTCACCATTATGAATGTTTAAAACATATATGTATATACATATATACATACACATACACTCACATATACATACATAAACATACACATACATACACACATACACATACACATGTACACATACACTCACATATACATACATAAACATACACATACATACACACATACATATACACATGTACACATACACTCACATATACATACATAAATATACACATACATACACACATACATATACACATGTACACATACACTCACATATACATACATAAATATACACATACATGCACACATACATATACACATGTACACATACACTCACATATACATACATAAACATACACATACATACATACTCACATACATACACACATGTACACATACATACACACATACACATACACATACACATGTACACATACACTCACATATACATACACATACATACTATACTCACATACATACACACATGTACACATACAACACACATACATACACACATGTACACATACACATAATACACACACATATACACACACATATACATACACATACAAACAAACACACACAAATATACACACACATATGCTCACACATACACACACACATGTACACATACACATAATACACACACATATACACACACATATATATACACATACAAACAAACATACACACAAATATACACACACATATGCTCACACATACACACACACATGTACACATACACATAATACACATTTATACACACACATATACATACACATACAAACATACACACAAATATACACGCACAAATTCTCACACATATACACACACATACACACACCCATGTACACACACCCATGTACATACACACACTCACACGGTGAAGGCTGTAAAAAAAAACAGAGGATGCTGAGAACCTTAGTAAATCTAGTGTCAAAAATATCCCTAATGAAATAAATTTAAATATCTCTTAAATATACATGTTTTTTATGCTAATTGTCCATGTCAGAATAAATAAAAGCAATGAGGCATGTCTTATTTTCAAAAGGTTTTAATAGTTTCCAGTTCCAGCTTGCAGTAATGTGCCAGCTTCAGCATTCGGTAATCATAAAAAGGGAGGTAGGTGTAAAAGCCAAACTCGCTATCTTTAATTCGGTAATCATAAAAAGGGAGGTAGGTGTAAAAGCCAAACTCGCTATATTTAATTCGGTAATCATAAAAAGGGAGGTAGGTGTAAAAGCCAAACTCGCTATCTTTAATTCGGTAATCATAAAAAGGGAGGTAGGTGTAAAAGCCAAACTCGCTATCTTTAATTCGGTATTCATGCCAACCTTTACCTATGGTTATGAAGCTTGGGTAATGACTGAATGAATACAATCGCGAATACAAGCATCCAAAATGGGGTTTCTCTGAAAGTCCTTTGGAGTAACATTACTCGATAGAGTGTGTAACACAGAGATCAGAGAGTCACTCCAGGTAGAGCTGCTACTTCTCCAAATTGAGAGATCACAGCTCTGGTACTATGAGCATGTGGTTAGAATGTTTCAGGAAAGAATCACTTGATGGATTTTACAAGCAAAAACTAGCTGGCAGGAGACCCAGAGGTAGACCCCGAACAAGATGGTTTTATAACATCCATGAGCTTGCTGGTCTTGCTTGGCGAAGCAGCCGCCGGAACAGTTGGAAATGGTTGCTTCTGATAGGACTTGCTGCAAGGAGTGTTTGAGAACTCGTCCCCACGACCCTTTCAGGAATAAGTAAGTGAAGAAGAAGTCCCAACTTGAATATAGATCACAAGATAATGAATAAAAACTATACAGCTATTCCTCACTCTATGTCATTGATTAGTTCTAGAGATCAAGACTTATAAGTTGAAAAATGACATATGTCGAATTAACCCCTCCTATAAACCGCTAATAGATATTCCCTACATTACTTTATACTGTATATTTTAGCATTTATATACTGGGTAAATTTTATTACAATGCTAGTACAAGAGAAAATTATCATATCCCTAACATGACTGAAGAGTCTGTTCTATGGTATGGTATGGTCCCACAACTCCTGCTGGAATTGAAGGGGTGCCGTATTGGGCATTTTAAGCCTGGCGGAGCCCATTACTCTCCAGGTCTGAACACAGTAGATTTCTTCAAGAGAAGGATAGAGAGAGTGAGAAAAAGATGTAGAGGAAGAATCAACCCTGTGTGGTGGCATTGCACAGATGATAATAGAAAGATATAGATGAGAATGGGAGGATGGTAGGAGATAAAGCTATTGATGAAGAAGGGGATTTAATGAGAGAAAAATGGATGCTTTGTTTGTCTTTTATAAAATTGATTAGACAAAGCAGGCAGGAATGATGAGAAAGGGAATACAGATATATCAAGTAAGATTTCGTGGGAATATATTTGGTTAAATAAAATTATACTCAGAGTAATAGTGTATTAGTAATAGGTAAGGCTGTTTGTTTAGATAACTGATAAATATCTGCCTATCAGATGAACAGCCATTTCTAAAATATGACCTATATGTGTATCAGACGAGATGGGAATGTACTGGTCTACATATGTGAACAATATTTCATCATTATTCATATTTTGATTTTTTCGCAGGGTTACCAGCTGTTCAGAACTAACGTATTTCCATGCCTTGCAGACGAAAAAAAAATCGACATTTTTGTTAAAGTTTTTCACTCTACAGATATTTTGTAGACTTGAAAATGATACAAAGTTTATGTATATCTGTATCAGATGTTGTTAAACATAATTATGGTATGTGGGTTATAAGTGGCTACATCAGTATTCATGCCATTAGGTTAGATATTATATGGTGAAAGTAATAAAAAGTTTTAGTGATGTGAAGTGTTTTTATGAAAGATTCAGTAGCTTTGTACTAAAGACTAGATTATCTCAGTAAATTATACGAGGTATAGATGACCAAAGATAAAATTATTTAACAATAACACATCATGTAACAGTAATGTAACAGTAATGTTTTATAGGGCTTTATCATGTCTCAAAAACAGGAAATAAGCTCATAGACTTTGGTCAGGTTTCAATTTCCTATAGGTGCAATTTAAAGAGTTCAATATCACAACTTGTCTGCTTCCTCTAACAGGAAGCTGTAAGTCTTAAATTAACAAATTCAACAGTATTCAATATAAGTATGTAAGGATAAGTTGTAGAAAGACTACATGAAGAGGTTATTACTAGTAAGGTTTCTTGTAAGGTGTAAGAGAATTTATAGAAGCTTCTACTAGTTGTTTTTAATTAAAATGTTTTTCTCTCTCTTATATCTTCATTACTTGAGTTACTGAGATTTCTTTACTAGTCTTTCTTTAAATATGAACATAGTTACTACCAGGGCTGGACTTTCACCTTCTGAGGCTCTACACTATAAGAAATGTAGCTGTCGAATCTAGCTGTCTAAACTGCAGGAGCTCAGCCGTCAAGGTCCTGACTCTACTACCCTAAGTATCAAGTACTCTGGTGCATTATGGTCCACCTGGTTTCTTACCACACTTTCTTTGTTATATATATATCATCACCATCATCATCATCATCGTTTAACGTCTATCTTCCACGCTTGCATGGGTTAGACGGGAGTTGTCCCACTTGAGACAAGATTGGTCGGGTGACCATGTCTCGCTCATATGGGACTATCTGGCATGTTTTCTACGGCTGGATGCCCTTCCTAACACTAATATTAGGTATGAATCATAGCTGCCATATAGCAGATACTATTCGAGTTGTTTGAGGTGATCACAAAGCACTCAATGGAGCAAAAGGTTAATACATTATTGTCCAGAGTAAATACAAAATTAAGAAAGTGTGCCACCAAGAAAAGAGACTAAAAGCAGTGGCCATACATTTACCACAACAACAATATACAAATAAGTTGAAGCTAAAGTTTTTTATGATTAAAGAATAAAGATATATTTTTTAAAATGAGGCTCCCGAGGTTGTGTAGCCCTAAGCTATGGCTCATTTAGCTTATAGGTAAGTCCAACCTTGGGTAAGAGTTTCCTGGTCAAAGAGTATATTACTATTAAGTCTGAGGCAGGATATCAGAGTAAATGGCAGGATGGAAGAAATAATCTTCCATCCTGCAAGGAAATTGCTTTTATTAGTATTTCAACACATGTCTTCTAATGGATGGCTTTTATTACCAAAGCTAGAAGAAAGTTTAGTCTTAATTTTCTTAATAAAGCGTCATGGTTAGTTAGAAAATGTTCAGCTGTTTAGTGGTAGCTGATAATTGTTTATGAATGTGTAGAAATGAGATATGTAAAAAGGTAAACAGACAGGAAGCAAAACAGGATGATAAGATGGAGATGTGGTTAAAGAGGAAATTTTATTAGCATATAAACATATGTAATAAATAAACTAGGCTGCTGGGAATTGGATGTAATCGAAGACTTGCTGAATATTATAGATAGATCTCTAAGTATGATAAAAAAATTTGCAGCATATTTGTATATATAGACATGGTGAGGGCTAATACTGGCCAAAACCTATCAAAGTTACAAAGTTATATATATGTGTATATACATATACACATATACACATATATATACACACACATATATATATAATATATACATATATATATATACATATATATATATATATATATATATACATATACATATATATATATATATATATATATATATAGCGGCGATGAATTAGTTTAGCGAGGTTTTTTATATGAAATCGTGTGTCGAAACAAATATTGTTATACTTGGGGAGGGTCATATTTGTGTAATATTGCCAGAATTAATAACAGAACACACTCACTGTTTGGTTGGTTTTCGCTTCTCGCTGTCTTTTATATCTGCGATCTAACATACTCGGTCCTCAATGTTGCCATTGACTGACCGACGGTCAAAAATAATACAGATACAATATAGACACAAACACATATATATAGTTTACATAATTTACATAAATCTTTCGTTGCACATCTGCAACATCGTCAGTGGTGTTATATTTTTTCCTCCTGTTGTGTTGTATGTCTACGCCATTTTTTATTCAGTCTGTCTATATATTTATTTATTTATTTGCTTGTTTGTTTATTTTATTTTGTCTTCTTTGCGCATGCGTTTGCGTGTGTGTATAGTGTTATGTTTGCTGTGTGATTAGTGTGTATAGTGTTGTGTTTTCTGGGTGACTAGTGTATGTTTATGTGCTTGTTGTTATTGTGCTTGTGTATGTATTTATTTATCTTATTTTATTTTATTTTATTTACTTATTTATACTTCTCTTAGGTCAGTGTTGTTTGTTTGGGTGTTGTTGTTGTTCCACTCATTCTTTCTGTTTAGCTTTGGTCTTCTAATTTCTATTTCACTGGCCTCTCTGATTTGCCTATCTGCTGGGTCATTCCTATGTTTAGATATTATTCTAATTTCTATGTTGTCTATGTTACCGTCATGTTGTTGTCTAGCATGTTCGTATAGTACTGACCCGTTTTTTCGTCCTTTTAGTTCCCCCCGGTGTTGGTCTATCCTTTCACCTATGCTACGAGCTGTCTCACCTATGTATGTTGTTGTCATGTTTCTGCAAGTACCCTCTGTACATCTTATGCTATAGACTACGTTTCTAGTTTTACAGTTTATCCGGGGGTTCACCTTACATATGATACATTTCCTATTGGTACAGTGGGTTTTTTTAAAAGGGTAGGTTTTGCTGATCAGGGATTTTATGGTGGTTCCTGGCTTTTCTACCACCTTTATTTTTAAGTGGGTCTTTCTCAGGGCCTTTCTACACTGGTTAGCTAATTTCCCTCCAGGGGTGGCGTCCACAAACATGACACTCTGATATCTCTGGTTGTTATACCATGATGTGGCCTTCCCTATCTTATGTCTAGCCCTATCTAAGCTATTCCATGATTTGCTCCTGTATAATGGGCAAATTCCTTTCATGTCCAGTTCTATGAGGGTCTTATACTTTTCCATGGCTCCTTCGTATACTCTGACTCTGTCTCTTTGGTTGTAGCCAGAGAACTGCATGCGGTTGATGAAGTGTTGGATGTGTCTTTCCATTTCTGTTGGGTCGCACATGCTGGACACATTCTTCATCACTCGTACCAAATCTGCGATCAGAATATTAAACTTAGCACTACTGGACATTGCTGAGTTTTTGAGTATCAGGTATTTGGAGGCCATGGGTTTAGCATAGTGTGAGTGGAGAATTTGAGCTCTCTCGTCTATAGTGTTAATCCAGAGTTCTGTGTCTAATACAGGTAGTCTATTGTTAGGGTGTTTGGAAGGGAAGTCGATAGTTACAGTTATACTCTGGTGTATGGAATTAGCTATCTGCTGGATGCTTTCCATCGTGCTACGTTCTAAATCAAACTTGTTAGTGCTCTCTAGTGGGGGTGTTCTTATAACTATATTGATATCGTCTACATAACGAGAGTACATGATGAGGTCTATGGAGCTTTCATTAAGGAGATCTTTAAGTCTCCTTTCCCACCATACCATGAAAAGGTTGGCAACATCACCAGCTATGCTGACGCCGATGGCTGCTCCCTCATTTTGGGTGTAGATTTTCTCATTGAACTTAAATATGTGGCCCTTTAGGGTAGTTTTGATACTAGCCCCTATTGCATGTGCGACCATTTTTCTTACCTGATCATTGTTTTTGGGGGGTCCGTATAGCTTTGGTCCACCCAATCCACCTTCCCATGGGAGTCTTTTTTACCATTGAGGTTATGGTGGGGGGGTCTACCTCTTATAGGTCTACTAGGGCAGAAACATCTAAGGTCATGGCTGTCTAGGTAGTCAGTGTCGTAGGTAAGTCTAAGTAGGAGGCCCAGTTCGTGTGTCGACGTCGCAGAACTCCACCTCACTCTCAATGATCAACTCCACACATCTTTTCACAGCAAAATCAATGTTAATGGATGGGTACAGTGACACCACATCCATGCTGCCTATTATGCAGTTGGATAGGCTCCTGTTTTTGTTGCACTCACTGATTCTGCTGAGGAGGTCCTCTGTACTTTCACATACATCTGGGGACATCTTGATTATGGGGCGTATAACCATTGAGAGGAAGTAGGAGATCCTGTAGTTGCTAGCTATATTAGCTCCGCATACGGGTCTTGTTGGTGGTCCTGTTGTCGGGTCGTCGACTGTCTTGTGGTCTTTGCGGAGCCCATACAAGGGTGGTATGCCATTGTTAGACGCCTGGAAGTTGTTGGCAGTGCGTCTGCTTGGCTTTAGGATGTCAGTCCACATCATCATGTGAGCGTTGAGGATTTTTTCTCTCCCATCGTGTGTTTGTTGTGCAACTTCGCTCGTGTTGGTGATGTGGGGTTGCATAGCCTCGATGTAGTTCGGCATGCTATCTATTGACATCCTACCAGACTTATCTGTGGGTAGACACACTACCTCACCATCCCTTGTGCGCTGCTTGAGGCTAACCAAGCCTTCTACAGGTTTCCTCCCAAGTTGGTGGGCCTCTGGTCTGCTCTGTCTCTTAGTATACCTGTCTACTACTTGTCTAATCTTATTTCTAGCTATGGTGAACTGTGCCTCTGTCTCGTCATCTATTTGTTGTGGTATACAAACTCTTTTATTAAAGGGTAACCTCGTAGGATAGATATTACCCATCTTATATGTTTTGTCAGCTGGGTTGAAAAATAGTTTCTCTAAGGGTTGTCATTATATCTATCGTCATAGTTGTGTGTGTTGCTATTGTTGTTATCAGGGTGGTTGTTGTTGTTTCTATCATTAGCATTATTATTATTGTTATGATTGCTAGATGTATTGTTGTTTACTTCACCGTTATTGTTGTTGTTGTTACTGTTATTTCTACCATTGTGGTTGTTACTATTATTATGTTTCTTGTTTTTGTTGATGTTGCTACATGTACTATTTCCATTATTACCACTGTGGTTATTGTTGTTGTTGTTCGTATTGTTACCGTTATTACTACTGTGGTCGCTGCTGCTGTGTCTGTGGTTAATGTTTCTATTATTATTATTATTGTGGTTGTTGTTGTTGTTCTGTCTATCGCTAGTATTATTACCATTATCACTATTTCTCACTTTCCTGCCATTGTTATGATTATGGCTGTTATTTCTATACCCAGAGTTATTGTTTATATTACTACTACCGTTATTATTGTTGTTGTTGTTTACCTTTGCATTCCAACGTATTTTTGTGAAACACTTTTCCAGCTCCGTTTTGCACTCCATAGGGTTAATCTTTTTGTAGATGGCAAATTTTGGTGGTAACCGTAGGATTTGTTGTTCTTGTTCACTGATTAAAGTGTTCCCATAAATATTTACTGTGTGGTCATTGGTAAATTCTTCCGGTAGTTTTACATCAGTCATACGGATATTGTTGATGTTATCTGGGTATTTTTGAGAATATTCGATTTTCCTTTCTTGTAGTTTTTTCTTATTCATCCATTCTAATTTCTTCTTGAAATGCCTATTGCATTCGTTTCGAGCGTATTTCGTTTCACGTCGGATGACGCTCATGAAGTTATCTCTCTCGTTTGCTGTGATGAGATTTCGGATTTCCTTACCGTTAATGCGTTTCTGTCTGTAGAGTGCGTTGACTTTTGTGTATGTTGTTCTTTTCATATTAACTGTTATTGTGTGTTTTAGTCGTTCGGCTTGTGTTTTGTTCAATAATAAATTATTTACTTGTTTTGATATGTTTGTTGTGTGTGTTTTGGAGGAAACACAGTGTTTTAAGAAGCGGATTTGTTCTGTTGTTATTGTAGTTTTTATATAACAGAAAACAGTGTCTTTCAATAATATATATATATATATATATATATATATATATATATATATATATATATATATATATATATATACATATATATATGTATATACATATACATATATATATATGTATGTATATACATACATATATATATATATATTCATATATATATATGTATGTATATATATATATATATACATATATATATGTATGTATATACATATATATATATATATATATACATATATATATGTATGTATATACATATATATATATACATATATATATGTATGTATATACATATATATATACATATATATATATGTATGTATATACAAATATATATACATATATACATATATATATGTATGTATATACAAATATATATACATATATACATATATATATATACATATATATATATATATATATAAAGTCTGTCTCAAGCCCAGAGGCTCATCAGGTCAGTGCTTATCCTGGTTTCCATGGTGTGAAGTAACTGAGAGTACAAGAGTTTACCCTGGGCAGGATGCCAGTCCATCTCAGAGTGAAAACTCCAGCTATTGCTGGTACTTTTTTTTTCAGCTAAGTACACTAGAACAACATGAAAAAAATTGAACTAGTCTTCCTTTGATGTTAACATTGGTATTACATTAGGCTAATTGATAAGATCCCAAACCTCATTTGCTTACCGAATGGGGTGGACCTTGCTTGATTGGACCAAGGAAACAATGTTTCCATTGTTTTTTTTGTTTTTTTTTTCCAATTGCTAATACTATTTACCAATCACAACTCCTGGCAGAAAGAGCACTATGAAATAAAGTATCTTACTCAAGGACATAACGCATCACCCAGCCTGATAATCAAACTCACAACCTCCTGATTGTAAGCCCAATGCTCTAACCACTAAGCCCAATGTTCTAACCACTAAGCCCAATGCTCTAACCACTAAGCCCAATGCTCTAACCACTAAGCCCATGCACCTCCATGTTAAAAAGTAATAGTTATATTTTAACAGAATAAAAATATTAAACCTTCTGTTATGAATAATCATAAGAATATATAATTGTTTCTACATTTGGCACAAGACCGGCAATTACCCAGTACATTACTGGTACTTTATTTTATCCACCCTGTAAGGATGAAAGGCAAAGTTAACCTTGGCGGGATTTGAACTCAGATCTTAAAGAGACGTAACTATGCTGGAAAGTATAGCGTCCGACTCTCTACCTATACTGCCAAGTGAATCTAACTCCCTAACCACTAAGCCATGTGACTTCCCAGTTTCATGTTAACAGTATTAATTTTATAATTTTGTTATTTTCCACTCGTTCTTTATCAATAATAGTTTTTGATTTAGACACGAGGCCAACAATTTTGGATGGAGGGGAAGTCAATTAAATCAACCTCCGTACGTGACTGGTACTTTAATTTATTGACCTCATAAGGATCAAAGGCAAAGTTAACCTCGGCAGGATTTGAACTCAGAACTTAAAGGGCCATAACTCTATGCAGCAAAGCATGGTGTCCAATGCTCAACCGATACTGCCAATCAACTGCCCTTCTTTTTCAATAATGTAAATTTTAAGGGTTTACCCAATCAGGGCTGACCTAATTAGATAGCAATCTTAATCTTCACCCTAGTGAATTTAACCTAGTAATATTAAAAATTTCCCCTAGCATTTACCCAAGTAATACTACAAATGTACTCTAGTATTTACCCTAGTAATATTACAAATTTACCCTAGCATTTACCCAAGTAATACAACAAATGTACCCTACTATTTACCCAAGTAATACTACAAATGTACTCTAGTATTTACCCAAGTAATATTACAAATTTACCCTAGCATTTACCCAAGTAATACAACAAATGTACCCTACTATTTACCCAAGTAATACAACAAATTTCCCCTACTATTTACCCAAGTAATACTACAAATGTACTCTAGTATTTACCCTAATAATATTACAAATTTACCCAAGTAATACAACAAATGTACCCTACCTTTTACCCAAGTAATACAACAAATGTACCCTACTATTTACCCAAGTAATACTACAAATGTACTCTACTATTTACCCTAGTAATATTACAAATTTACCCTAACATTTACCCAAGTAATACAACAAATGTACCCTACTATTTACCCAAGTAATACTACAAATGTACTCTAGTATTTACCCTAGTAATATTACAAATTTACCCTAGCGTTTACCCAAGTAATACAACAAATGTACCCTACTATTTACCCGAGTAATACTACAAATGAACCCTAGTATTATTACAAATTTACTCTAGGAACATTAGAAAGGATGAAAGGCAAAGTTGACCTCAGTGAAATTTGAAGTCAGTGTGCAAAGATCCAGAATACCACAAAACACTTGTATTCAATGCTTCAACACTTTTGCAAATTTGTCACCACCATTGTCTTCAGAAATGCCTTTGCTATTTTTTCCACAAGACGCAGCCAAAACACAGCTCTGACGTAAATGTAGACTGTCACCTTCTCCTTCTTTCTTTCATCCTTTCAAGTAGTTCTTGCTCTTCCCCTTCTTTTTCCTGTCACTTATGGCATTTATAGTTCTTTCCAATACTGCTTTCCTTTTCTGTATGTTTATATAACTCTATGATGAAATAAAACTTTTTAAATCAATCAACAAATTATATTATATTTAGTCTCTATTTTCAGATTCTGTGGTTTTAAACAGATGAAGAATTAAATATATTCTTTTATATGAAGGTTTCATGGCCATCTTAAAAAGTTTATTAGCCTTTTATAACCAGTAGAGTGAAAGTATCACTTACAAAAGGAATGTGTATATGTGTATGTGTGTATATGTGTGTGTGAATGTAAGCGCATATGCATGTGTATATGAGTGGGTGATATGTGTGTGTGTGTGTGTGTGTGTGTATAAATCTGTGTGTGTATATATGCGCATCTAACTCGATGAACACTTCCCACACAAATAGATCCGACACGCAGCCCTATCGAGTATCCCCCTTAATCTCCTGATCTTACACTTCTTGACCTTTTTCTTTGGGGTCTACTGAAGTATTTACTTATGCTGAAAAACCCGAGAAGTATTCAGCAGTTTAATCCTTTAGCATTTACATTACTCTATACTGTATATATTATTGTATTTTCATGGTAAACACTTGATCTCACATAATTATCTCAACTCCAAAGCTGAAAATCATTTGGTTTCCTAAATAGAATATTAGTCTAATGACGAGGTTTATTTACAATAGTTTATAACTTTGCCCATTAATCCGTATGGTGAGCAAATGGGGTCCCATGTGCTGGCCTCCCCAGAATTCTGAGAAAATTCTGGCTGGAGACAGCTGGTTTAAGTGCTAAAGGGTTAAAGGAAGGTTAATAAATTCTTGTCCTGAAATTAATGTTGGCTTGTGTCAATATGTATGTTTTTCTGTTCTTGATAGAGCTTCAAAATGTATTGAGGAATGGGGGTCAGCCTTTTTAACCCTTATTTTAATTATATTTTTAACTACTGTTGTTTCATGTATTTATATTTTCATATTGTATGATAAGAATGTTAAGAATCAGTGTGATAGTTTCAACACTTTATGGTTGGCTTGGGATTTGAACAATCACTGTGGTAGTTTCATCACTGTATCCTGGCTCAAGACTTTAACAATCAGTGTAGTAGTTTTAATACTTTGTAGTCTGGCTCAAGACTTTAAAAATTAGTGTGGTAGTTTCAACATTTTATAGTCTGACTCAAGACTTTAACAATCAGTGTGATAGTTTCAACATTTTATAGTCTGGCTCAAGACTTTAACAGTCAGTGTGGTAGTTTCAATACTTTATAGTGTGGCTCAGGACTTTAGCAATCAGTGTAGTAGTTTCAAGACTGTATCCTGGCTCAAGAATTTAACAATCAGTATAGCAGTTTCAACATTCTGTAGTCTGACTCAGGACTTTAACAATCAGTGTACTAGTTTCAACACTTTATAATATATTTAATCACAATATTTTCAAATTAATTCCACAACCCTTATATATCAAGAATTCAGATTATAATGGCAATCAAGTTATCTTGCAAACAATAGAAAAAAATGATAGAAACAGAGTGCACAAAATATTTAAATTTAGAAAATATTTATTTCTTTATACATTTATTTAAAACAAATATGGCCTTCTTCTTCTTCCAATTATTCATGAGAGGATCATGGGGATAAGTCCTCAAATACTCCTCCTAGTGAATCCTTTCAGAAGTAACCATCTTTATCTGATCCGTCTGGCTCCCCAAGCAAGACCAGCCAAGCTCATGGATGTTATCCAACCATTTGGTTCGATGTCTAACCCTGGGTTTCCTGCCGGTTGGTTTTGCCTGAAAAAGCTGTCCAGCGATTCTTTCGTGAGACATTCTTACCACGTGCCTGTAATACTGAAGCTGTGATCTCTCAAATTAGAGAAGTAGCAGCTCTACCTGGAGCAGCTCCCTGATCTCTGAGTTACACACTTGATTCAGTAACCTTACTCCAAAGACCTTTCAGAGAAACCCTATTTCAGCCGCTTGTATTCAAGATCATATTCTTTCGGTCATTACCCAAGATTCATGTCCACAGGAACGGGTTTGTATGAATATTGGATTGATGATATTGGTAACATGATCTCTGAAATGTTTAGCCTCATCCCTAACTGTGATTTCATCACAGATTATCATCATCATTTTACGTCCGCAAGGGTGGGAAGGGTGGGACGGGAACTGATTCTGGCCTGATTTCTACAGCTGGATGCCCTTCCTAACACCAACCTCATTTACAGTAAGTGCTGGGTGCTTTTTTTCGTGGCACCACCACGACCACTTTGCAATGGAATGATAGGGACCCCAGTCCTATCATCTCATTTCTACAGCTGAGTAAACTGGAGCAATGTGAAATAAAGTGTCTTGCTCAATGAAACAACACATCACCCGGTCTGAGAATTGAACTCATAACCTTTCGATTGCAAGGCCAATGCTCTAACCACTAAGCCATGTGCCTCCACCTTAGGATAATTGTAACAAATATGGCCATCCAGTAAAAAATAAAAAATAAAAACCAACAAGCAAATACAATATAATGTTTTATTAAACGTATCAGAGGTTGAATGTAAACTATTTGCTTTATTTTTATCAATTAAATATAACTAAATTTTGTTCAGATGCTTTCATTTAAAAGAAAAATACCCACCAAAAAAATAAAAAAATCATGAAAAACAAACAATATACTTTTTTTTTAAAATCTTGTATCTTTGCAAACCATATTAATGAGTATTTGAAGAAAGAAACACCCTCATATTATCACATATTTTAGGTTAAAGAATGTTGCGTGTACTTTCATTAGACAAAAAGATCTTACTATAAATGTCTTTGAAGTAAATACATCTTTAGTTCTTTCAACATTATACTAGACATTATTTTGTGTGTAAAACGTTGAGAGTTCTTGGCAGTGATTTCAAACTTTGATCAAGACAGCAGATATTTATATCATTATTATTGTTATTATTATTAATATACACGTGAAAAGGGAGATGTTGAGAAGCCCCATTGCAATTAAATAGAAAAAAAAACAGGCCATTAATACCAATACACACATATTGACATATCCATACCCACCTATATATATACATACATATATATATATTTATGTCTGTGTATATATATATGTGTGTGTGTGTGCATATATGTATATATATATATGTATATACATATTCATACATATATATATAAATATCCATACATATATATAAATATCCATACACATATATATATATATATATATATACACGCATACATATATGTGTGTATATATATATATACACATACATATTTTTATATATATACACATACACACAAACATATATAAACATGTGCATATATATATTCATATATATATATATATATGCATGTGCATATATGTATACTTATACACATATATGCATGTATATATATATATATATATATATATATAGGGAGAGAGAGAGGAACACATGTTTGTATGTGAGAATGTACACTTGTATTCATTTCATTCATTTATCTTTGTTTTGTTAGTGTCCACGCATGTGTGTGTAACTGTTTGTATCAAATAATAAAGAGATGGCGAATTTTGAAGAGACTTCATTTAGCATAGACTTTAGTTTGATAAAAAGAAAAGGAGAAACAAAAAAAAATGTGTATATATATATATATATATATAGATATATATATATAGATATATATATATATATATATATATATATAGATATATATATATATAACAATAGTGAAAAGAGGATTGCTTCAGTTTTTTTTCTTTTCAATTCCAAGAGATGTTGAAACAGTTTTAGCACCGCTTGAAGAACTGGATAAACATCAGTAGAACAGCTTCTAATATATTACAAAAACGAATATCTGTGGAAGAAACTACTGAAGATCGAACCACAATTCAATATTGTTGTCATTGGCTAGAAAAATATTATTAATCTTAGCAACAAAATCAATGCTGCATCACCTTAGTATACATTCTCCCCTGAATTTTTGATCTTGTTCATCTGTTACTTGAAATACCATGATATTTTTTTTTTATATTATTATTATTGTCTTAGGCTGTTATTTAGTGATAAAACAGCATCGGTAGGTTAAGATACTCGCATACACACTTTGCATCTGCCTATACGTCGCCGCTGTGCACCAGCCTTCAATGTTTCACTCAAAGGACGGGAGAACTGAGCTGACCGGTCAATTGTAGCCATCCAGAAAGATACAGATGTTGAATAATAATTACAGGAACCCCGACCACCTTGACATTCAATAAATGGTTGGTTTCGGAAGTCTTCAAGACAGGAACCGGGTGATTCAAGGGGCTGCCCTGATCCTTCAATAACACCACTTGTGTACTGAAATAAGATTAAAAATAAAAATAGAGAATTTTTGTATAACTATATTGAGTAAACTAAGATATTCAAAACAAACAGCTTTAACTCTGGCCAAAACTCGTTCTGTTACCAGTCTGGCCAAAACTGGCTCTGGTTCTATAAACTAAAACCCACCCATTTTAAAAGCATCTCTTTTATTGGCTTAGTTTTAAATAATATAAGATGCTGAAGCCTTTATTATAATAACCAAGGTTTTTTCCAACAATATACCGTATGTGTATAGTAAAATTACAAATATAAAATTAAACAAAAATTACTCAAAAATATATGAGATTATTTATCACTGTTTCTCACAGAACTCCTAGTGACCTCTTGCAAAACCCTAGGGTTTTGGGTAACACCAGTTGAGAAATGTTGGTGTAAATAGTTGGTCTTCTTCCTAAAACATAGCTACTTAAAAGTAATGTACAAGAGTGAGTTGAAATGTTCATAAGCTGACTATGAAGGATTGATGCTAGAGCTGTGAAATCTTGCATGTATTAACTTCAACTCTTCTTATTAATAATTGCACCGTTTCTTTCCAGGGATTATGTTGAAAGATAAACCTCATTTGGTCATTCAATGAGAGTAACTTGGTCAGCTTATGAACTTTTCATCTGACCTTCATAGAAATGGTACTTATTTTTCAGCTCAGTTGATGCTGTTGTTATCTGACAACAGCAACAATCAACCCATCCATTCTTTTTCTTAAATGACAGGATGTGATTTCAGATTAATTTGGCTGCTATTTCAAGCAATCAGGTAGCTATATAGATGTTCCTTTCTTGGCTTATTCAGCTTAATTAATTAAAAATATGTTCAGGTAAATAAATACCACACATACCCTTAACACTGAAACACAACACCTGTGAGACAGTGCGAAAAATACAAAGAATTTATAAGAAATTATAATTTTAAAAATTAGATAAAAGAAACATATGTTCTTACCATAATGAAACTGTATCCAATCCACATGGTTTGGAAACCAGGAGGACAGTCAGGAATCATGATAGTTTGGCTGTGAATTGCTAGGATCTTAAGAAAAGAAGTTTGAAAACAAAATTAGTTTTGAAACAATAAACATAACTATACATAACTATACATTTAGTTTTAAAGTATAAAATCTAAAGTCTGTCTCGAACCCGGAGGCTCACTAGGCCAGCGCTTATCCCAGTTTCTGTGGCATGAAGTTACTGAGAAGACAGAACTCTCCCTTGGCCAGGGGACTTTGGAACATAAGTAAAGAGTCAAATGAGCTGGAATGTTTCACAGACTTATTGTTCCAGACATACCTTGCCTCAACTTAGTTGAGGACCATATTACACATTCAGTCATGCACTGGACTATCTTATGAGATGGGAGTATCAGTTTGGGCATGCTATATCATCATCATCATCATTTAACATGTTTTCCTTGTTAATGTCACTAATTGATCAGATGAGTCCTAACTCAACCCCCTCACATAAGCTCTTGCATGTACTCTACACAGTGAAAAACTCCACGTAATCATGACACCAGCCCTCACTGGGGAGGTCATTATTTCCTTGACACGGGCGGTGGATTGGCAGTATCGGTAGAGGGTTGGACGCCATGCTTTGACGTATAGAGTTACGGCCCTTGCCATTCTGAGTTCAAATCCCGTCGAGGTTAGCTTTGCCTTTCATCCTTACGGGGTCGATAAAATAAAGTACCAGTAATGCACTGGGTAATTTCTGGCCTTGTGCCAAAAGTAGAAACAATTATTTCCTTGACACATTTGAAAAGTCTTCTCAATCCTTTGTTTGGCAGGTTTTCTATCGTCAAAAACTTGACAGAGTGTACCAAGTGTGTTTTCTCATGTCACCAACAAGAGGAGGAGAGGGCGGTGAGGAGGAGAGAAGGATGATGATAATGATGATAATGATGATGATGATGATGAGGTGGAGGAGGAGGAGGAGGAGGAGGAGGTTTTTTTATGGCTGATGATGCTATTTATAAAAGACTAGGTTTATAGAAGAGTGACTTACCTGTGATGTTGTTTCACAAACTGCACATCGACTGATATATGATTGGATATCGTCACCTTCAATAGGTGTCATCATTCTTGTCATAGGTTCTGGTGTTGATAACCAGTAGCTGTAGTCATTACGAGATGCAACAGTGCATCTGTTGTTTAAGTTACAAAACATGAAAGGCATTGTACTAAATCTTCTTAAGCAGCTACCGGGTTGACCTGAAACCACAAAATATATCAATAAGAGAACATGAAGAAGTTTGGTACTTTGACTGCAAGCATCCAGATTATAATAGACAATAATAAAAGGGGTTGATTTTTTTTTTTTTTTTGTGGGGGTCAGGGCCGGATTTAATGGAGGGCAAAGGGAGCAATTGCCACAAGCCCCTTAATGTGGGTGGGGGGGGGGCCACCAGCGATGGCCGTAGCAATTTATTTGTGCCCTCAGCTAGGCATTTTAGTTTTAGGATGGTTAGAAATTTTGAATTTAATACCTGTATGTATAACTTGTCAATTCCAGTTACATGCACCAAGTTAACTTTGATATGTAAAATTGGGGGGTTGCTGCGTATTCTAATTTTTTTGTGAATGAGGTGCCTCAGGCCCTGCAAGGTCTAAATCCAACTCGGGGGGGGGGGGGGGGGGTAAATAAACAGAAAGAGAGAAGATAGATTTGGGGAGGCAATAATAAAATGTATTTTTTTAAATATAAATAAAAAGAGAGAAGATGTATTACTACACATCATCATCATAGTCATTTTTACATTCACTTTGACATGCTGGCATGGGTTGGATGGGGACTTTTTGAGGCAATGTTTTAACAGTCAGATGCTCTTCCTTTCATAAACCCATTTAGTGGCTTCTTAAAATGGAATCCTCAATTGAACTAATTCACAGATTGTAACAAGTAGAAGAGTAAAAAAGAAAAAGGAAGCTTTCAGTTTATTACTGACCTAAATCTTGTGATGCTGATCGTCCATTACCAATAAGGAAAAGAAGGGAGTATCCTTCCCAGAGTTTTGTTGATCTTGCTGGACATTCAGGGACTCCTGTACTCTGGCTATGTCTACAAAATAATTTAAAGATCTCTAAAAATATTGAACACTTTTTATTTGTTACTCATTAAAAAAAATAATTTCCTGTGATGTTATTTTTTTTTCTTACTCCCTGCCTCCCATCAACCTTCAATATTTGAAATTTTATTTTTGTCATTTGTTTTCCTTTTTCTTTCTTCTCCCTCCTCCCCACTTTTTTATTTTTTTTATTTTTATTTTAGTTTTTAGTTTTTTGTCTGTTTTTTTTTTTTTTAATTACTTGTCTCACTAGCTCTTTTTGATTACCAGCCGTAAGGAGTACTCGATACTTCCCCTAGTCTGTCATGGCTTACTAGCTCTACATGGACGTTTAAATTGAATGAATAAATAAATAGATAAATACTGGTTTCAGTAAGTGGATTGCGGCCATGCTAGAGCATTGCCTTAAAGGGATGTTAGTCAATCATATCAATCACAACGGTAAAGTTCATAGGCTGATTATGAAGGAGTGATGCTAGAGCTGTGAAATCTCATTAATAACTGCATTGTTTCTTTCCAGGGACTATGTTGAAAAATAAACCTCATTTAGTCGTCGATGAGAGTATCTTGGTCAGCCTATGAAATTTTCAGCTGACCCTTGAATGTTTGATGTATCTGTAAGGAGTACTTGATGCTTCCCCTAGTCTGTCATGGCTTACTAGCTCTATACGGACGTTTAAATTGAATAGATAAATACAATAGATATATTTCAATAATATATTGATAATAAACAAACTCACCTGGCAAAAAGAATTCCTAAGTCTCCATCATCGCTGCCTGGAGATCCTTGATCACCAGGGAGACCTTGACCACCTCGGAATCCAGGTAAACCAGCGCGACCATGTTCACCTCTATGTCCGTCAAGTCCTTTACCACCATCAAGACCAGGAAATCCTCTCAAACCTTCACTTCCAGGAAATCCTGGACTGCCATCAAGACCGTCCTCACCTAGAAAATTAAAATATTTTTTTGGTTTTCTTTTAATAATAGAATTATTAAATTTTTATCAGAAATACAGAAAAAGGTTATTCTATTATTAATTCAATATAAAGAGCAGTTTGCTCAGGTGTAAAATAGCTTATAATATAGAGTGAAGACCCTTTAGCATTTACATTACTCTGTATTTACTATTGTATTTTCATGGTAAACACTTTACCGCACATAATTATCTCACATGATATTGAATCTATGAGATTTTGGTGTTATTTATTTTGAAAACAATACCTTAATATTAATATGAGCAGCTGGTTATGGCTGGTTTGAACAGAAATAGGTGAGAGAATTATGGCCGATTTAAATGCTAAAGGGTTAAGTGTGTGCAATAAACAAAAACATCACTGAATATATAAAGAAAAAGAAAGATATGAAAGAATTTATTGAAAAGATATAAATTATTATATTTCATTCTTACCTGGGATTCCTCTAAGACCAGATTGTCCTCTTGGTCCATCGACACCTGGATCTCCTGAAGGGCCCTTCTCAGTGAGTGGTGGAAGACCTGGTTCTCCAGGCCTACCATGATCACCTTGTGTTAAAAAATACAGAAATAGCCATTGAGTTTTAAATTTTATAGTTTCGATATTTAATTACTGTATATATTCAAATAAAAGCTGAGAAATATGTGACCAAAATCTCAATAGTATAACAGTAGGGTGGCTTATATTTGAGGGTCAATATGTTGATGATTTTCACCAACTTCAGATTCTATGCAAATAAGGTTTGGATTTTTGACCATTTCTCAAACATAAAATAGTGGGGCCAGTTTATATTTGCTGCCCACCATAAATCTACTTCACCAAGCCCCATGTACCTGCCCACCCTAGCCCTCTGTCTACACTGTAAAGTGGTCATGTAGGTGTCACAACAAAAACCTCCCAGTCCACACTGTAAAGTGTTTATGTAGGTGTCACAACAAAACCACCCAGGCCACACTGTAAAGTGGTCATGTAGGCGTCACAACAAAAATCGCCCAGGCCACCATGTAAAGTGTTTGTATAGGTGTCACAACAAAAACCACCCAGGTCACACTGTAAAGGGGTCATGTAGGTGTCACAACAAAAACCACACAGGCCACACTGTAAAAGGGTCATGTAGGTGTCAACAAAAACCACCCAGGCCACACTGTAAAGTGGTCATGTAGGTGTCACAACAAAAACCACACAGGCCACACTGTAAAGGGGTCATGTAGGTGTCACAACAAAAACCACCCAGGCCACACTGTAAAGTGGTCATGTAGGTGTCACAACAAAAAGCACTGCCATTATATGTATGAAAACCATTTATTGATAAAATACTTATATTTAATGGCAAGATGCTTTAAAAAATAAGACAAGGAAACACAAACCTGGTAATCCAGGTATTCCGTCCTTTCCTGAGAGACCTGACAATCCATCACGTCCTCGTTCTCCCTTTAATCCTTCAAGACCAGGGAATCCAGGATCTCCTTTTGGTCCAGAACGTCCAGGTAATCCATCAGAGCCTGGGTAGCCCTAGATGTAAAGAAGAAATAGAAAAAAAAACTTGTTTAAACAAAACAAAACATTAAATTATTTATAATTGAATTACAATAAATTACAGCAATTCCTTTCATATTTATCATCATTGTCAGTTTTATACAGGGATGTAGTAAGTGGGTGTGCCGCCCGGGGCAACCCTTCAGTTTGCTGTCACCGAGCCCTCTAAAAAAATACATATTAATCTATATATAACTCATGAAGTTATAAAGTATATATATATGAAATATTTTAACCCTTTAGTTACCAATCCGGCCAAAACTGGCCCCGGTTCTATAAAATAAAACGACTCATTTTGAAGCTTTCCAATTTAAATTAAAACCTTCCACCATAATCTTATATAAGAACCTTACATTACGTTACTATCTTCGTAATGAAATGATTAATAATTTTAGTAAATCCCTCGAAATTCTTCCTTAATTAATTAATATAGAGAGTATTTCATTAGAAATGTGGTCATGAAAGGGTTAAATATTCAAGTTTGTAAACAAAAGCTGTGGAAACATGAAATATGCAAATTATTACATTTATTCCATGGCCTCCAGAAATTCCAGAAAGTCCATTTTTCCCTTGTAATCCAGGAAATCCTGGATCACCAGATTCTCCTGGAAATCCAGGCAAACCAGAAGCACCATCCAGGCCAGGTAAACCATTATCACCTAAAATATGTTAAAAATTCTGGTTATTATAAATAAATTTTAAGAGAAGAGAATATCAATTATACCAAATCCAGTATTTCACTGGCACTTTATCTTAGGAATCTCATGAAAGATGACGGGCAAAATTGAAATGATATTATAAAATAAGATAAATCCTTACCTGGCAATCCATTACGACCGTTATCTCCTGGACCACCTTTGTAACCATGTATAGATATGCCTGGATCACCTCTCTCTCCTTTGAAACCAATTAATCCATTTTTACCAGGGTAGCCAGGATCACCTCTTTCACCTTTCCTACCTCGACTACCAAGTTGTCCAGGGTCAGCACCTATAAATAATTAGAATTATTATTTATTTTAGTTTGGCATTGTAAATAATACAAATACAGTGGAACCCTGGTTCACCAACTTAATTCATTCCTGAAGCCCGTTCATCACCCGAAATGTTTGTAATTTTGTTAATACATCATCATTTTAATGGCCCCTTTCCCTGTTAACAAGGGTTGGTATTATACATATATGCAAATACCATGAAACCAGGGTTCACATCACAAACTTAACTCATTCCTGAAGACCGTTTCATCACCCAAAATGTTCATGAACTGAAACTATTTTTCCAACACAAAATGTTGAGAGAAAAATACAGTGAGAGAGACTGTGTATGAAAAGTAAACCTTTTGATAACATTGTAGGTTTTAACTTCTTATCCCAAAGATTTCATGGATACTTTTTTCAGATAAATCAACAAATAAATTTACTTACCTTTAGTAAACACTGGTCGTCCTGTTTCACCAGGCAATCCTGAAAAAAATAATCAGTGGTTATTATTAATGATATATTTATTCTTTTACTTGTCTCAGTTTGTAGACAATAGTAATACTGGAGCACTGTTTCAATTTAAACATTTATATTGACCTCAGTACACAGAGC
>OZ024749.1:51268486-51318486 GCA_964016885.1 Eledone cirrhosa
GATAAAATAAAGTACCAGTAATACACTGGGATAATTGCTGGCCTTGTGCCAAAAGTAGAAACAAGTATTTAGTAGAATACATACCTGGGTATCCTGGGTCTCCCTTTTCAGCAGGATATTGTATACCTGGTTCTCCTTCAGGACCCTCAAGTCCTGGGAAGCCAGGATCTCCCCGTCTACCCTTCGAACCTGGTAGACCATCACGTCCGATACCACCCTGAAATCCACTCTCTCCAGCTTCACCTAAATAAAAAGAAATTGGGTAAAAGTATGTACAAATCAACAACATTACTACTGAAATACTATCACAATACTATCACATATTATATGAGCATTGGCTGAAAAATTTATAGACTGACAAGGAAGGAGTAATGCTAGAGCTGTGAAATCTTGCATGCATTAATTTCAACTCTTCTTATTAATACCATATTTCCTGTCTTCAAAGCCGCTACTTTTTTCCTCAAATAAGTCTCAATAATCTACCATGCATCCTAGAGGCCAAAGGTTGTTTATTATTTTTTTTTAATTTTTGGTTGTCAAAATTAGGGTGCATCTTCGAGGACAAAGAGTCTTCAGCACTGGAAAATACGGTAACTGCATTGTTTCTTTCCACAGACTATGTTGAAAAATAGACCTCATTTGATCATTCCATGAGAGTATCTTGGTCAGCCTATGAACTTTAGTATACTTTATTTAGTATATTTTAGTATTGTAAATAATAGAATATTTTGTTTTATGTTCAGAAAAATCGATTGTAAACCGATTTCATCATGATGAGAGCCGTTCGTGAACAGAGGTCCTAGTGTATTCAATTTCAACTGAGTGAAAATAGACTCCAAAAAGAAATTTAGCCTATATTATAAACCATTATGATGAACACAGTGAAGGAGGCAGAGGATTTGATGCAGGAGGTGGAGACTGTGTCGATGAGTGTGTGGCTAAGAATGAATGAGATTAAGACGAAATATCTGGTAGAGAATATTAAGAAGCCAGAGAAGACTACTAAAGTAGGCAGGAAGCCACTAGAATTGGTTGAAGACTTCCTGTATTTGGGAGCAAAGATTGGGAATACGGAAGGTGATGTGGTCAAGAGGAAGAGCAAAGCCTGGGCAGCATGCCACAGCTTGAGATCGGTGTGGAAGTTGGACCTTTGTAAAGACCTGAAGATCCGCTTCTTCATTGCTGTAGGGGAGTCTGTGCTGCTCTACGGGTTTGATACTTGGACACTGACCAAGAAACTCACTTAGATTGTGGATGGGTGGTACACGAGAAGGCTGACGATGGCTCTGAACATTAATCAGTATACACTGAGGATGAAGAACTCAGAGCTGTATGGGAGCCACCCAAAAGTCAGCTCAAAAGTGACACAGAGGAGACTGGGTTAGCTGGACATGCTCACCGACATCCAGAGTTGACATTGCACTCTCAGTGCTCCTGTGGGAGCCCCTGCATAGACACACTGGAAGAGGAAGACCGACGTTAACATATGTTGATGCCCTAAGGACAGACACTGGTCTGTTGGAGACGCAGGATGTGGCAGCGATAATGAAGGACAGAGACCGCTGGAGAGAACTTGTCCATGGATCTCGGGAATTTTACCCACCCTACATAGATATGATGAACAAATATATAGAATATCTTTTTATGACAAACTAAAAGAAAATAAAGAAAAAAACTTACCTTTACGTCCAGATAAGCCAGGAAGTCCAGCAAAGCCTTTTGAACCCCCTCTGCCCAGATATCCAGAGTCACCTTTCACACCAGGGTAACCTAAAGATAAATATTAAAATCATTTTTCAAATATGTATACATTTCTGACTATATATACACATGCATATGTCTGTGTGTGTGTGTGTGTGTGTGTTGCGTATATATATATCTATATATATATATATATATATATATATATATATATATATATACATATATATTATATATAATATATATACATATATATATATACATATATATATATATATATACATATATATATATAAATAATATATAAGATCAAAAGATGGTTAAATGAGTTCCATGTATTTTATTATGCGCATTTCAAAAACAAATATCATCATGCAATAGCATTTGTGTTTTCATCAGATAAAATATGAGGACATGATATGAAGGTTAAAAACACTTGTGGATAGTGCAGTTTTAAATCAACATATCCGATATCTGCATTGCTTTATTGTACTACAATAAAACTCACCTCCTACATATATATATACATATATATATGAATTATAAGAATCAAAGAACTGTTCAAAACATTTTTATGCTTACAACTGTTTCCTCCAAACCGAGGTTTGGATTCTTCAGAGCAATTTATTTATGAATGAACACTTATATGACCTCCTTTTCATATATATATATATATATAAACTAAAGGTTTCAGACAATATTAATAAACATCTAGATCTGTTATCAGACAGATGATGACAGATCTAGATGTAATATTGTCTAGAGTCTCGAAACCTTTGGTAATGGAGTAGTTATATATTGTGTTGTTCACTTTCTAATTATATATATATATATATATATATATATATATATATATATATATATATATATATATATATATATGGTAAAAAATTGAACGGGAACAAAACAGAGAGGCAGTACAAACAAAGGTTTATTAGTTTCACGCTCTTGAGAGTGGGGTGGTGGTGGGGAACGACGTTTCGGGCATAAGCCCTTCTTCAGGTGAAAAGTGTGTGGGAAGAGAGTTCCAAGGGTGTGTAGGGGAGTGGTGGAGAGACATATAGCAAAAAAGGGGGTGAAAGGAAACGGTGCAAATGAAATTAAAAATAAAGGCATGATCAAAATAAAATTAAAATGGAGTAAAACAGGTGGTGGAAGGGTGTGGGGCGTGTAGGGGTGGTGGCGGGTGGAGTGGGGAGAGGGAGACGGGGTGTCCGAGCAGGGAGGGCTGAAGATGGTGTGTGTGTGTGTAGGTGTACGTGTGTGTGTGTGCGTGTATGTGAAAGCAAGGGTTGGGGGGAAGAACGGGGTTGCATGTTCAGGAAGGGGTGTGTGTGGGGTGGGGTGTAGGTCGGAGTGTGTGTGCGTGTGTGGATAGAGGGATGGGGGAGAGGATTCCGGAGGCTGAATGTGTAAATATGTGGTGGTACGCACGTGTGTGTGTGTGGTGTTTATGCATGTTGTGGATGTAGGTGGCATGCGGGGAAAAAAATCTTTTGGGTGTATGTCCGGGGGTGAGTCATAAAGGTAATTCCGTAAAAGCATGTGGTGGAATGCTGAGTAAAATCCTTGGGATGCGGTAGATTCTCGGGATCAAGGTTCACATATGTGTAATCCGTGAAGAGATATATATATATATATACACACGCATGGTGGCTGCCAACTCGTTTTCGAGTACGGCCACTACTTTATATCCATGTAGGAGAACCCCTACCGATGCGCTGAACGAGTGTGACTTTTGAGTCCAGCCAGCGACTTGATAACTCTGGTACAAACACTACACTTGTGACAATTATTGACACATAGTGCTGGGCCCATGGTACCATGTGACAAGTGCAGAGATCTCCAGATATAAAGCAATGCCTGTGCCATGAAGCTTTTATAGTGAGCAAAGGCACTGCACAGAGCCAGTCCCACTCTCTTAACCAAGATGATATTTACCAAAAAGTAGAACAAGTCAACATCATTGGATACCATCAGGGTTGCAGGTGTTATATCAGAGTTTTCCTTCTCCTAGAATTCTGCCTTGACAAAGGCTAAGGGGTCATCTCTCCCGGTGATTTTGGATGGCCATTGACTCTTAAGAGCTCCTTTGCCCTTTGACAGGTTTTGTTTTTAGTCCTGCAGGATGTCCAAAGTCACCCTCCTCACCAAGAAACCTTGGTGGGGTTGCCAGTTTAGTCGCCAACGACCCGACCATGAAACAGGTTGTACTGGGATACATGTTACCAGTAGCACCAACTGGTGACCTGACATACACGCATACACACATACAAACACACACACAAGTGTTTTAAAAAAATGCTAACATACCATGTGTGCCAGGAAGACCATCTTTCCCTGGTAATCCAGGACGTCCGCTTTTGCCTGGGAGGCCATCATCACCAGGAAATCCAGGATCTCCAATATCTTCAACATCTGATCTTCTGCCAGGTTGTCCATCTCGACCATCCACTCCTGGGGATCCAGGGAGACCCAAGAGACCTTAGAAACAAAATAAAATTATATTAGAAATCTTTGTTTCATATTTATGTAATTTCAGCAATCAAACAATTTACACTAACATTATCTCAAAAATATAACCTAATAAGCTTTCCAGGCTTTTGGGGCTTAAGTTCCTCCAATAATTTGTTTGAATATATTTGTGCTTTGGTTTTTACTACACTGATTTTCTTTTGAATCTAAATGATAGTGTCTAGTGTCTTTCACTCTGTGCACAGCATGAAAATCATCCTTCTTAACTTTAGCATTTATATTACTCTATATATATATATACTATCATATTTTTGCCATAAAGGCTTTATCTTACATAATTATCTCGCATAATCTCGATTCTATTAGATTTTGATGTTGTTTATTATGAGAACAATATCTTAATGTAAGTATGAACAGCCAGTTTGAACAGAAAGAAGTGAGAGGATTCTGGCCGGATATGGCCGGTTTAAATGGCAAGCCTTCCAGCACTAAAGGGCTTAAACCCGTCTAGTAAGAGATGGGGAAAGCAGGAGAGACAGAGGCAGTGACAGTTTGGTTCCATTGTGTTGCTACACTACATTAATACATCATAATGATTTCTTATATAGGCACAAAGCCAACAATATATATATAAAGAGAGAGAAAGAGAGAGAGGTATGTATTTAAACAAGTTAATTATTTATACACGTTTTTCTTTTCCTGAAGTGTGAATATATTTTGGTGGGTAGACACTGTATAAAGTTATTTATGATATCATACTTACCATCATCACCATGTGGACCTCTTAATCCTGCTAAACCATCCTGACCTCTAAAGGAATCTCCAGCGGGACCAGCTAAACCTGGCCCTCCTTCTTTACCAGGGAATCCAGGGTATCCTTTAAATAAAGAATGAATATGTTAGTTCATTAACAACAGAAGATACCCTGATAGAAATACATACAGGGAAAATACATAAGCATATGCATGCATACATTCATGTGCATATACTGTATATACTCGAATATAAGCCAACCCCCTATTTTATGGCCAAGAAAATCCAAACTCTGTATATAACTAGAGGCAGCTAATCAACACATGGTGGTGTTTTGAAATTCTCATGAATGGAGGAAATATTTACAAAGTTTTGAAATTTTTATATTTTTTAAGTGTCATTTAGATCAGTGCTTCTCAAACTATCTGATGTGGCGGACCGGCATTTTTTTTTTTCAATGTGCCACGTACCGCTAATATTTCGTAGTAATATTAATTTATACCGGAAACGATATATATAATGAATATAATAATAGTTGACCATTTTTTTATCTTCTATTTATTTTGTAAACAAATAATACAATATCAAAACATAAAAAAGTAATTAAAAAAATTCCTCAAATGATTCCTTAGCACTAGCCACATACTGGTGGCTGATGGCTCCCGTACCGGCACCGGTCCGTGGGCCACCACTTTGAATAGCACTGATTTAGAGTATAGTTTTTATTTCATAAATCAACTATGTAAATTACCCTAAAAATGCTACGACTCCCTAGGGAGTAGATATACAGCATTTTTAGGGCATTTTAAAACCATCTACTCTTCAGAATACAGAAAACTTCTTCCAGAAACAGATAGGGAGTGAGAGAATAGAAGTGAGAAAGATATATAGAGGATGAATCGACTCCAGTACAAGACTGGTACTTTTTTTTTATTGACCTCGAATGGATGAAAGGCAAAGTTGACCTCAGTGGGATTTGAACTCAGAGAGTAGTGAGCCAAAACAAATACAGCAAAGCATTTCTGAGAAGAAAAAGTCAGAACAAATGCTGCAAAATATTCTATCTGATATTCTAACAACTCTGCTAATTTGCTGCCTATACACATCATATGACAAAATAATAACTGTTTCTACCTTTGGCACAAGGCCAGCAATTACCCCCAATACATTACTGGTACTTTATTTTATCGACCCTGTAAGGATTAAAGGCAAAGTTAACCTCAGCAGGATTTCAACTTAGATTGTAAAGGGCCGTAACTCTATGTTGCAAAGCATGGTGTCTGACGCTCTACCAATACTGCCAGGACTCTCTTACACTTGAATATTTTCAGATTCCTAACAGAAATATTATAGTATATTTTCTGGAAATTAATGAAAGAACTAATAAAAATTCTTTACCTTTTTGTCCATGTAATCCTGGAAAACCAGCTGCGCCATCACGACCAGGTAAACCATTGGGACCTTGTTCTCCAGGTACACTTCTTCCGGAAGATTCTCCAACTTCACCCTTTTTGAAAAGAAGATAACACAAGATAAATGTAAAGCAACATATTTGTTATAAACGACCATGTCTTTGATTAATCGAGCATTATTTTGGCTGGCTTATATTTCATATGAAGGTGCATGGCTTAGTGGCAAGTGTGTTGGACTTATAGTAGCAACATAAAAATGAAGTGTTTTGCTCAAGAACACTACACACAAGAAGAAGGCAAAGAAGAAGGCAAAGAAGAAGAAAAAGAAAAAGAAAAAGAAAAAGGAGGAGGAAGCGAAGAAGAAGAAGAAGAAGAAGAAGAAGAAGAAGAAGAAAGCAAAGAAGAAGAAGAAGCAAAGAAGAAGAAGAAGCAAAGAAGAAGAAGAAGAAGAAGAAGAAGGAGGAGAAGAAGAAGAAGAAGAAGAAGAAGAAGAAGAAGGGGAGGAGGCGAAGAAGAAAGGGGAGGCGAAGAAGAAGGGGGAGGAGGAGGCAAAGAAGAAGAAGAAAAAGAAGGCCAACAACAACAACAAAGAAGAAGAGAACAACAACTTTACTCACCTTTGGTCCAGGAAAACCTATTATACCAGGATTTCCCTCCCGTCCAGGATTTCCTCGCATTCCTTTGGGAGCTGTGCTACCCATCATTCCTGGATAACCATCTTCTCCTGCTTCTCCTGTTGGGCCATCACGTCCAGGAATACCACTGACTCCAGGTTCACCAACTCTACCAGGGAAACCAGGTGCACCTTTAAGACCCGGTCGACCACCAAGACCTGTAATGAGAACAATAACATTTGCAATGTTATACCACTTTGATTAATCCACATATTAACATATTTTTTAGAAAGTAAATATAATACAGGAACCCTTTCGTTACCATGTTTCTAATTAAATGCACAGCTTATATCATCATCATCACCATTTTATGTCCATTTTTCCATGCTAGCATGGGTTAGACAAGTTGTTCTGTTGTGGGCAATGCTAGGTCAGGTGACTATGTCTTGTTCATACAGAGCTGATTTTGGCCCGATTTCTATGGCTGGATGCTCTTCCTAATGCCAACCTCATTTACAGTGAGTACTGGGTGCTTTTTGTTGTGACACCTATATGACCACTTTATCGTGTGGACTGGGTGTTTTTTGTCATGACACCTACACGACCACTTTACAGTGTGGGCTGGGTGCTATGTGTATCAATTAATTCGAAAAATTTGAAGAGTTTAATTAGATAATTAAAATAATTAACAAGGATAAACCTATATCTGTATAAATACAGAGTGTGTAACTGAGACTATAATAATGTGTATGAGGGTCGGCTGAAATGAAGGAGTGATGGTAGAGCTGTGAAATCTTGCTGCATGCATTAATTTCAACTCTTCTTAATAACTGCATTGTTTCTTTTCTGAGACTATGTTGAAAAATAAACCTCATTTGGTCATTCCATGAGAGTATCTTGTTCAGCCTTTAATATATTCTAATATGCTTAGGTATCAACATTTTTTAATGAGCAGTTGTCGATCAGAGAACGAGGGCAGTTTTATGTGGGTTGGTATTGAAAGGATTAAAATACGATAGTAAAAAAAATAAATGTTCCATATATACTTGAATATAAGTCTTGGAATAGTTTACTCTACAAAAATTTTATGGTAAAATGGGGAGGTTGGCTTATATGCACAACATCTAATCAATGTGTTAATTAGCTGCCTCGGTTTATAAACAGGTTAAGAATTTTTTGTCTATTTCTCATACATAGAATACAGCGGGGAGGGGAAGGAGGTAAACTTATATTCAAATCAGATTATATTCCAATATATACGGTAATTCCTTTTGAAAGAAATAACTGAGATTTACCATCTTCTCCAGGTAATCCACCAATTCCAGGATGTCCTCTATCTCCATTAACAATATCATAGTAATTTAAATCACCAGGTTCACCTATAAAAGTGGAATGAATATATTTATTTCCAATTATAGTACAGTTGTTTCTATAACAACAACAACAACAAAAACTCATGCATTTGGAAACATTATGAAAATAATGTTTTCTGATTTATTAAAGAATAATTATATATACTAGCAGAAAAACCACCCTTACGGTGGTGTTCTGCTAGCATGTATAGTGTGTATATTAATATTATACACAAGTATATATGCATGTAGATATAATACATCAAATAAAATCGTAATTGACAATATACACAGAAATTGAACGAAGACTGCGTTACACTGTCTTATGTAATCAGTAACGTAATCCATGATACATTAAAAAAAGACGATATTATATATAAACTGCATTAGGAGAAAATTAGTGACGGAAATATATGAATGTTTATTTAAGCGATCGCTAACCGGAAGTGTTGACATTTGAAAATTTGAAAGAAGTGAATCTTAAAATAAGTGACAAAATTATTTATATTTAATCAAGAATAACGAAATTTAGTAGATAAATTATGTAATATTCATTCATTATTTATTCAAAATAATCCAACTTATTTTACAAAAGGGATAAAAAAAATATATTCTGGACGCAGTCCCGCACTCCTTACTTTATTATAGTTTAGATTTCTGTATAAATTAAAGATATAAAAGAAATATTTCTTTAGGTAAAACACAATCAAGACCTCAGGCGTCCTTGGACCCTGCACTGCCAAGCTCCTCCATAAAATCAGAATGTCAGTAGACCATCTGAGGAAGGAGTGTTGCGAGATGGGGTGGCTGTTGCAGTGGGTGTTGCAGGTCATTGTCTTTGGAAATACATTTGCAGCTTTTTCTACAGGGCACAGCCAAAACACTGCCCTGCCCTAGGCACAGAGCTCGGCACCCTCTCCCCTTCCTCTTCTCTTTCTTCCATGGCCTAATATTCCTTGTTTTTCCCCTCCTTTTATTCTCATTTATGGCATTTATAGTCCATTCCTCTACTTTCCTATACAACTAGATCTGCCTTTCTTTATTCCTTCCCCACTTTTTTCATTACTTAATTTTGTTTTTAACTTTTTGTTCATATTTCTTTTTGTATAATATAGTTGACATAATATATTTATGTATAACAGATAACAAAATAAATTTTCATTCTGTTTACTATATATGTTGGTAACCCCGCTTCAATTTCTTCCTTCAATATACAAAAACTTGTGTTTTGTTTTTATTAGATACTGCTCAATTATTTTTATATAATGTTAATGGCTTTTCATGACATTGTGAGATTTTGTATATTGAATAAATAAATACCTTGTTCTACCAATATTATATAGTGAACCCTATAGCAGTTACTGTATTTCCCGTCATCGAAAATATAGGTTAGGAATGAACCAATGTAAGGGATAGGAATAAAGTAAGAATATATGATTTGGAATATCATAATTATTATACCTTTCTGTCCAGGAATACCAAAGGCAGGAAAGCCTGGCAAACCACGGTCACCTCCTTCACCAGATAACCCAGCATAAGATTCTCCAGGAAAACCATCTGTACCAGGTAAACCAGGTAAACCTGGTTTACCATCTAGACCATAAATTCCAGGTTTTCCAGGCTCACCCTAATTAAATGATAAAAGAAGTCACAATAGTTTTAGTATAAAACACAAAAAAGACATTATTATATTAAACCTTTCAATATCATATTTCTTTTGTAATAAACTGTATTCAATTAATTAAGTATTTAAAGGGATTTACTAAAATCTGTTCAGAAGAATCAAAAACATAAGCTGGAGATCACACACAACTGTTGAAACCATCAATGGAGATTTAATTCCAATATCCCTCAGGCTCAAGCAAAAAAAACTACAGTTTTCTGGTCACTGTCATCGAGCCGACAAAGAAATCATTTCATCTCTTCTGTGGCATCCCTCTGGATGTGTCTATTCACGAAAACTGACATTCCCAGACACTATAGCTCGGGACTCAGAGCTGGACATAAGGGATATGGCGACAGCAATGCAGGACCAAACAGTGTGGAAATGGATTGTCAAGAGAGTTTTGACTGCCCACAGAGGAGTCAAAGGATGATGATGATGAGAATTATGAATTATTTCATTATCAAGATAGTGTTTATATAACTTAAGATTATTCTTACATTTAATTAAAATCTTTCAACATAATTTGGTTAAGAATCCTTTAAAATCGGTACTCTTGGGTCTTCAGATAGCTATTTGTTCTCCCTCACCCCTCTCATTAATAATGTTATTTTTAATGAAGTTAATAAAACAAGGTTTACAAAAGTCCTTGATATTATTTCATCAATCTCCGGCCATGACTCCCCCACTCAAAGAATCTATATGATTGCAATAATGAAACTGCATCTTATTTTTCAGAGTGCACACGTTTTAATTAATAGCAAGTGTGTAGGTGTCCTGATAGTGTACATGTCACAACAGTGTACATGTCACAACAGTGTAGATGTCACAACAGTGTAGATGTCGCAACAGTGTAGATGTCACAACAGTGTAGGTGTCACAACAGTGTAGGTGTCACAACAGTGTAGGTGTCATGATAGTGTAGGTGACATGACAGTGTAGGTGTCACGACAGTGTAGGTGTCTCGACAGTGTAGGTGTCTCGACAGTGTAGGTGTCACGAAAGCGTACGTCTCACGACAGTGTAGGTGTCATGACAGTGTAGGTGTCACAACAGTGTAGGTGTCGTGGCAGTGTAGGTGTCACAACAGTGTAGATGTCATGACAGTGTAGATGTCATGACAGAGTAGGTGTCATGACATCTACACTGTCATGACAGTGTAGGTGTCACGATAGTATAGGTGTCACGATAGTATAGGTGTCATGACAGTGTAGGTGTCACGACAGTGTAGGTGTCACGGCAGTGTTGGTGTCACAACAGTGTAGGTGTCATGGTAGTGTAGATGTCATGACAGTGTAGGTGTCATGGCATCTACACTTTCATGACAGTGTAGGTGTCATGACAGTGTAGATGTCATGACAGTGTAGGTGTCATGGCAGTGTAGATGTCGCGACAGTGTAGGTGCCATGACAGTGTAGATGTCACAACAAAAAAGCACCCAGCCCACACTGTAAAGTGGACATGTAAAAGACACAGTAAAAAGCATCCATCACACACTGTCAATGTGATTGGTGTTAGGAAGGGCATTCAGCCATAGAAGACCAGCCAGAAACACTCCTATGTGAGTGAGATATGGTCATACAACCCAACTTGCTCTAAATGGGACCCATCTAACCCATGCTAGCATGGAAGATAGACATTAATCGATGATGATGCTGCAGTGGCTGTGTTTTGGTGCAGATATATTATGTATTAATTATTCTTCTTGCTCTTGCTCGATAAGATTGGGGTCATCTTAGGTCAATGAACCAGAGACATCATCATGCATAGAGCCAACCAGCCAGGTCTACCAGTGCCCTCTTTCGCTTGCAGACCCATGCAATAATATTAATAATATTAATTGAAAAACAAAATAAAAGAATAGTTACCAATGGCCCTGGAATTCCATGGGGTCCTGGAGGACCCCTGAAGCCAACATCTCCAGATTTTCCAGTTTGACCATATGCTCCAGGAATACCATCTCCACCACGTTCACCTTTGATTCCCTTTACATAGATATAATCTCCTTTTTCTCCTTTTCTTCCAGTAAAACCAACTGGTCCTGCAAATCCTCTTGAACCCTAAGTAAGAGAAATGAAAGTCACTAAGAAATATATATAGAAATGGAAAAACAGAATAACTCTAACTATTTTATCTAAAAACAGAATAATAACTATTTTATCTAAAAACAGATTAATAACTATTTTATCTAAAAACAGAATAATAACTATTTTATCTAAAAACAGAATAATAATTATAACTATTTTTATCTAAAAACAGATTAATAACTATTTTATCTAAAAACAGAATAATAATTATAACTATTTTTATCTAAAAACAGATTAATAACTATTTTATCTAAAAACAGATTAATAACTATTTTATCTAAAAACAGAATAATAACTATTTTATCTAAAAACAGAATAATAATTATAACTATTTTTATCTAAAAACAGATTAATAACTATTTTATCTAAAAACAGAATAATAACTATTTTATCTAAAAACAGAATAATAATTATAACTATTTTTATCTAAAAACAGATTAATAACTATTTTTATCTAAAAACAGATTAATAACTATTTTATCTAAAAACAGAATAATAACTATTTTATCTAAAAACAGAATAATAATTATAACTATTTTTATCTAAAAACAGATTAATAACTATTTTTATCTAAAAACAGAATAATAACTATTTTATCTAAAATGTCCCAAAACAAAAAGAATAAAGTACTTCAATTTTTTTATGCATGTATGTTACATCATCATCATTTTGCGTCTGCTTATCCCTGCTTACATAGGTTGTAATTTTTCATCATGCAAACATTGGAAAAATGGACATGAAAACGATGATAATCATTGTGGTGGTGGTAGTTAAATTTAATGTTATATTTACCTTTGTACCAGATGGACCAGGTAAGCCATCACGACCAGAGAAGCCTCTGTCTCCTCTTAGTCCAGGAAGACCATCAGGCCCATCAAAACCAGGAAGCCCTGCAATTAAAAAAAATGGATTATTTGATTGTAAATGAAATCATTCTCAGAGAATATGACAAGATCTACAAGTATAATGGCATTATGTTCTAACAAAAGGATTGGCAGTATCGGTAGAGTGCCAGACAACATGCTTTGCAGCATAGAGTTATGGCCTTTTACTTTCTGAGTTCAAATTCTGCCGAGGTCAACTTTGCCTTTCATCCTTACGGGATCGATAAAATAAAGTACCAGTAATGCACTGGGGGAATTGCTGGCCTTGTTCCAAAAGTAGAAACAGTTATATTATAACAGAAGTTACCTCAATAGATAAATACTATCATTAACCCTTTTAAAAGAAAACCATATAGAATTTAAATAATATTTATGATTTACAAAAGAAAAAAGAAAAGAAAAAGTTATTTAAAAATGTCAGAAAAAGAAAAATAAGAGAGAAGATATGCGCACATAATTACACACTACAACAAGAAATGCTAGTGTTGCCCTCTGAACATTTTTTATTCAAACTAACACAAAGCATTACCACAGGTGATAACGAGGCTAAGGTACTGAAATAGTCAAGCACCCTCACAAACATCACCTGATACATCAAGATGAGCTGCCAACTTTGGATTCTAGTTTCTAGAACTGTTATGCTCCCCTCTGCATTGCATTTGGTTTTCTTCTCTGCTACTGTATATATTTCTGCAGTAATTGGCAAATTTGGAATGTATTCTTTTATTTTTATTAATTTTTACTTATTCTAAGTACTTGCTGCTTATATATTTTCATTCACCAACTTAACACACATACAAATTTCATTTTCTTTATAGTTTGAAGAGAAAGATTTTTAAAACATATATATTATCAAACCATACCAGGTCTTCCAGAGTCACCAATTTCTCCCTTTAATCCAGATATTCCCGATCTACACCTCGGACAGTCATCACCTGTTATACCTATAATTCAGCAAATGAAACAAAATAATAAATAAACAATACAGTAACATAATATTTTGAACATATACATATTGCTATACAAGTTTTAATATAAAATAATATTTTATATTTGTAGCATTACAATATCAATTTTCAATACTACTTACCCTTTGGGCCATTCATTCCAGTCCAGCCAGATTTTCCAGGAACACCCCTGTCTCCAGTATCTCCAGTGACACCTTTTCGGCCAACAATTCCTATCTTGGGACCAAATGCATCACCAGGTGGTCCAGAATCACCAATATTTCCTCGATCTCCTGGAGTACCTGGAAGACCATTGAATCCATCCTTTCCAGGTAAGCCTGGATTTCCTGGAGTTCCTGGATAGCTCTCTCCAATCTCTCCTTTCTCTCCAGAAGAACCATGAAGTCCTCGAATTCCAGGACCACCAGGGACTCCATTTCTACCGGGTGTACCTAGTAAGTACAAAAATAAAATTCTTTTTAAACCACAATATATTGCTTTTTTTTTTGTTGTATTTTCTTAAGCACAGTCTTTTAACGATAATTGAAAAATTAGGAATGCAAAATCTGAAAATTACAAGTTTCCAATATTCATTTTATTTTAGTGTTATGGTATGGTAGGGTCCCGTAACTCCTGATAGAGTCGTAGGGGCAGCATATTGACATATGTCATTTCTTGGGCATTTTAAGCCTGGCAGCGCCCACCCCTCTCCAGGCCTGAGTACAGTAGATTTCTTCCAGAGAAAGATAGAAAGTGAGAGAGATAAAATGAGAAAGAGATATAGAGGAAGAATCGATCCCAATACTAGAATGGTACTTTTTTTTATCGACCTCAAAAGGATGAAAGGCAAAGTTGACCTCGGCAGGACTTGAACTCAGAGAACAGAGTGTCGGAATGAATACCATAAAGCATTCTATCTGCCAATTTGTTGCCTATATCATCATCATCATCATTATCATCATTGGGTGGATTGGCAGTATCGGTAGAGGGCGGTGGATTGGCAGTATCGGTAGAGGGTCGGACGCCATACTTTCCAGCATAGTTACGTCTCTTTACGATCTGAGTTCAAATACCGCCGAGGTTAACTTTGCCTTTCATCCTTACGGGGTCGATAAAATAAAGTACCAGTAATGCACTGGGTATTTGCTGGCCTTGTGCCTAACGTAGAAACAATTATCATCATTATCATCGTTTAACGTCTATCTTCCATGCTAGCATGGGTTAGACTAGAGTGCTGCCTATAGTGTTGATATATAAATGATAAAAGCTTGGGAAGTGTGGTTGTACAAGAGAATGATTCAGAGTAATAGATATAAAGACAGACCCTCTTCGATCTCAAGTGACCATCGGAGTTGCACCTAGGAAGTTCCCCTCTCAGGCACAAGTCTGGGTAAGGTTGTTTGTGGAAGACCAGCAGTCACCCATACATACTAGTCTCCCTTCTTCACATCACTGATGTTGTCTAAGGGAAAGGCAATGACCATTACAGCTTGGCACTAATGACTTCACAACTCATTTCTACAGCTGAGTAAGCTAGATTAATGTGAAATAAAGTGTCTTGCTCAAGAATACAACACACAGCCCAGCCCGGGAATCAAACTCACAACCTCGTGATTGTAAGCCCAACTCTCTAACCACTGAGCCATTCAAATTCATTAGATAAACATAGATATACAAGATTTGTTATTTCATGTGTTGTTTTAGCAATGATCAAGATGAACAGTGAATGGCTGTGGTCTATCATTTAGAAGTAGTTAAACTGTAAAGGTGTGTGGTTTTGTGCTTCAGGTATTCAGCTCACAACTATAAGGTCATGAGTTCGATCCCCCACGACATATTGTGTCCTTGAGCAAGACACTTTATTTCATGTTGCTCCAGTCCACTCAGCTGGCAAAAACGAGTTGTACCTGTAATTCGAAGGGCCAGTCTTGTCATGTTCGGTGTTTACACTGAATCTCCCAGAAAACTATGTTATGGGTACCGTATGTCTGTGGAATGCTCAGCCACTTGCATGTTAATTTCACGAGCAGGCTGTTCCATTGATTGGATCAATTGGAACACTCAGTGTGGTAGCCAACAGACTGTCAGTTAGTTAAACTATTTACAACTTTTGAACAGTATTGATTCACAAGTTAACAAAATTGAATGCTATTTCTCTGTAAATATCCCATTTCATGTAAAGTAGTGTAAACAAAATTTACCTGGGTAACCAGTATCGCCCTTAGGAGAAAATCCATTTCCACCTCGACGACCAGGGTCTCCATCTTTTCCAGGTTCTCCGGGACTGCCAGGTAAACCAAATTGACCAGCATCTCCAACTGGACCTGGGGGTAGAAAGCAATAGGAATACAATGAAAATATATTTCATGAGTTAGTTTTATATTCACATATAAAATATATACCAAGTTTATAAAGAGATTAGCTACATATACTATTATAACTGTTTTATCGCCAGATCTTAGAAAAGAATTCAATTGAAATGTTTTAAAATACAAAAATAATATGAATATAATTAGAGAAAGTAAAGAGAAAAATAAAAAAAGAGAGAGATATTATAAAGAGAGCTGTATATATTATTTAAATCGTTTACCAGGTTTGCCAGGTTGTCCATAGAACCCTTGGGGTCCTAAAGGTCCTCTTTCTCCTTTAATGATGATTATCGTTCTTGCACTCTACAGAATCCATTTTTTTTTTTAAAGAAAAAGAAACAACTCAGCATTATAAAGGATTATTATAGCATTTCTTTGTTTAGGGATATGATTAAACTAGGATTATTTTCAACACACTGGCGCGTATGTGTATATGTGCGTGTGTGTGTGTATGTGCATATGTATACATTTCTATGTATGAGTATATAAATATAAATGTGCAAACATAGACACAGACATACACAAAAACACCCACATACATTCACATACACACACATTGACATACACACATACACACACACACACACACACACACACACACACACAGCATAACAAATGGAATGCCAGCCGCTATTTTGCTATAGTTTAGTCACCATCCCCTGCCTTCCTTTTACACACATATATATTCACACTTGCAGCAGATGTAAAGAGAGAGGAGTAGTATGAGGTAGTCAAACTACTCCTCTCTTTTTACGTGCTGTTACAGAACCACAGAAATTTATATATAGATTGTTGGATTAGAAGGAAATAGATAAAACAAATTTTTATTAAGATGAATAAAACAGCATTTGGTGTACTTACAACTTCTCCTTTTCGACCAATAGTACCAGCAAATCCTTTGGGTCCAGGGTAACCTCTTTCTCCCTTTTCTCCCTGTAAAGCAGGACAAAATATGTTAGCTTTTAAATATTCAAAGACCGAACAGAAAATGATAATGTTTGGATTTAATGTATAGTATAGATTTTGTGGGGTTTATATAACTATAACCTTCATCTCAATATTTTGCTGGCTAGGATCGGATCCCAGATAAACCCACAGCATGAGGTGAAGTGCAAATAAGAGCAGCAGCAACAAACTCCCTTTTGAATCAATGGCCAACCAGGGAAGGTTGGTTGTAGAAAATGTAACATAAATGGTAACACTCCAGTATTGTCTCAGCCTGTCGCCTGGAACACATAATGGAGTAATGGAGTATGGGTTCTGGGAATGATAATGCCGGTTGGTTTTGCCCATAAACTCTGTCCAGCGATTCTTTCCAGAGATATTTTTATCACATGCCCATAGTATCAGAGCTGTGATATCTCAATTCAAAGAAGTAGCAGCTCTACCTGGAGTGACTCTCTGATCTCTAAGCTATGCACTCTATTGAGTAACATTATTTCAAAGACCCTTCAGAGGAACCCTCATTTCGGCCAGTTATATTCTTTTGGTTATTCCTCAAAATTCATGACCACAGGAAAGGGTTGGCATGAATACTGAATTGAAGATATTGGTGACATAATCTCTGAAGTTCTTAACATCATCCCTAACTGTGTTATCATGACAGATACTGGGATAATTGTAACAAATGTGTAAGATTAACCCTTTAGCATTTAAATTGGCCATACCCAGCCAGGATCCTCTCACCTCTTTTTGTTAAAACCGGCTACTTATACTGACATTAAGGTATTGTTCTCAAACTAAATAATATCAAAATATTATGAGGTTAAGCCTTTACTGTGAAAACAATAGTGTATACAGAGTAATGTAAATACTAAAGGGTTAAATGTTGCTTTTTTTTTTGTTGTTTCATACTTAATGTAATGAGTGACTTTATAGGGAATAGCTCAAAAAATGTAGGAACACTTGCCAAAAATCCATCAGTTCCTTTAGAACCAGCATATCCTTTGTCTCCGGTGATTCCTTTTGAGCCAGAATCTCCTGGACTTCCTTCCTTTCCTCGTTTACCCTGTAAAAAGAAATAGTTTACCATGATTATACTTCAGCAATGAATTATAAGGTTTTGAAACTTCCAATATAAATATATTGTCACTGGTTGATATCAACTAGCAGATTACAATTACATCTACACTTAAATAAAAATGAATTCAATTTATACTTAAGAAAATCAAAAGAGTTCATGGGAAGTTTTAATCTATATTAAAATTAAAAGAATCAAATTAACAAACATACCCTTCTTCCTGGTGGACCTTGACTACCTGGGTATCCTTTGGGTCCAGAATAATTATCTATACCCTGCCAGAATAAAGAATACAAGACAATTAAGAATAACAATGAAGAATATTTAATGAATAAAGATTAATAAATACAGCGAAATTCCATTTATATCTCAGGGTATAAAAAAAAATTTGTTGTAACAAAAACTTCTTTATAATGAGATCAACAGGAACAAATCAAGTGTTTGTTTGTTATTACCTCAGAGATAGAAAAAAATGTTGTTATACTGAAAAATTTTGTTATAATGGTATTCATTATAACGGAATTTTACCTATATATATGTAAATTAAAATGTTATAAATTTGAATTTTATTTCTGAAAATTCAAAGTGAGATGAGTAAAAAAAAAATGGTTTCTTTTCATAGCCCCAATAACAAAACTTTACAGAGTGGACGGGGGTGCTTTTTGTCATGGCATCAATAATACTACCTTACAGAGTGGACTGGGTGTTTTTTGTCATAGCATCAGTAATACTACCTTACAGAGTGGACTGGGTGCTTTTTGTCATGGCATCAGTAATACTACCTTACAGAGTGGACTAGGTGCTTTTTGCCATGGCATCAGCACTGCTACCCTTAGAGAGTGGACTTGGTGGTTTGGGGGGGTTTTTTCATGGCACCAGTACTAAATCTTTAGATGGTGGACTGGGTGCTTTTTGTCATGGCATCAGCACTACAACTTTACAAGGTGGACTGAGTGCTATTTGTAATGGCATCAGCACTACAACTTTACAGGGTGGACTGAACATTTTCTTTTAGTAGAACTATCTTTAAGTTATCTTGTTCTTACATCTGTTCCTTTATTGCCTTTATATCCATCAGCTCCATTGTCTCCATGGAATCCTTTCTCTCCTTTAAATCCAGTATATTCACTTGGTTTTACTGCTTCACCCAAAAACTTGCCAGCATCTCCATCTGGACCCTTAAAAAACAATATTTGTAATTACTCAGCATGTCAATCAACCTAGGTGGTAAATGTAATTCTTAATATTAGTAAACTCTCTAAATATCAGTTACTCTCTTTTTTTTTTTTTTTTTTTTTTTTTTTTGGTAATTTTATCCAAGAAATATATTTGAGTACTTTATGTAAATAAAGTATATTTCAACGGAGGGGAGATGTTACACGGAAGCGGTGCGACCCGGTCATCTGCCTATTGAAATATGACAAGTAACCGAATTCAACTAACATATTCTTCTCTCCCCACAGCCTTGGGTTAGTCGCAGACTGCACCAGGTTGCAGCTGCAGAAAGTGTCGATGCAAGTGGCATCCCAGACGAGGGGTTTGCCACCACGGAACGGGAAGATGGTCATGCCATCTGGACTTTTGCCATCCCCTCAGTCCAGCCCCACTGGCTCGAGCTGGGAAGGGAAGCTTACAGCATCCAAGCCATGCTTTTTGACCTCGTTGAGGGCAGCATGGCATGGAAGGTGGCCGGCACTGTCGTGACAGGAAAGCGGGTGGAGGCTGAAAAGAAGAAAAAATGAGTTTATTAATTTCAAAATAATTACCGGTTCTCCTTGTTCTCCAATCACTATTTTACCATCTTCTCCTTTGGGTCCATAATCACCTTTTAAACCTTTTCTACCTTTCACACCCTGTTAATAAAAATATTGTTAAATGGTAAAATTTCAACACAAAACAAAAATGATAATTTTATTTAGTTGGAATATAAATTAATTTTATGCAAGTATAAAGGAAATTGTTTATATGTGATTATATGTACCTCTGTATATGTGAAGGTGTGTGGTTTTCTGGTTAGGGTATTCAACTTACAATTGTGAGGTTGTGAGTTCGATTCCCATTGGCGTGTTGTGTCCTTAAGCAAGACACTTTATTTCCCGTTGCTCCAGTCCACTCAGCTAGCAAAAGTGATTTGTACCTGTAGTTCGAATGGCTAGTTTTGTCACATTCTGTGACATACTGAATCTCCCTGAGAACTATGTTAAGGGAACACATGTTTGTGGAATGCTCAGCCACTTAGACATTAATTTCATGAGCAGGCTGTTCTGTTGATCAGATCAACTGGTACATTCCTCATCATAATCGACGGAGTGCCAGAATCTAGAATCTGAATGTATAAAAATGTATGTGACTCTGTATATATTATAGTTGTATCTGTATTTAAGAGTGCCTGTTACTGAATAGTAAAGGTGTTATAAATGTCACTGTATATGTAAACCTAAGTACTATGTTGCATACATGCTCCTATAACTCCTGATTGAGTCATATGGGCACCATAGTGGCATACAATGTTTCTAGGGCATTTTTCTTTTTAAAGCCTGGTGGAGCCCATCTCCTCTCCGGGTTTGAATACAGCAGATTTCTCCCAGAGAAGGATAGAGTGAGAAAGAGATATAGAGGAAGATGGTACTTTATTTTTATCGACCTCGAATGGATGAAAGGCAAAGTTGACCTCTGCAGGATTTGAGATCAGAGAGCCAAAATAAATACTACAAAGCATTCTATCCAATGTTCTAACGAACCTGCCAATACGCCATCTATAAGTGCTATGTTAATATAAACTATAAGAAAATGAAAAGGAAAGAGTTTTGTAATGCAAAAGGGGAGATAATTTTCAGCCATGTACGAGTGTTTCTGAGGTCTACTAACTTTTGTGTGTTCTTTTTTTCTGTGTGTGAGAGTGTTGTGCATGCATGTGCATATGTGTTGAATTATGTATGTGTGTGTTGTGTGTATACATGTATGTCATTGTGTTTTTGTATAGTAGTGTGTGTGTGTGTGTGTGTGTGTGTGTGTGTGTGTGTGTGTGTGTGTGTGTGTGTGTGTGTGTGTGTGTGTGTGTGTGTGTTCTATTGTAGTTAATGCATTGTTATATTTTCACTGAATAGAAACCTATGTATTTGTTTTATTTATCATGTTTATAAAGCACTTACCATGGGCCCTATTACACCTGGTGGACCTCTTGCTCCAGCAAAACCACCGAAACCAGGAACACCCTATCAACAAAGTAGCAAATAGTTATAGTAAATGGAGAATATAAACAACAAACATATTTTATAATATTACATTATATGAAATATTTAAATAGAAAACTACAATATATGGGAAAAGCAGCATCAGCATGATTTAACCCTTTCATGACCATATTTGTAATGAAAGAAACTCTGTTACAATTAGTTAATGAAGAATGTTGAGGATTTACTAAAATTATCAATTATTTCATTACTAAGATAGTAACGTAATGTAAGGTTCATCATCATCATCATCATTTTACGTCCGCTTTTCCCTGCTTGCAAGATAAAATTATGTTGGAGATTTTAATTTAAATTGGAAACCTTTAAAATGGGTGATTTTATTTCATAAAATCAAATCCGGTTTTGGCCAGGTTGATAACAAAATAGTTAATGCCTGTTTTCTATGTCAGGTCAGGCTGCCTGCTACTGGTCCCATGTAACCCAGTATAAACTGCTTCATGGTTGAGTGGTCAGTGACTAAACCAGCTCCCCCACCAGACATTGATCTGGTGAGGAGGATAAGTGGAACCCAAGCAACATAAAAAACCAGAGCTGTTAAAAGGGTAGATGGACTCCTCAGATTCAATGGCCATCCACCTCAATTATGGGTTAAATAGCCCCACCAGCTGTAATTGGCCAAGAGTGGTGAGTACAGCTACATGTTTGACATGACCAAAACCAAACAGAAAGCGATGGAAGTCAACCAGAGTAAGGCTCCTTCAACAGGAGTGAGAAGGCCTTGGATTGGATTTCTCTGCTAGCTTATGTTACCACACTCTACTGTGTGTTCAAACTGGCCAGAGTCCTGCAACTCACATACATTCCAATTTTCACACTGTAAATGTGGTTAGTGTTAAGAAGGACACCCAGCCATAGAAAGCAAGCCAGAAACAGTTATGTATGAGAAAGACATGGTCTGACTTGTCTCACAATGGGACAACTCATCTAACCCATACTAGCATGGAAAAAATGGCCATTAAACAGTGATAATGATAAAGAATATAGATTGAATGTTTCCCATGGAAAATATTGGTTCCTGATTTAGGCACAAGGCCAACAATTTTGGGAAAGAAGAAAGCCGCTTAAATTGACCCCAGTGTATTACTGGTACTTTATTTTATCGACCCTATAAGGATGAAAGGCAAAGCTAATATCGGCAGGATTTGAACACAGATCGTAAAGGGACAAAAAGCATATTGTTCAATGCTCTACCGATACTGCCAAACCCCACCCCTGCCCTATTTCATGGAAAATATTGACACTACAAAAAAAAAACTCTGAAGAATATAAACTTACTGGGAATCCTTTTTGTCCATCTTCTCCTCTATTACCTTTTATTCTGCCAATAGATAATAGCTCACCAGGTCGACCCTAAATGATGAAGACAAAAATAAATTTTTTTAAATATTTTCAAATCCAAACTATTTTTTTTTTTATTAATTTATAAAATATAATTTTTTTTTTTAATTAATTTATGAAATATTTTTTTAATTTATTTCTATACTCCTGTTATTTATGTTTGTGTGCATGCAAACGAGATTCTGGGTGAGAAATGAATAATTATTTAATTAATTATGAATATCATTAATTATTTTATCATTAATTATTTTATTGTATTACATTTTCATAAAAATTATATTTTTCTTCGTGGAATGGAAAATTTTATTTTATATCTCAATTCGAAACACTCAAGTGATGTTCTCCACCAGTTCAAAGTATAAATAAAAAAATCTATGATGAAATATTTATTACATTATGAAGGAGTCATAATAACTATTTTAATATAAATTGAACATGAAAATATTGTTATCATTGTGGATAATTATGTTATATTATTTAAACAATGCCTCAACCTAGGCGTAGGGTCTGTTACCCTTTCCTCTTCCCCCCTCTCTTTATTCCGTTGTCAAATAGTCCTTTCTCTCTCATTTATGGCATTTATAGTCCTTTCCTTTACTTTCCCATACAGCCAGATTTTTCCTTCTTTACCCCTTCCCATATTTTTTCATTACTTAATTGTTTTATCTTTTTTTTTAATATTTCCATCATTGTATAACTTCTGTCTGTAAAATATATTTGACATATGTTTATGTATAACAAAATAAATTAAAAGGGATGTGAAGGAATAGAAAAAAATGAAAAGAAAAATTGAAACAACTTAATATAGAAATAACTAGGAAATTTTATTTTAAAAATAAACTTACCTTAAGACCATCTAAACCAGGTAAACCATCAGACCCAGGAACACCAGCAATTCCAGGTCTTCCAGATTTTCCATAATTACCCTAAAAGAATAAAAGTAAAGATATTAATCATCACCATCATAGTTTTTTTTTTAATGTCCACCTTTTTCCAATCTGGCATGGGTTGGACGAGTTGTTTTGTGGCAATCTTTTACAGCCAGATGCCCTTCCTGACACCAAACCATTTAGCCTCCTCTTACAACACAAAAAAAAAAGTTGAAAGTTCATCCCAAGCCTGGAGGCTCATTAAGGCAGTGCTTATCCAGTTTTTTAAGGCATTAAGTGACTGAGAGTACAAGTGTCCCCGCTGGACAGGATGCCAGCCAATCACAGGGTTAAACACCCAGTTACTGCTGGTACTCACTTTCAGCTGAGTATACTGGAGCAATATGAAATGAAATAATCTGCTCAAGAAAACAACATACAACCCAGTCCAGGAAGCAAACCCACAACATTATGATTGTAAGAAGGAGAAGAAAAGAAGAATATATATATATATATATATATACATATGGAGGCACATGGCTTAGTGGTTAGAGCATTGGACTTGCAATCGAAAGGTTGTGAGTTAAATACTCGGACCGGGTGATGTGTTGTTTCCTTGAGCAAGACACTTTATTTCACATTGCTCCAGTTTACTCAGCTGTAGAAATGAGATGATAGGGACTGGGGTCCCTATCATTCCACTGTAAAGTGGACGTGTAGGTGCCACAGAAAAAAAGCACCCAGCACTCACTGTAAATGAGGCTGGTGTTAGGAAGGGCATCCAGCTGTAGAAATCAAGCCAGAATCAGTTCCCGCCTGACAAGCAAGGTCAGCCGACTGGACACTTCCCACAACAGGACGACCCGTCTAACCCATGCTAGCGTAGAGGAACGGACGTAAAACGGTGATTATGATATATATATATACATATACATATATAAAGACGAATCAGGGAAATAATAAATATCAATCAGAATATATATATATATATATATTTTATTTCAAAATATATTTCTAGACTTTCCTGATTTGTCTTTAACATATATATTTCTTAATGTCCATGTCGAAATAATGATTTCAAATATAGTTTGTCAGGAAAGAAAATTCGATTAAATCAACCCCAAAACATGATTGGTACTTTATTCTATCGCCCTCGAGAAGAATTAAAAGTAAAGTTGACCTTGGCGGGATTTGAACTCAGAACCAAAAGAACCGTAACTAAATGTTGCGAAGTATTCTGTCCATCGCTCTAACGATTCTGACTACCCACCAGCATGATAGTTAGTGTTAGTTCATTATTATATGTATGTATGTATGGCCCCGTAACTCCTGATAGAGTCGTAGGGGCGCCGTATTGACATACGGCGATCCTTGAGCATTTTAAGCCTGGCGGAGCCCATCCCTCCCCAGGCCTGAGTACAGCAGATTTCTTCCAGAGGAAGATAGAAAGTGAGAGAGAGGAAATGAGAAAGAGATATAGAGGAAGAACCAATCCCGACCTCGAAAGGATGAAAGGCAAAGTTGACTTCGGCGGGATTTGAACTCAGCGAGTAGAGAGCTGGAACGAATACCGCAAAGCATTCTATCTGACGTTCTAACGACTCTGCCAATTTGTTGCCTATAGTGTTGATACATAAATGATAAAAGCTTGGGAAGTGTGGTCATACAAGAGAGTGATTCAGAGTAATAGATATAAAGACCTTCTTCGGTCACGAGTGACCATCGGATTAGCACCTAGAAAGTTATCCTCCCAGGCACAAACCCGGGCAACCTTCTAACAACTCTGCCAATTCGCCGCCTATATAGTTCATCATTACAGAATGTAATTTTAAGGAACGTATGAAATACCATCAAACGTATAAATTATTAGGAAACCATCAACTGTTAATTGATGGCAAAGTAGCGTTGTGACAATTATGTTATACAACTAAGACATTTTAGAACAATTAGATCATCTAAGTGTTAGCCCAAAAGTTGAATAATTTTTACAAACAATGATAACATAAAGAAATCTACACAGCACGACTAAACAGTCCTTCGAGGCAGCAACTTCTTTTTAATATATACCATAAATAGAAGTTGCTTATGTTTTTACATGAACACAGTTTGCTTAGAGTGACGTCTAGGCGAAACGCGAGCTGCTGTTCCCTCTTGTAAACAAGACCATTAAAACAAGCTCTCATATGTCAAAGAATGCATTAGTGTCTAATTTCCATATGTGGCAAGCTGACTTAGTGACTAACAGAAAATCTGGAAGATGAAGCCCGTTGAAAGTCTTCGTTCTCACACCTACACAAAAACTGATAAAAAATTTTTTTAAGTAGGTTGATTTGAGGCTACAAGTCTTAGCCTCCTACATTGCAACTTAACAACAGAACTAGCTAGTATTTGTTTCAAGAGGTGGATATTGCTACCCAAATTGTATTTTACGTTATTAAATAAATCTTTGTCAAAAGCATGAAAATTGAGAGGCAACTCAATCGGATTATATTGACAGAAACACCAGCCACCCTGAGACAACTGCCCTGGGACGACTACTCTAGGGACAATATTTCTTCTATTGATTACATCTTAGGTTTCAGACTGAGTTTTAAAGGATAATCGGTTATTCCGTTTGTCTTTGTCAGATAGGTTTAATATTTGTTATATTGACCGAGTTGTTCTTCATAATTCAGTCATCTACGGACTTTAGAAATTGTTTCGTTAAATCCCACTAGAATATGTACAATAAAGAGTATATCATTATTATCGCACAAAGGGCGGTGAATTAGTAGTATCGGTAGGGTGTCAGACACCATGCTTTACAGCATAGACTAATGGCCCTTTACGTTCTGAGTTCAAATCCTGCTGAGGTTAACTTTGCCTTTCATCCTTATGGGGTTGATAAAATAAAGTACCAGTAATGTACTGGGTAATTCCTGGCCTTGTGCCAAAAGTAGAAACAATTATTATCGCACAAAGTTACCACAGATAGAGATACGGCTTTGACACATTCATGATCAAAGTGATACAATCGCTTTATTTATATATGTGAGTTTAGAAGTATGGTTAGGTCAGGCTTCTGCCTACTATTGATTCCATGTAACCCAGTACAACCTGCTTCATGGTCGAGTGGTTGATAACTAAATTGGCTCCCCGACCAGAACTTGGGTTGGTGAGAAGGATAAGTGGAACCCCAGCAGCCTAAAAATCAAAGGCTGTTAAAATGACGGATGAACTCCTTAGAGTCAACGGCCACTCACCCCAACTATGGGTTAAATAGCCTCACCAACCCGCAATTGGACAAGCGTGGTGAGTACGGCTCCACCCGGAAGATATGGCAAAACCAAACAAAGTGGTGGAGATCAACCAGGTAGGGGTTCCTCCAACAGGAGTGAGAAGGTCCTTGATTGGAATGGATTGAAAGTATGAAACAAAAATCATTTTCTCATACAAGGGTGGCGCAAACATGACTTTTTAGCTTTACTTAGATTCTTTTTCGTATATGCTACAACGAAAGAAAAAAGAAAAGGCCATGCTCAAGCAACACATGTGAAAGTCGTTTAGATCAAGTGATGCCTTTGTTTGAAGCTTTTTTTAAAGTGAAGAAATGTCTTGCATTGGACCAAATCTCGCTCTCTGAACGACAACGGTGACAGTTATACAAAGAGAAGAACAGGTCAACATCATTGGTTGCCATCGAGTTGCAGGTTTTACACCGGGGTTTCCTTTCTCCTAGAATGATTTCCTAACAATAATTAAGAGTCTCTCACTCCCTGTGGTGGGCTAACCACACACACACACACACACACACACACACACACACACACACACACACACACACACACACACACACATATATATATATATAGCGAAGGAAAAGTGGTAAGGAACCAGGTGGACCATAACGCACCAAAGTACTCAATACTTAGGGTAGTAGAGTGGGTAATAGGAGTAAGTAAGACCCCGACGGCTGAGCTCAAGCCGTTTCGACGGCTAATTCTGTACTGTAGATTCGGTACAGAATTAGCCGTCGAAACGGCTTGAGCTCAGCCGTCGGGGTCTTACTTACTCCTCTCTCTCTCTCTCTCTCTCTCTCTCTCTCTCTATATATATATATATATATATATATATATATATATAGTTGATCAGCTCTTAAAGTATGAAAGCAAAAGTCGGTTATAGCGAGATTTGAACTCAGAATGTAAGAAAAAATATATATATTGTAACCAAATACCACGCCCAAAGTTTTTAAAGAATTTATACTAAAGTAATTTCATCCAGTGCTCTACCGATCCACCTAGTACCTTCCCTCCCACCCTTGTAATCTATATTTAAAATTCAAAAAGAAACGTTGACTTTGTCTTGATTTTTTAGTAAAAGTTAAAACGTAGTAATTAATACCCCCCCCCCACACCTCTATCTATATATCGTTCTCTCTATCTCACTAACTATTCATCTATTTCTATCTGTCTATCTCTACCTCTCTTTATATATATATATATCTTTCTCCCTCACTATCAATCTCTATCTATCTATCTATCACTATCTATTTATCTATCTCTATCTATATATCTATCTATCTCTATCTATATATCTATCTCTCTCTCTCTCTATATATATATATATATATATGTATATATATATATATATATATTACTATATATATATATATATATATATCACTATCTATCTATCTATCACTATCTATCTATCACTATCTATCTATCTATATATATCTCTATCTATATATCTATCTATCTCTATCTATATATTTATCTATTTCTATCTATATATCTATCTATCTCTATCTATATATCTATCTATATCTATGTATTTATATCTATCTATCTATCACTATCTATCTCTATCTATCTATATCTATGTATTTATATCTATCTATCTATCACTATCTATCTCTATCTATCTATATCTATGTATTTATATCTATCTCTCACTATCTCTATTTATCCCTCTCTCTTTCTCTCTCACAATCTATCCCTCTCTCTAAATCGACTCGACCGTGCTAGCCTTTAAGCAAGTCATATAATTGTTTCTACTTTAGGCACAAGGCTAGAAATCACCAGTTCATTACTGGTACTTTATTTTATCGACCCCGTAAGGATGAAAGGCAAAGTTAACCTCAGCAGGATTTGAACTCAGATCAGAAAGGGGCGTAACTCTGTGCTACAAAGCATGGCGTCCGACCCTCTACCGATTCTGCCAACATGTGAGGATATCCACTGAAAGCTGTAGAAATACCAATACTAATACTTGAGCTAGGCTCATGACATTTTATGGTATTACAGCTTCATCTCCCACCCACTATTCACATATACACACACTGACACACGCATACACACACTGACACATTGAGGCACACACACAGAGAGGCATGCACACACATACACTAATATACACACACAGACAGACACAATGATACACACACACACACACACACACTGATATACACCGAGGCACATTCACAGAGGCACACACACTGATACACACATATACACAGTGATATACACACATACACACACACGCACACACAGACGCACTAATACACTCACTCTGATACACAGACACACACACACGCGCGCACACACACACACACGCACACACACACACACACGCACACGCAAACACACACACGCACGCACACACACACACACACACACAAATGAAAACCAAACCAAAACGTTAAATATATGATCTAAAAAGAAAGCTGTGAATTATTAGAGAGACTGAACTTTAAAAAATGGTAAATTTGGTGCTAAACATACTTAATGTTGTTAACCAAGAAATGTTATTATAATTACACCCGTTGTGAGGAGACAGAACCATTAATTTAATTATCAATTCTGGTAAAGAAAGGCAAGGGAGACAACCTCTGAAATTTTAATTGTTTAAAATAAATGAATTTTTATATTTTTATTTTTATTAGCCACGCAAGGTTTACGTGAAGGAAAACATTAAAGACGGTACAGACTGAACATGTTGGAAGAGGTGTGGGTTTTGTTGCGTAAAAAGGTCATATAATGAGATATAAAAATAAATTCAAACAATGTAAACTCCCGGTGGGGGGGGGGGGGGGTCACTTCCGAGGGTCACACATGTTGAGCAGACCAATAATCAAAGAAATTCTAGCTATGACCATTCCATCTTCCATCTTTTATTCAGACGGAATACTCTGGACAACATTATCCAAGGGGTTCTTTTCGGGAAATGCGGGGGTGTAATTTTTAAAAAAAAATTGGTTACTGTTTCTAGAAGGTCAAACCATTATGTAAGAGGCTCCATCATTTGTGAGTCTCAGTACCGAGATTATAGAATTTTGATTTGAGAATGGCGATGGAATAGAAGTAACCCGCTATGAATGATCCCACAGGAATAAGATATCATTACTCAAGACGTTGCTGAATCAAACTTAACACGGCTTATGATGATTCAGTGATATCAACAACTGCAGGAATCTATTTTTTTATCTAGAGGGGGAAATGTTAAGGTCAACTGCATAATTTATACAAACAATGCCTCCGTTCATTGCAAGTTTACAGAGTACATTTTACAGTAAATCTTCATTACATATATTGCCTAAAGATATACCATTCATAAGTGCTGATGTAATGCTTTAATTTTCAATAATTGTTTCTACTTTTGGCACAAGGCCAGCAATTACCCAGTGCATTACTGGTACTTTATTTTATCGACCCCGTAAGGATGAAAAGCAAAGTTAACCTCGGCGGGATTTGAACTCAGAATAGCAAGGGCCGTAACTCTATGCGTCAAAGCGTGGTGTCCGACCCTCTACCGATACTGCCAATCTAAATGGCAGCTGGCAAGCTGGTCAGTTGGCAAAAATAGTAGATTATATATCTTATAGTATTTAAACTTATCTCTTTGTATTTAGAGTTCAAATTCCGTTAGAACCAATAGCTCTCCATCTGGGATCAATCAAATAAACATAAATAATTATTTCTACTTTAGGCACAAAACCAGCAATTTTAAGGGCGAGGGGAAAGTCGATCAAATCGACCCCAATACATTACTGGTACTTTATTTTATCGACCACGTAAGGATGAAAGGCAAAGCTAACCTCGGCAGGATTTGAACTCAGGACGTAAAGTGCCGTACCTCTATGCTGCAAAGCAGAGTGTCTTGGATTGATTGAATTAACTACGCCTCATCCGTTGAGAAATTTAACCTTTTTCCTCGTAAAACGAACTTACACTCATAGCAACCATATTGTGAATTACTTTGTGAAATAAAAGCTATTTGGATGGTTAATTGAAACAAGTGGTATACACTTTACAATTCAAACTTAGGTACATCCTCCTCAATTCCAATTGTAGTATATCATTGATAATACCAACCAATGTTTCTACTAAACGGTTTTAAACGTAGTAATGATGCTGGAAATAGTTCAACAGCAGGATTCCTATAAAGATCCCACACACGTAACACTTTACGACCATCCTCCACAGCAGGACAGAATATAGATAAGACTAAACCACTTTAGAGACATGATTAGAATTAAAACAGTATGTCAAAATAATATGTCAAAATAGTATGTCAAAATAATATGTCAACAAACTCTTCCCCAGTTCAGCCGTCGATTCAGGGTAATTCCGATCAGTCGCTCAGATATTATTGGAACCAAGAAGGTAGGAAAGAAAGAAAGAAAGAGAAAAAAAGACAGAGAGGGGAAAGCGAAAGGTTCCATATATATATATACAATGGTGGACTGGGTCTAAAAATATCGGGTGCCAGATGATGAAGGGAGCCCACCTACATATAGAATGCTATCATTTAATTTTGATTTTGAAAGTAGGTTTATAATTATTAATTTTCATTATACTTTTGTAGCTGTCTCGGTTGCCTAGTTGTAGGAATCGTAGACGGTGGTGATCCTGGTCGAGAGTAAGGTTCCCAGTAAACCTTTTCAGTCTTTTTTCTATGGGATGTAAAATAAAAACTGAAAGACATTATATGTACCTCTTGACAAGGATTGAACCCAAGACCAGGGTCTTCAACGTCTCTAGTACCTACCGCTGGGCCACTGAGACAGCTACGAAGGTCTACTGAAAATTCATACTTATAAACCTACTTTCAAAATTTTCAAAAGTAAATGATTTGATGTCGTTGACCAAATGCTTTGCTTTATTGTTTTTTTTATTCTTTCTTTTAGACTTCAGTTATTTTTTTAAAGCTAAGCATTGGCCCCTAAAATGCTACCGTGAACCCCCTTGCCATTGGGCAACCTGGCCAGTCCGCCACCATTCTGATATATATATATATATATATATCAGAATGGATGCAGTAAAAACCTGTTAGACCATTACTCACCAGAGTACTCGATACTTGGAGTTGTAGGGTGGGTAATATATATATATATATATATATATATATATATATATAGAGAGAGAGAGAGAGAGAGAGAGAGAGAGAGAGAGAGAGAGAGAGAGAGAGAGAGAGAGAGAGAGGGGGGGGGACAAATAATGAAAAGAAAACAGAAAGAAGTAAATTGAAAATAAAACAAAAATTGAAGAATAGTAAAAGGAAGAAACCATGAGATGCAGAGACGAAAGATAAAAGAGAGATGAGCGAGATGAGAGAGAGAGAGAGAGAGAGAGAGAGAGAGAGAGAGAGAGAGAGAGAGAGAGAGAGAGAGAGAGAAAGAGAAAAAGAGAGAGAGGAAGGGGGGAATAGGTAAGACGAGAGGAATAATGATAAAAATAAATACAGAAAAACGAGAAAGTGACGTCCTTTGTTTAAGACATTAAAACAGCAGATAAGGAGTTAGTTCCTGTAAGTAGAACTTGACCCTGGCTTATAGGGGCTTATAAAAGACCAGAAACAAGCACTTTCATTACAGCTAATTGTTGCCAGTAAAGTAGGGGAATGCACTACACAATATACCAGGGAAAAGCTATGTCTGGCACTGTAACACACAGCTCTGTTGTAATTCAATGTTATATTGTTCAAAACCATATGTGTGTAAACCATTGAATGCAGCAGGCCTTGGAAGAAACAGGTATCTAGGTCGGAGGTTATGCAGTTTTTCATCACGTGTGCATACCTTCTTCTTTTCAACTTTCAAGTGAAGGAAATTGTCTTCTTTTGGTGCGTGCAAACACGAGATTATATATGCATGCGTGTGTGTGTGTGTGTATATATTTATATATATATATATATATATAGAGAGAGAGAGAGAGAGAGAGAGAGAGAGAGAGAGAGAGAGAGAGAGAGGGGGAGAGAGAGAGAGAGAGAGAAGTTAAAAACAAAAAACAATAACGAAGAGTGCAGTACAAACAGTGTAGGTATTAGGTTCACGCTTGAGAGTGGAGGGGGGCGACTTTTCGGGCATAAGCCCCTCATCGGGAGAAAAGTGGGAAGGAAAAGAGTTCCGAGGGTGTGAGGGGGAGTGGTGGAAAGATATTAATATATATATATATCTTATGGTCATATATCCCGTCACAACTGCTTGTTCAAAACCATCTTTCAGGGCACAGTCGAGGGAGGAGGGCGAAGAAGAGGCAGACCAAGAAAAAACTGGTCCAACAACATCAAAAACTGGAATGGTCACAACACCAACACCCTTCTGCCCATGACGGAGAATAGAGACCAACAGCGACAACTGAGCGGGAAAACGTCTAGAGTGGCACCCCCAACGACTGGCGCACCAGTTGCACATCTAGAGTGGCACTCCAACGACTGGCGCACCATTTGCTCATCTAGAGTGGCACTCCAACGACTGGCTGCACCAGTTCCGGGAACATGTTGATGATGATGATTAATTATGATAAAAATAAAAGGTGTTACCATTTTTGTTATATTCCACCACATTGTTATATGAAGGCGCATGGCTTAGTAGTTAGAGCATTGGGATTGCAATCGAAAGGATGTGAGTTCAATTCTCAGACCGGGTGATGTGTTGTTTCCTTGAGTAAGACACTTTATTCACGTTGCTCCAGTTTACTCAGTTGTAGAAATGAGATGATAGGACTGGGGTCTCTATCATTAAATCACCCAAGACACCTCCAACGAGATATACCTTGGAGGAGGCCAGCTAAACCTGCATAGGTGTGAGCTGTCACACACACACACACACACACACACACACACACACACACAAATGGGTGTAAACGGGGTTAGATTTAGACCTTGGGGAAGCCTGGGGCACTTCAGGTTTGGCGGTGGACCCCTAATACAAAAAGAATATTAGAATACACAGCAACCCCCCCCCCCCAATTTTACATATCAAAGTTAACTTGCCGCCAAGTAATTGGAATTGACAAGTTATACATACAGGTATTAAATTCAAAACTTTTAACTATCCTAAAACTAAAAAGCCCAGCTGAGGGCACAAATAAATTGGTATGGCCGTCACTGGTGTGGTGCCTCCACCACACACACACAGCAGGAGCCCGGGGCAATTGGCACCCCCATTAAATCCGGCCCTGCTAATATATACTTATATAGACGCCAACTAAATATATGTATGATGCTCAGCCTGTCAACAGTCTTGTTCCAGTGCAAAAATGGGTGTAAATAATTAAAAGATGTATAGATTAAACTCTCTACATATTTCTGTTATATCTTTTAATATCTCTAAGACAAATAGTTCATGAAAGGAAGAACATGAAGCATTGATTGTGATACATCTGCCAAAATATTCCTTTTTGCGGGGAGGGAGGGAAAACATTTGGAATAAATCAACATTGTCTTAAGCTGAAATATTACTGACTTAGCAACTTTCTTTCACAGACAACTACTAATCATATATGGCTGCATCTCATCTCGTTTTTTTCTTTCATTTTTTTCTTTCCTTTTCTCACTTTAACTCGACCTCTCTCTCTCTTTCTGTCTCGACCTCTCTTTCTGTCTTTCTCTGTCTCGACCTCTCTTTCTGTCTTTCTCTGTCTCGACCTCTCTTTCTGTCTTTCTCTGTCCCGACCTCTCTTTCTGCTCTGTCTTTCTGTCACTCGCCTCTCTCTCTTTCTTTCTTTCTTTCTATCTCTCACTCGACCTCTCTCTCTCTCTCTCTTTCTTTCATTCTCTGTCTCATTCTCTCTCTCTTTCTTTCATTCTCTGTCTCATTCTCTCAATCTCTTTCTCTGTCTCCCCCTCTCTCTCTCTCTCTGTCTTTCCCTCTATCTGTGTCTCTCTTTCTCCGTCTCTCTCTCTCTCTCTGTCTTTCTCTTCCTCTGTCTCTCCCTCTATCTATGTTTATCTCTCTCCATCTCCCCCTCACGCACAGATGCACACACACACGGATCAGTTAAGTTGACCCACTCCTTTTTATCTCCTCAATTAACTCCAAAGTCTTACGTCTTTCTAGAATATTTCAATGTACCCATCGAAAGCATGTACTCCTATTTCCCCTTCCCTCACCCCACCCAACACCCACTATATTTGTTTTGTGATAACTTCCGTTAAAATTTTCTCTCATTAATTAGTCAAGGTTAAAATTTCCTCTCCTCTCCGTATAAAATATAAGAACGTCTACTAATTATCTTCTATTACAACTTACAAGATGTTAGTAGGAAACTTAGTTGGTTGGTTGGTTGGTTGGTTGGTTGGTTGGTTGGTTGGTTGGTTGATTGGTTGGTTGGTTGGTTGGTTGGTTGATTTGTTGGTTGGTTAGCTGGTTAGTTGATTGGTTGGTTGGTTGGTTGGTTAGTTGGTTGGTTGGTTGGTTGGTTGGTTGGTTGGCTGGTTCGTTGGTTGGTTGGTTGGTTGGTTGGTTGGTTGGTTGGTTGGTTGGTTGGCTGGTTGGCTGGTTTGTTGGTTGGTTGGCTGGCTGGTTTGTTGGTTGGTTGGCTGGTTTGTTGGTTGGTTGGTTGGTTGGTTGGTTGGTTGGTTTGTTGGTTGGTTGGTTGGTTGGTTGGTTGGTTCGTTAGCTGGTTGGTTGGTTGGTTGCTAGAATAGCTTTTCTAAACAACACCACTCTTCTCGTCCAACTTAGAAATTAGGTACTGAATCGTAATAATAATGGTTTCTTATATAGGCACAAGGCCAGTAATTTGGGGAGAAGGGAAAGTCGATTAAATCGACCCCAGTGCGTGACTGGTACTTTATTTTATCGACCCCGTAAGGATGAAAAGCAAAGTTAACCTCGGCGGGATTTGAGCTCAGAATGGAAAGAGCCGTAACTCTATGCTGCAAAGCATGGTGTCCGACTCTCTACCGATACTGCCAATCCACCGCCCTATGCCAATGACTTCTGATTTAGATATAAGGCTAACACTTTTTTTTTTTAAACGATCCCAGGGTGTTACTGGTACTTTATTTTATCGACCCGATAAAGATGAAAGGTAAAGTTAACCTCGGCAGAGTTTTAAATCAGAATTACCTGACTAAATATTAAAACTGAAGTGAAACCCAACTGGTGCGTGTGTTTTTATTGGCACCATGACCCTACCAAAATGTTACAATGGTGATATTACAATTTAATAAATAACGTCGAGATAGATGTTAGAGAGACAGACATACTTTAAACTATTTGTTGAAATGAATAGTTGTTAAACACCAACCATTTTAAGTTGCCTGTGTTGATAGCCATCGTTTCTGAGACAAAAAAGACAACCACAAAAACAAAAACAACCACCAACAACAACCACAAAGAAAACACTCTCTGCATAATAAGGGTGTGTGATGGAAAGTGTAGGTTCCATAATATAGTCTGTGTTCTTAATGTCAAACTTAAAGGTTGCTTAGTGATAGCGAAGGAACTCCCAGAAAAAAAAAATGGTTGATAACACAAAACTAATAAAAACAAATACGAACACATCCACAACATGTAATTAGGTGAAAGAGAAAGAAAGAAAGAAAGAAAGAAAGAAAGAAAGAAAGAAAGAAAGAAAGAAAGAAAGAAAGAAAGAAAGAAAGAAAGAAAGAGTGAACGAAAGAGAGAGAGAGAAAATTTGTTTAGAGTAGAAATTGCGTTTTTTCATCACAGAGATGCAGGCATACAAACATCCTCTCGCATAGATACAGACCGCACACAGGCATACACACCAAACGTACATACACATATACGTGTAATACATATAACATACACACGCGCATATATATATATACATACACACATATATATATATATATATATATATATACACACACACACAGACAGATATGTACTCACACACATAAAAGTGTAATGTGACTGGGACTTTTATATATAGAAATATTTATATAAGTGTCAGGACAGTCACCGTGTATGTAAAGAAGGAGGAGTTTTGGAGACAACTCAACTAAGTATATAGATTGTTGAACAGTGATACTCCTTTCCATGGGATATTCCAAGTAGACATCCTTTTCCTTAGCTCCCCTTAACCCTATCATGAAGTGGACATCTGTCAAAGTCACCATGTGTCCTATCATGAAGTGGACATTTGCCAAAGCCACCATTTGTCCAATCTTGAAGGGGACATCTGTCAAAGTCACCATTTGCCCTACCTTGAAGGGGACACCTGTCAAAGTCACCATTTGTCCAATCTTGAAGGGGACATCTGTCGTAGCCACCATTTGTCCTATCTTGAAGGGGATATCTGTCATAGCCACCATTTTCCCTATCTTAAAGTGGATATATTTTGCCTTAACTCCCATTAGCCCTATCTTAGGGCTAACAGATGGAAATTATAGAGGCGTACAACTTAGCCAGGGAATGTTCCTGCCAGTTGAGGCTTTGCTAATATGAAATGTGAAAGCGTTGTTTTCACTATTTCATCTGTTATATAATAGATATCAAAACAATAAACGAAAATTGTAAAGGTGTCTATCTTTCTATCTATCTATTTGTCTGTCTATCTATCAACCTATAGCTCTCTCTATCCATTCATCTCCCACTTTCTCTATCTCTCGCCTTCTCTCCCTGCATATATGCACACACACACACTCACACACACATATAAACAAAGAAAGTGTGGTAAGAAACCAGGTGGACCATAACGCACCAGAGTACTCGATACTTTGGGTAGTAGAGTGGGTAATAGGAAAAAAAAGTCAGAACCCCGACGGCAGAGCTCAAGCCGTCCAGAAATAGCTGTCGAAACGGCTTGAGCTCTGCCGTCGGGGATTTGACTTTTTTCATATATATATATATATATATATATATATATATATATATATATATATATTGTTATATTTGGGGAGGGTCATATTTGCGTAATATTGCCAGAATTAATAACAGAACACACTCACTGTTTGGTTGGTTTTCGCTTCTCGCTGTCTTTTATATCTGCGGTCTAACTTACTCGGTCCTCAATGTTGCCATTGACTGACCGACGGTCAAAAATAATACAGATACAATATAGACACAAACACATATATATAGTTTACATAAATCTTTCGTTGCACATCTGCAACATCGTCAGTGGTGTTATATTCATTGTTCCTCCTGTTGTGTTGTATGTCTACGCCATTTTTTATTATTTAAAAAAAAATGGCGTAGACATACAACACAACAGGAGGAACAATGAATATAACACCACTGACGATGTTGCAGATGTGCAACGAAAGATTTATGTAAACTATATATATGTGTTTGTGTCTATATTGTATCTGTATTATTTTTGACCGTCGGTCAGTCAATGGCAACATTGAGGACCGAGTAAGTTAGACCGCAGATATAAAAGACAGCGAGAAGCGAAAACCAACCAAACAGTGAGTGTGTTCTGTTATTAATTCTGGCAATATTACGCAAATATGACCCTCCCCAAATATAACAATATCTGTTTCGACACACGATTTCATATAAAAAACCTCGCAAAACTATATATATATATATATATATATAGATATAGATGGGTAAATATACACGGGTGTGTATGATTGTGTATAGAAGATTATATTAATAAGAGGAATTCCAACTTTGTCTGATTTACTCGTTTTATTTACAATCCTTTAAAATATATATAATGGTATTATAATGAAATAGTATGATAGAATATTAAATTCTAAGTGTTAATTGAACAAGTACTTTCATGCTTTCGCAATCTTCAGGTTCATGATATGTGGTGACAGTCGAGTTTGCAATTTTCAACTGTATATATATATATATGCATACACAAACAAAACGTGTCTGTGTCTGTGTTTATACATATAGACACAAATTGATAAAATGATAGAACTTGTGTAGTGTGTAGTAGCAGCAGTAGTATCCGATTGCAGCCCTGTTTTCAAATCAAAACCGCTGAATCGGAAGAACACAATAAAAAGAAATAAATTAAATAAAGACTTGTTACTACTCTTCCCCCTTCTCCTTCTTCTTCTGACGAAAGTAACAAGTTCTCAACTTGGTCGTCCCAAGGCTAGAATAACATTCTATCGTCTGGGACGAAGCTGATCCATTGTGATGGTGAATTGAAGATTCAATGGCATGACCTTCAACTCGGAATTAAATAGGATGAATTTAAGTACAAATTGAAAGCCAGTTGGGAGACACACTAAAACAATAATACTAAAACAATAATACTAATAATAATAATACGTTTGTTGTGTAAAAGAATGTGTGTGTTTGTGTGAGTGTTTGTGAGTATGTCAGTGTGTGAGTGTGTATGTGTGCGTGTATGTGAGTGAGTGTGCATGTGTATGTGTGTGTGCATGTCAGTGTGTGGGTTGTGTGTGTGGGTTGTGGTGTGGGGTGTGTGTATGTATGTCTGTGTGTGTATCTGTGTATGTGTGTGTATCTGAGTGTGGGGTGTAAGTGTATGTGTGTGAGGTTTGTGTGTGTATGTGTGGTTTGTGTATCTGTGAGTGCTGTGTGTATGTGTGTGTGTGGTTTGTGTATGTGTATCTGTGTGGGAGGTGTATGTGTGGGGGAGGTATGACTGTGGGGGTGTATGTGTGTGTGTGTGTGTGTGTGTAATGTTGAAAGAGACAATTGAGCGACAGAATAAGGATTTCTTTTTCTCTCGTCCCATCTTTATTCCTCTCCAATCTTCTCACATTCCTTAGTTATCGTAAGTCGAAACATCTACTCGACTCGTGTATATATATATCGTAAGTCGAAACATCTACTCGACTCGTGTATACATATATCGTAAGTCGAAACATCTACTCGACTCGTGTATATATATATCGTAAGTCGAAACATCTACTCGACTCGTGTATATATATATCGTAAGTCGAAACATCTACTCGACTCGTGTATATATATATCGTAAGTCGAAACATCTACTCGACTCGTGTATATATATATCGTAAGTCGAAACATCTACTCGACTCGTGTATATATATATCGTAAGTCGAAACATCTACTCGGGTGTGTGTATCGTAAGTCGAAACATCTGTTCATGTCTATATCATACTCGTGTGTGTATATCGCAAGTCAAAATATCATCTCGGTGTTATGTGAAGGCAAGTGGCTTTATGGTTAAGATGTTAAGTTTACGATCGTTGTATCCTTAAACAAGCCACTTTATTTCACGCTGGTTCAGTTCTCTCGGTTGGCAAAAAAAAAAAATAGTGACATATAAACACACACAGTCGCTCTCCCCCTTCTCTCTCGCTCTCCCTCTCTCTCACACACACACATACACAGAGAGAAAGACAGACAGACAGACAGACCCACACACATATTACAAGTAGTTAATATGATAATGGAATTTTAAATATGAGAATATGATTGGAGTTCACTTGTTATTTTTATCATTATTATTTCTTGCAGTAATAATATTCTAGGTTTTACCATATCTAATGTTAGTCGTTCTCACTAGGCATGCTAAACGCGCTGATATTTAGAAAAACCTGAACTAGATGGTGTTGGGGGGAATCTATGAACTACTAAAGACATTTAGTTCTTTCGTTAATGTTTTTAACATAAAGTTACTAACGACCAATTTATATTAATATAAAGAGCAAAATACCAAAACAAGCTATCAAAATCCTTTTCTGTTGAGATTCTTTATAAGATAATTATTTTGTGGGTAATGTTTTTGTGGGTAATGTTTTTGTGGGTAATGTTATTAAGGGATAAATATGTTATCTTACTCTCCAATACATCTATAATAAATATTAATTGTTTGTACTATAAGTTTACTTATATATATATATATATATATATATATATATATGCAGAGGTTATATTGAATTTGTTGGGATTCAACAAGCTTAAAAAATGTTATAACTGATATAAAGCACTCAACAATAAAATAAATATTGACATACCCGGAAAAAAGACAACCTTCAACGGTTGAAATTCGACTATCCAACGAATTTCAACCGTTGAGGTTGTCTTTTTTCCGTGTATGTCAATATTTATTTATAAAACAAATCTGTATTTTATCTGATGAAAGCGCACCATAATTTACCTTGATCGCCCTTGAAATATATATAATAAAATAATTATGGTTTTATAAATATAGTTTCCATTTATTAATATATTGTGTATATATATATAATATATATATATATATATATATATATATATATATATATATATATATATAATATATATATATATATATATATATATATATATATATATATATAATATATATATATATATATATATATATATATATATATATATATATATATATTATATATATATATATATATATAATATATATATATATAATATATATATATATATATATATATAATATATATATATATATATATATAATATATATATATATATATATATAATATATATATATATATATAATATATATATATATATATATATAATATATATATATATATATATATAATATATATATATATATATATATATATATATATAATATATATATAATATATATATATATATATATATATATATATATATATATATATATATATATATATACGTTACTAAAGATAGAGATGGGCGCCATCAAGTATTTCTGACTTAGTTATTTTTCTGTCTTTAAGGGTCTTCACTCTATTTTATAGCATCTCCGCGCATGAGCACACCATTCTTTATATTAACTTTATCACCTCAGCGCTTCGTAAAAATCTGGGAGATCGGCTACGTATACACGATGTAACTAATGATACAAATATTATTGAAATATTATTTGATAGGTGTAATTTCACCCAGGTCGAGATGTGTTGGACAGGCCTGATTAGATCAACCACAAAAACAGCCCCGCTCAACTCGTAACTAGCCATCGTAGACCGGTATAGGTAGAGATAAGTTGGCAACGGCATAACCACAAAAGCACTCCGCTCAACTCGTAACTAGCCATCGTAGACCGGTATAGGTAGAGATAAGTTGGCAACGGCATAACCACAAAAGCACTCCGCTCAACTCGTAACTAGCCATCGTAGACAGGTAGTTCTTGAACCGGTATAGGTAGAGATAAGCTGGCAACGGCATGCTGCGACTTTACCTAGTAATGGATCGAAAACGGCTTAATGGAATGGAATCATGAACTACTTTTATCAGCGTCTAAAATGAATAATCTGGGGGTGGTTTAATTAATAAAATTGTATTGACCTAGAGAATTACCCGGGTTTAAAGTAAGTGAATAGCTATACAAGAAGTTAAACCTAATTTTGATGTATTATAAACACAGTGCAGAATATCCCCCACAAAATTGCTTTACCCTTTTTGTTTAGCTTTCGAAATGGTACCAGAAGAAATATGATCTCATTAACAGCTTATGTATAATTAACATTGATATTACCTCTCAATTACATAACGATATATACAATTAATTTGGGGCATTGAATTATGATTTAGGCTCAATAGAAAAACTGTTTCCCACAAATTTTACGGAGCATCGTAAATTAATGTTGTAATGAAATCCATATATAAAAAAAAAATGAAACAAAATTAATTTTCAATAGAAATATACTTAAATAGATTCTAATGCTTATTTATTTTTATATAACAAAGAACCAGATGCTAGCAGAGTTATATTGTAATTGTTTCTACATTTGGTACAAGGACAGCAATTAGAATGGAAAGGAGAGGTCGATTAAATCGACCCAGTGCATTACTGGTACACTATTTTTACTTTATTTTATCGACCTCTGTAAGGATGAGAGGCAAAGCTAACCTCGGCAGGATTTGAACTCAGAATGTAAAAGTGATATAACTATATGCCGCAAAGCATGTTGACCGATGCTCAACCGATACTGCTACCAATTCTCCGCGCATGAGCACACCATTCTTATATACTATAACGCAATATAATATAACGTAATACAATATATTATAACATAATATTATATATAATCCCGCCGAGGTTGACTTTGCCTTTCATCCTTACGAGGTCAATAAAATAAAGTACCAGTAATGCACTGGGTTATTGCTGGCCTTGTGCCTAAAGTAGAAACAATTATATATATTATATATATATTATAATATAATATACAGAGTCGGACACCATGCTTTGAAGCATAGAGTTACGTCCCTTTATGATCCGAGTTCAAATCCCGCCGAGGTTAACTTTGCCTCTCATCCTTACGGGGTCGATAAAATAAAGTACCAGTAATGGACTGGGTTATTGCTGGCCTTGTGCCTAAAGTAGAAACAATTATAATATAATATACAGATGTTACAGTATCATTTGAACAATTTACGTCATCGAAACATTGGCATCAATCAGATGTGGACATCGAGATACAGTTTGTTGGTAAGGATTACAATGGTGATGATGCGGAGGAGGAAAGGGGAGAGGACAACAACAACAACAATTACAAGAACAACGATAATAATAGTAAGGGCAACAACCTTTTTTTTCGGTAGATATGAACTAAATAGCAACTAGATTCTGTCGTCTGTATATTTCACATTAAAAGAAGAAGGAAAAAAAGACGTGAGAAAGCGGTGGTGCAGATTAGTCATAAGAGAGAGAGAGAGAGAGGGTGGGGCTAAGAGAGAGAGAGAGGGTGGGGCTGAGAGAGAGAGAGAGTAGCAAACGAGAGGGCTCACTGCAAGTGTGAACAGACAGTATTTTTGGTTGGTTCTAGAATTTATGAAGCTAGGTTTAACCATCGCTACTATTCAGCGCCTGCCACTGTTGGGATAACAAGGAGAGGGTTTAGCAATAAGGTAGGGTCAGCGCCCACCCACGCCCATTGCCAAAGCAGACTGCTTTCTCTTGAAGAATGCAGAGCCAGCTGGATTTCATCTAAATAGGTAACAAAAATGTAGTTCAAAAATAGGGGTGGAGGAGAACATCTCTTGTGGTTAGAAAGGATAGAAGTTGTCTGTCATTCAGGAAATGGAAGCTGACTTTAATAATAATAATAATAATAATAATAATACACACACATATATATATATACATACATTATATATATATATATACACACACACATATATATGTATATATAGAAAAAGTATGTGTGTCTATATATATATATATATATACATACATATATATTTATATTTATAAAAGTATATATATATCTATAAAGTATATACATATATATAAAAGTATATATATATATATAGAGAGAGAGAGAGGGGGGAGTATATATATATATATATATATATATATATATATATATATATATATAAAGAAAACGTCTGTACATATGAGAAGGTTCTGCCGAAGTGTGGGTAGTGGGACAGTAGAAAAGAAATGGTTGACGTTAGAAGATAGGGAAGGGGGGAAGGGAAATAAGGTTTGGAAAATATAGAGAAGGAAATATAGAGAAGGAAATATAGAGAAGGAAATATAGAGAAGGAAATATAAAGAAAAATAAGTTTTTTTATTTTAAAAAGGAGACGATAAGACTTGGTGTGTTGAGAGAAGTAGTAAGGGTGACAGTAATGATAATTGAGATAGAAGGGAGAGAGAGAGGGGGGTGAGGGGAAGAGAGAGAGGGTGAATGAGAGAGTGGGGAGAGAGAGAGAGAGGGAAGAGAGAGAGACGATAAGTCTTGGTGTGTTGAGAGAAGGGTGACAGTAATGATAATTGAGATAGAAGGGATGGAGAGAGAACTATGTAGGGGGGAAGAGAGGGGGAAGAGAGAGAGACGATAAGACTTAGGGAGAAGTAGTAAGGATGATAGTGATGATAATTGGGATAGAAGAGAGAGAGAGAGAGGGGAAGAGAAAGAGAGAGAAAGAGAGAGAGAAAGAGAAAGAGGAAGAGAAAATGAGAGGGAGAGAGAGGGGGAGAGGAAGAGAGAGAGGGGAAGAAAGAGAGGGGAAGAAAGAGAAAGAGAGAGACTTTGGAAAGAGAGAGGGAGGGGAGTGAAATGAAATGAAATAGTTTATTTTTATTTTGTGTTTAAAACAGGAGACAAAAAAAATGACATGGCGAGGTAAAAATAGAATTGATTCTATTGCCATATAAAGTAAAAATAGCTGAAATTGTCTGCTAGATTCGTTGATTGTTCCAAGCTGCGTTCAACAAAATAACCCCCCTAAAAAAAAACTTCTTTGAAAATTTTAGTCATGTTTTTAACTTGAAGTTCAGTTAAAGAAATCCTTGAATTATTCAGAAAGACGTTCTCACGAGCCCTTAATAAAAAGTAAGTAATTGTATATGATATAATCGTATGATACGGTTTCAATTCCAACTCCAGCTACAACCTGGTGCAGTCTATGACTAACCCAGGCTCTGCTGCATTTCTTGAAAACAAAATCCTTAATCTTTGACGAGGTTTTGCGTGAAACCTAATTTATTCATATTTTTAACTTGAAGTTCAGTTAAAGAAATCCCTGAGTTATTCAGAAAAACACTCTCACGAGCCCCTTAATAAGAAGTAAACCCTAGTATACAATATGGTCGTACGATACGGTTTCAGTTCCCACTTATAGTCATTTACTTCGTAATGTTTCATCGCAATGTTATCCCGTAGAGATAAAAGACAAAGCTATCCTCGGCGGGATTTGAACTCAGAACGTAAAGAGGCGTAACTTTATGCCGCAAAGCATTCCGACGCTCTACCAATACTGCAACGACAGTTTAATAACTGTTTCTACTTTTGGCACAAGGCCAGCAAATACCCACCTCCCCAATACATTACTGGTGCTTTATTTTATCGACTACGTAAGGATGAAAGGCAAAGCTAACCTCGGCGGGATTTGAACTCAGAAACATGGTGTCTGACGCTCTACCGATACTGCCAGTCCACCGCCTTCGCGTTAGTTATATTACTAAATCCCTCGAAATTCTTTGGTGAATTGGCAGTATCGGTAGAGGGTCGGGCATGCTTTCCAGCATAGTTACGTCCCTTTACGATCTGAGTTCAAATCCTGCCGAGGTTAACTTTGCCTTTCATCCTTACGGGCTCGATAAAATAAAGTACCAGTAATGTACTGGTTAATTGCTGGCCTTGTGCCTAAAATAGAAACAATTATTTTGAAAATCATTTCTTAATCGTAGATAGTGAGTGCCTTTTTATCAACAGTTAGTTTACGGAAGTGTTAAGTACCCATTTTTTCACGGTTCTATATTTTGAACAACATTTCCTTTATCTGTATGACTGTCAAGATAATTTCTAAATGGTCTTTTTATAATGTTCGTAAGAAGTCAGCAATATACTATACTTTCTCTGTACAGTTGGGGGGAGTTAAGTTAGTATCTAATATATAAAATCTCACAATATCATGAAAGGCCATTGACATTAGATAAAAATTATCGAGCAGTATCTAATAAAAATAAAACACACTATTAGAGGGAAGAAGAAAAAGAAACAAAAATATCTAGCAACGAAAGAAATGGGGAGAGGGAGGGACAGACACTACACCTCCAGTCAGAGTGGGGCCTCAGCCGCGCCCCACCAACAAAATGGCAAAGGCATTACTGCGAAGAATGGCCAGAGACACCCACTGCAACAGCTACCCTATCCTACAGACCTCACTTGTTTAAAGTTGATTAAATGCTAGGACTTACTTTTCTAGTCCCCCAGAAGAATAAGAGACAATTTTCAAATGCCGATGGGAAAGCTTAGTCCTAAAACTGACAGAATTTAAACTAGATACTGTAAATGTAAAATGTTTAGTCCTTGCCATTGTATAGTATTGGTTTCGTATTAAGTTACACAACCAAATTGTTGAAGAAAAGAGATGTAGTTGATGAGAGCAATCAGTATGTATTATTTCTCGGTCTGAGTTCAAATTCCGCCGAGGTATACTTTGCCTTTCATCCTTACGGGGTCGATAAAATAAAGTACCAGTAATGCACTGGCCTTATGCCAAAAGTAGAAACAATTATTTATACATGTCTTATTGAAATTCAACAAATACAACAACAAAAATTTGAACTCAGAACGTGTAGCAGCTATACATATTTATCCAACAATCAACTGTTTCCTACCGAATCATCTGTACTCTTGCTTGTCAGTATAAAAAAGGATACACATATTATTAACAGCTTACACAAACGTGCATAATGTTGCAAATGAGTTGTCTAGCCTCAATAATTATTTGAGGGAAACTCAAGCGCCCCCTGTTGTGGCGTGTAATTAAGTATGTGTGAGTTCTCCTCCCTTTTTTCGTATTATGGTCTTCGTTTTATCTACACACACACACAGTGTATCTTCCTTCACACAGGGGAATATATATATATAGACAGTCCTATGCGAGCAAGACAACCACTCTTGCCTCAAGTGGGAAAACCCCCCTCCAAACCCATGCAAGCGTGGAACACGGACGCTAAACCTGATGATGATGATGATGATGATATATTCCCCTGTGTGAAGGAAGATACACTTTGTAACAGAGATCTTTAATGGTGGTAATTTCATCTAAACATTTTTAATGCTATCTTACAGGAAGATTCGACAAAATGAACCTGAGAAAATTATTCAAGATATTTAATTTAATACCATACGATTCTGAACTCAAATACTATCAAGATCTGTTCCATCCTTCTTCATTGGGCCCATAATTATCTATCAGTAATATATATATGTGTATGTGTGTGTATTTGTGTGTGGTATAACAGTTATACATATATATATGTTTGTGTGTGTGTTGTATAATAATATATATATGTGTGTTGTATAATAATTATATATATATAATAATATATATATATATGTGTGTTGTATAATAATTATATATATATGTGTGTGTGTGTGTGTGTGTGTGTGTGTTGTATAATAATTATATATGTGTGTGTGTGTTGTATAATAATTATATATATATATATCTGTATGTGTGTGTTGTATAATAATTATATATATGTGTGTATGTTGTATAATAATTATATATATGTGTGTGTTGTATAATAGTTATATATATGTGTGTGTGTGTGTGGTGTATAATAATTATATATGTGTGTGTGTGTGTGTGTGTGTGTGTGTGTGTGTGTGTGTGTGTGTGTGTCTGTGTGTGTGTGTGTGTGTGTGTGTGTGTGTGTGTGTGTGTGTGTGTGTGTGTGTGTGTGGAGATGGTATGCATGCATCTATGTGAGTGTATATGTTAGTCGTATAACCCGACAATTTCCCCGTCTAGTTACAGGAAAAGATATAATTTTATGAAAGTGTCAAAGTAGTTGACCAATTAATAGGAATTGCATCAGTTCTTTGAAATACTTAAGTGGTGCAATAGTAATTTTAATTGGTACCGATATTAGAGATTGCTTTTTGATATGAATACGATACTATACAGGAGTTCTATACAAGAGTAGGGCTAATATAACTGCAGAGTTGTGCACACTTTACATCTATGTGTATTTGAAAAAAGAAGTCTTTTTCCCCCTCATTTTGACTACAATACTGTCTGTGATTTTCAGAACTTGTTAACAGTATATCGTTACCACTTTACACCATCGCCAGCACCTCCACCATCATCAGCACCTCCACCATCGTTAGCACCTCCACCATTTCACCCCCAGTACCATAGCCACCATCGTCACTATCGTTGCCACCTACATCACCAACACCATCTCACCACCTACGCTATCAGCACCATCTCACAATCGTCACCACTAACACCATCTCACCACTGTCACAATCGTCACCACCACACCATCGTCACCACCAACACCATCTCACCACTGTCACAATCGTCACCACCACACAATCGTCACCACTAACACCATCTCACCACTGTCACAATCGTCACCACCACACCATCGTCACCACCAACACCATCTCACCACTGCCACCGTCTCACCGTTTCCCCATCGTCACCACCACCACCTCACCACCGTCTCACCACTCCCACTATCTTCAGGCTAAACATAACCATGTCATTCGCTTCCTGTCTGTTTTCCGCCCCCCACCCCGACAAATTCTTTCTCTCTGTTGGCTCCAACAATGAGTGTTCCGGAACAGCCTGAGCATTTTCACAATCACGTGTCCCCTTAACAAAATTATCAGGGAGATTCAACGTGACCCAGTGTGTGACATGGTTGGCCTTTTTTAATCCGAAGGGCTTCAAAACAGTTTCCGTCAACCAAATTTCATTCACACCGGACGAGTCGACCAGAGATAAATGACACTTGCCCAAGATACCACACAGTGGGATCGAACCCAAGACCTTATGATTGTGAAGTAAACCCAGTCAGCCATTCAACATTTACTGTCTTTTCCCTACAATTACCAAACTGAAATTATTAAAACTTAGCGGGAAATTGTTTACTTCCCAGTTGATGAAACTGATTGGAGAAAAATTTAGACACAGCTGCCAGATAGGTCATCTTCTACGACCACTTATTCCTGAGAGGGTCGTGAGGGAAAAGTCCTCAAATACTCACTCCAGTCAGGTTCATATCAGAAGCAACCATTTCCAACTGATCCGGCTGGATCCCCAAATTAATTAACTGTCTCACTGCTCAACAAAAAAACAAAGAATGTAATAAAACAATGGAACTCTACGTAGTCATTCAACCTGCTAGCTATTGCTACTACATTTCCCATAAATCATACTTTAAATAAATGAGGAGACATTAAACAAATTAGACCCTGATATACTATATATATATAGGTAAGTTTATCCCGGGTTCAATCGGGGGTAACCACAGTAAGTAAGGTACTCAATACAAAGCAGAGTATAAATATTTAATATAGAAAGGCTTTTACAGGACTAGAACTGTTTCATTCGGGAGAAATATATATATTATATATATATATATATATATATATATATATAAGCAAAAGGGATATTTAATTTGTTGGTAATTCAACAGGTATATATATTGTTTATATATATATATAATATGTATATATATATATTAACAATATTAATAAATGGAAAATATCTTTATAATACCATATTTTCCATTTATTAATATTGTTAATATTAGTTACTCTAGATAAATCTTGTAGAGTGCTTCAAATCTGTTATAAAATTAACTTTGTTGAATGATAATCAACGAACCATATAACTCATTATATATATATATCCGTATG
>OZ024749.1:51323486-51355986 GCA_964016885.1 Eledone cirrhosa
TTTATCGACCGCGAAATGATGAAAAATAAAGTTAACCTCAGCGGTATTTGAGCACAGGCAGTCGGAAAAAGTGAAATACTCTTAATAAGATGGAAGGGCGGGGTAATTATGATGTATATCAGAAATATGCGTTTATCTAAGCCTACAGCATGTGAGAAATTATTTTTAAAGTGTCACAGATTGTATCTGGAAATTAGAGATGTCTTTTTAATTAGCCAAAATTTTTATATAGTAAAATATTGATGAAATATCGACGTGTTAAAAGATGTTAAATAGTACTACTTAGCAATGTTTATAAATAATCTTCTGATAAATTGTTAACGTTAATTAGTTAGAATTCTTTGTCTCAACTTGAATTTATTTATATATGTATTTTATATCCCAATGTGTGAACAGGCGTGTCATTAATTAACAGGTTTTCAACGGACCATTGGATTTCTGACGACGAAAGCGACAAGGGTGTCTATAACCCTGTGTAAGGGACTTCCTTTGCGAAAGATTTACACAAACACTTGTCTGTGGGCAAATCTTACGCAAATTTATATTTGCATAACACTATATATATATATATTAAAATAACAGATTAAAGTTTAATATTTTCTCTACGGTTCTTATATATTTGATATATATTTATCCTTATCGAGCCCTCTTTGGATTTTAGTCTTCAAATATATTATTATTACTATATATATATATATATATATATATATATATATATATATTGACATTCCTCTAAACGGTTTCTCTCTCTATCAAGTTCACTTGCAAGAAACTTGACAAACTGGGAGCATGGTAGAAAACATTTGCTCAAAGTGCAAAACGAACTCTTTAATCGGCCATCATCAGAGAGAGAGAGAGAGACATAATTGGATATTTAGACTAACAGGAAGTACTGTAGTTTACCTTTTGGCAGACGGAATAGAAACAAAGTCTGTCTATTAAATTAGACGTGTGTAATGAGAAGAATCTAAATTAAGTGTTTCAGAAACCATAACGCTTGTTGTCTAAATCAAAAAATGATTTCGTCAGCATTGCATTGAAATTCTTAACTACGAAAATATAGAAATGCCAAGATGAACAGTCATCATTTTTCAGCATACAACTTGGGCAACATGGTACTGATTGAAGTCTGCTATCTGATAAACAACTAGGTAAACTAATCTTCTTTGTTTTGTTTTCTTTTCTTTTTGGTTGTTTTGTTTCTTTTCTGGATGTTGTCTGCGATAAAGGGTCATTGCTGACTATTGCGACTAACAGACTACCAAAATAATATTAGACAAATGTAGGTCAGAATAGGTAGGAGTGAATGTTCAGAAAGTTTTTAAACAGTATCTACAAAAGATGAAGATAAGATGAGCCGACATAAATTCATCAGCTTTTTTTTTTTTTTTTAAATAAAAAAGAAAGATTTACCAATAGATAGTACATATATTTTTATACATATATATATATATAAATATATATATATATATAATATATATATATATAATGTATAGGTATGTGTGTTGTGTGTGTATATATATATAATGTATGTGTGTGTAAATGTATATCATCATTTTCATCAATTTACGTTCGCTTTTCCCTGCTTGCAAGGGTGGGACGGGAACTGATTCTGGCTTGATCTCTACAGCTGGATGCCCTTCCTAACACCAACCTCATTTACAGTGAGTGCTGGGGGTTTTTTTCCGTGGCACCTCCACGTCCACTTTGCAGTGGAATGATAGAGACCCCAGTCCCTATCATCTCATTTCTACAGCTGAGTAAACTGGAGTAATGTAAAATAAAGTGTCTTGCTCAAGGAAACAACACATCGCCTTTCGATTGCAAGGCCAATGCTCTAACTACTAAGCCATGTGCCTCCATATATAATGTATGTGTGTGTGTATATATATATATATATATATATATAATGTATGTGTGTGTGTATATATATATATATGTATGCATATAATGGTGTATATATATATATGCATATAATGTATGTGTGTTTATATGTATATATATATATGCATATAATGTATGTGTGTTTATATGTATATATATATATATGCATATAATGTATGTGTGTTTATATGTATATATATATATGCATATAATGTATGTGTGTTTATATGTATATATATATATGCATATAATGTATGTGTGTTTGTATGTATATATATGCATATAATGTGTGTGTGTGTGTGTATATATATATATATATATATGCATATAATGTGTGTGTGTGTGTGTGTGTATATATATATATATATATATATATGCATATAATGTGTGTGTGTGTATATGCATATAATGTGTGTGTGTGTATATGCATATAATGTGTGTGTGTATATATGCATATAATGTGTGTGTGTATATATGCATATAATGTGTGTGTGTATATATGCATATAATGTGTGTGTGTATATATATATGCATATAATGTATGTGTGTATATATATATGCATATAATGTATGTGTGTATATATATATATATGCATATAATGTATGTGTGTATATATATATATATATGCATATAATGTATGTGTGTGTATATATATATATATGCATATAATGTATGTGTGTATATATATATGCATATAATGTGTGTGTGTGTGTATATATATATATATATATATATATATATATATATATATATATATATATATATCACACAGTGAGAGATTGGGAGAATGCTTTAAAAACACTTAGGAAATATTTTTTTAAAACTTTGCTAGAGTTTTAAGGAACAGCATACCACCATGAAAAGTGATAAACAAACTGAAATTTTGCATTTTAAAATCATGGAAAACATCAAGATAAAAGTGGATGATGAAAATATCAGGGTGTTTTCTTTTTTCTTTCTTCATTGTAATTAAAATAAAATAACATTTTTAAAAATAATGAAGTAAACAAGCTATGAAATTAAAACAAGAAAATGTCTCCGTTTCCCACCTATCACCACCAATTATAAGCTATTTAAAAGCATCTGGAAAAATTATGATAAAAATTTTGTTCGCCAGCTTCTAACAAAAATTCCAGATAAGAGATTTTAACGTATAATCACATTATGTTTAATTAATTTTTTCTTTTTTTTTTTCCAGAAAGTAAAAAGACAGCAAAATATAGCTGTGATTATTGAGTATGGTGTTTTTTGTTATATGAAATGAATTTCTGTGCTTCAAATTTTAAAAATCTGTCTACCAAAAGATTTGGGAAATATTTTGTTTTTTCTTTTTCTATATGAGCTTTTGTTTTCTTGTTCCAATAATAATTGTTTCTACTTTAGGCACAAGGCCAGCAATTACCCAGTGCATTACTGGTACTTTATTTTATCGACCTCGTTCCAATAATAATGATCTTTGTGTATAATGTCAAATGAGTTAGACATGATCAAGTATGATTAAAATCTTCTAATTATTTTATGTTCATCATAAGAAACAGTATGAAATACATAAAAATGCATATATTTCCAATTGCAATATTTTTAACTTGATAAAAAAAAATATCGATTTGTTTTCTTCTTCATGAAGGAGCCAATCAGAATATTTCATTTCTATGCTATATACTTAGAATTGTATATCATCATTCTTTGCGCACTGCCAATTACATGCACGTCTCGTAAATCCTGAGGGAATCGTAAGGGCACTGTGTTGACATACTGCATTTCCAGGGCATTTTAAAACCTGGTGGAGCCCATCTCCTCTCTAGGTCTGAACACAGCAGATTTCTTCCAGAGATAGTGAGAGAATGGACGTGAGAAAGAGATATACAGGAAGAATCTACCCTAGTAATTGACTGGTACTTTTTTTATCGACCTCGAACGGACGAAAGGCAAATTTAACCTCGACAGGATTTGAACTCAGATAGTCGAAGCGAATACTACAAAGCATTCTATCCGACGCTCTAACGACTGACAATTCTCCGCCGATTTACTGCCAATTAGCATGGTTTAATTCTCAATGTTGCAAACATTTGTGATAACCCACTGTTATATGACAGCTTGAAAACATCATATTTTTTGTGGAACAGTTGTTATTTTTTACCAACTTGCCAACACTAATCTTGCTTTTACAATGCCACTATTTGTGAGAAAGGAATAGACTTGATGGAAATCTATCTCTGTGTATTACTTTAAGAAAGGAAAGACAAAGTTGACCTGCTTGCATTAATATCTGTAGTATTTTTATAAGGGCGGTGGAGACGATAGAAACAGTAGCACACCAGACTTGAATATATAGCTTTATATTTTATTCCATCCACATTAACTGAAATCTAACCAGATGAAACTTTATATTTCCTCCCTTCAAATCAATAAAACCATTCTTAATCTTTATTGTCCTGCCTTTATCAAAGATACCCAACATCCTCAGTTCATCACATTTTTTTACTAAGTACAAATTGGCAGAGTCGTTAGAACGTCGGATAGAATGTTTTACTGTATTCGTTCTGGCTCCTTGTTACCTCAGTTCAAATCCCGCCCAAGTCAACTTTCATCCATTCGAGGTCGATAAAATATGTACCAGTCAACGCGCATGAACGCAGTACACTTTATATTGACTTTCTCTCTTCGGTGTTTCGTAAAAGTCCGAGAGATCGACTATGTGTATGTTTGCTTATATAAATTAATTGTTTCTTATACAGGCACAAGGCCATCAATTTTGGCGGAGGGGAAAGTCGATTAAATCGACCCCAGTGCGTGACTGGAACTTTATTTTATCGACCCCGTAAGGATGAAAGGCAAAGTTAACCTCGGCGGGATTTGAACTCAGACCATAAAGGGCCGTAACTCTTTGCTGCAAAGCATGGCGTCCGACTCTCTACCGATACTGCCAATTCACCGCCTATTTGCTTATATAAATTAATGTTAGAAATAATTATTTATAATTAGAAATCAATGTTATGATAAAATTCAATGTATCAAGTAGGAAAACGCAACAAAATATCTAAAAACCAATCTAGATTCTTCTACACAGTTATTGAACAATTATAGTTACTAGTTGTACCCTCCCCCCACAGTCCTCACCCCCTACAGATCTTACCCCCTTCTACAGATCTCTACTATATTGCCGCTAACCCATGCAATAAACTATAAACATAATATAAGTTACTCCAATCTCCTCTCATCTTAAAAAAGGAGTTGACTCCCCTTTTCATTCCTACACATGTGTAACGGACAGACAGACAGACGGAAAAACAGCTTTTCTTTTCTGATATAGATTAGTCCCTTAGCTGAGTTATGAAATTAAAAGACAATCACTATTACATACTTAACAGTAAGTACACACTGACTATAACAATAACAAGAGAGAAAATAGTTGTCATTCGTAAGATTAAATTAGAAAAGGTATTATATAATCATTAAGTTAGATATTAACTCTGTTTCTAAAACAAATAAAAAGTGGGTGAGAGTTCGTGTTAGATCTGGGTTTTGTTTTATTTTATAGCTAAAGATTTGTTGTACTTTAGTATGTGTTCCATTTTATTGAATAGGGAATTAAAGAATTAGGTTAAACTAATCTAAGAACTTTGAAGCACCACGTGGTATATATATATATATATATATATATATACCACTACGTGGTATATATCAGAGATCCTTAATGTGTAATAAAACTCAAGACTAATCAGGGAAACATAATTTATGTCCAGAAAGAGGAAGTTGTAGGAATTTCGACTCGGAGTGAAATGGATATGATGCCTTTAAGTAAATGTGACAAGTTAAAGAAATGGCATTGCCTATTTCTCTTTTGTTTATTTTTTGTTTTGTTTTGTTTTAAATAATAGTTTTAGGCACAAGGCCAACAATTTTAGGGGAGGGAAAAGTGGATTAAATCGACCCCAGGGTGAGACTGGTGCTTTATTTTATCGACCCTGTAAGGATGAAAGGCAAAGCTAACCTCGGCAAGATTTGAACCCAGAACGTAAATGGCCGTAACGCTATGCCACAAAGCATATTGTCCGACGCTCTACCGATGTTTTAAATAATATTTTCTGATTTAGGCACAGGGCCAACAATTTTGGGTGGGGGTGGGGGGAAGTCTATTAATTCGACCCCAGTGCATTACTGGTATTTTATTTTATCGACCCTGAAAGGATGAAAGGCAAAGTTAACCTCGGTATGGGTTAGATGGAATGTTTCATGACAGTTTTTTTTTTTTTTGTGTGCGTTTTTATTACAGCTGGATGCTCTTCCTTGATGCCAACTCTTTTAGTTTCCTTTTAGGACAGAGACAGAGAGAGATGGTTTACCTATTCTAAAACCCAGGATAAAAGGAAACATCATTCTATCCAGGATAGAAACTCAGTATAGAAATATAGAAAAACAGATGCCACAAATTACCAAATCTGTTGTTCCACTGTGTCAGCCAATTTCATGCTACATAATATCGCCCACTCATAAAATTGTAGATAGAAAACATTGGCTATGAAGCATTAGGCATATTATACAGCTGAAGTGTATTATTATCCATGTAAGATTGTGTATGATATCAACATAAATATATAAAGTAGCAATTATTTAATGCTAACTGCTTAGTGCTGGACAAAATATATATGAAATAATCAGTAGGTTTTGTGATAAAATAGCTAAGACAGACTGTTAATTAAAATTGTGATGGATAATAATATAATATAAAATATGTTGTTTTTTTTCTCTTTACCGCACCAGCAAGAATTATAATTAATAGCAGTAGGTTTAAATTGTTTCCTCCTGATAATATGGCCAAGATGTTTGTGTCTTCCTGGGTAAAATATATATTACATTGCATGCTTCTTTCTATTCATAGTCTAATGGCTACAATAAGAGGTTTTTTTGCAACCACATGGCTTCAGATTTAGTTCCACTGTGTGGCACCTTGAGCAAGTATCTTCTACAACAGCAGCCTTGGATTTTGGCCAATACTTTGTGAGTGGAATTTGGTAGACAAAACCTATGCTGATGCCTGTCATATATGTGCATGTATGTATACACCTGTGTGTTTATATGTGTATGTATGTGTGTAAATTTACAGTTTGCTTGTGTCCTGTAATTTAATGTGTTGAAAACCATATCGATAAAATAAGTAACAGACTAGAATTGATATGATCGATTGAAGGTGGTGCCCTAGCATGGCCGCAGTCTAATTAATTTGATGTTGCTCCAGTATACTCAGCTGAAAATGAGTATCAGCAGTAGTTGGAGTTTAACCCTGCGATGGACTGGCATCTTGTCCAGGTGGAATCTTGTACTCTCAATCACTTAATGCCGCAGAAACTGGGGTATAAGCATGGAATCCCTGATGAGCCTCAGGGCTCGGGACAGACATTAGACTTTAGAGTTGTAAAAATATTTTTTCTAAAATTATGTGATAGAAATTCAAATTTGATGAAAATCTTTGACATATTTTCAAAAAAACTTAGTTTGAATTTGGCACAGATGAAAGATTTAGAGTTATTATTTTTACATCCATTTATCCATGTTTGTTCAGGTTGAATGAAGCCTGGAGCTTATCCCATTTCATGAGCTTCAATTGAATGAGGGAGCAACAGTCTATCTCAGGGATAAACCCCAACCAACTGCCACTGATATTGAAACAATATAAACTAGAGCATCTTGCTTGGGGACACAATGCATCACTATGTCTGGGAATTGAATTAACAACCTTATTGTCGTGATACTAATGCCCTACCCACGAGGCCACACACAACTTCCCATAGTTTAAATGAATCTGAATGTGCAAATTATAAATACTAGCAATAAGTAATCATTATTCAACCATGGAGACCAGAGACAAATATTTATGACTAAAGGGATTGGGCCCAGAATATCAAGTACAAAAATATCAAAAGACTCTGCCTGACATTTATTTAAAAGGAACTCTACACACACACAGACATACTATATATGTATGTATATATGTATATACGTATATATATATATATATATGTATATATACGCACACACAGACACTATGTATGTGTGTGTATATATATATATACATACACACACTCACTCACAGACAATATGTATGTGTGTGTGTGTGTATATATATGTATATATATATTTATATATATATATACACACACACAGAGACACAATATGTGTATGTGTATATATATATATATGTCTCTCTATATATATATGTATATTTATATATGTGTATATATATTATATATATATATATATATATATATATATATATATATATATATATATATATATATATATATATATATATATATATATATGTGTGTGTGTGTGTGTGTAACAATGTGTGTGTGTGTTTGTGTACATATATATATATGTATGTGTGTATAATATAAACCACAGGGCATAATTTCACAGCAAGACTGAATGTATGTTTATTAAACATATGGCTATGACCCCATACAAATATTTATATATATATATAAACACATCTATACTTATATATCATCATCATACGTCTGTTTTCCATGCTGGCATGAGTTGTCCCAGTCCAAGACATATGCATATTATATAATATATACATACGCATATATATATATATATACACACATATATATATATACACATATATATATATATACACACATTATATAACTCATACACACATACATTATATAACACTCATACACACACTATATATATATATATAACACTCATACACACATACATATATTATATACAGAGACACTCATATATACACACGTGCATACATGCATACACATGTATATAAACATACATACAAGATATAAAGAAATAGAATAATGCTTCATGCACAATTTAAGTTTATGAAACAGAAAATATCTTGTTCATAACTTCTTAATTTTAACTCGACTAAGTTAAACTTTATCTTCCAGTCATTCAGGACCCATAAAAATATTATATAGAAAAAGAACCCATGTCAGCAATGGTGGTGATGATGATGATGATAAATACAAGCTTTGTGCCTAAATATTTCAATCCTTACTGGTTTTGTTTTAAGATAAAGAAAATAAAACCAACTAAAACTGAATTTTAGGCAAGTAAAGATAATATCGGGTGCCTGTGGAAGTAATTGACTTGCCAACTAGAGATATTAAATTTGATTTCATTTTTTTTAGATATGTTTAACAAAACTATATTTAGTAAAATAATGATACTAAGTTGAAAATGTTACATAAAATGTTTAGTTTTTCCCAGTGACTAGAAATACAACAGCTTCGTTGTATTTTAGCTTATATCCCTGATATCTCAAAGGAGTATTATTTCAGTATATAGAAACCTTTTTATCTTATGGCAATGTTCCAACATGACCAGAAGCACAATAAATAAAACCATTAAATGAAAAAAATTAAATGATAAAATATAATACTCTTTAACCCTTTAGCATTTGCATTACTCTACATTCACTATTGTATTTTTACGGTAAAGGTTTTACCTCACATTATTATTTCACATAATATCGAATCTATGAGATTTTGATATTATTCATTTTGAGAAAAATTCCTTAATTTCGGTAGGAGGGGCCAGTTATGGCCAGTTTGAACAGAAAGAGTTGAGAGATTTCTGGCTGGATATGGCTGGTTTAAATGCTAAAGGGTTAAATACGTTTAAGACAGATTCTTAGTGTATTTCTTGTGAATCATCCACACCAATTTTTCCTAGACTGGGTATAAGAGGAATCAGAAGGGGTGTGCTAGAGAGGAGACTATGTTGGTTTAGACATGTGATGCACATGGATGATAATTGGTGGGTGAAGAATTACCAAGAAATCCTATTGGAAGGAAGCTGCAGTAGTGGAAGACCTGGATGGTTGTGAGGAGAGCTTATCTCAGATTGCTAAATCTCAAAGGGGCGATGACAAAGGAATGCGACAAGTGGAGAGATGCTGTACTGAGAAGGAGCTGTCCAATCCATACAAGTATGGAGTAACAGACATATGACGGTGGTGATGATCTTCTTAATCATCAGATAGTAATCCTTCTCTGATACTAACTAGATCATCTTTATGTTACAGTATAACATAAGTCACCCATTTTCCTAGAAATCCTTATATACTTTGTTGTATTTTCTTTTAAAATAGTCTAAATATTCAATTTGAATTTGATTCTATTGCTTGAGCCAAGGGTAATGGTTGTATATCTATTTTCTGGCCCTATGGTTTATTAACCCTGACCATCTTCTACCACAAGAAACTGCATTAGCAAGAAGTACAAAACAGGAATATGACTGCATTATATTACAAATTTTCACAATGAAATCTCCACTAGTAAAGATACTATAAGTTTATTAATTAACAAACCACATGAAAAATATTCCTTTCTCTCAAAAGATTTCATTCTTAGAGTAACTTTTTCAATCTTCTAGGTATCAGTTTCAATTTCATTAATAAATTTAGATTTTCATTCTTAAGTCTATGACTATTCTGGAAATGGAATGACTAGGATATGAAAGTAGGAAATAAGTACTTTAAAAAATATGCTACTTATTCTAGATACTTAGTGATGATTTATTGCACCATAGGGAAAAAAAACTGAAGTATTTACACGAGGGGTTCCCAACATTTTTGTGTCATCACCGACTTTCACATGAAAAACTTTTCCACCACCCATACATACACCATGCTCAAGCATTGACCTCCCACAACTGAGGATACTTCTTAATTCTACTGGCAAAGTTGTTCTTGGTCTTCCCTTATCTGATTTATATCCCCCCAAAAATGTTATTTCATCCGAAGAACTATATGAATTTTAATGCCTCTTCCCAAAACTATAAATGTGTCTTTCAAAGGTCATAGGTTATCTTATTAATAAGAAAATTAGTTAAATTACAAAAGCCCTCCAAATTCTTGATTATTTTCAAAACTTTTAAAACCATTGTTTGTGTTTTTCAGTAGGAATATAGTAATGAAAGGGTTAATAGACTTAATATAAAGTAGATTAATTACAAAGTCAATCATACGAAAGAAATGTGATAGATGTGTTTTGTGAGAATTTTGGGTTGCAATTTAGAAAAAGCTAGGATAACAATACAGTATTTCTTTTAATTAATAAAGCTACTTCAGCTGGCATTAATAACAATATTTATATAGTTTCTATATTTTCATGTTTCCTTAATAGTTTTGAAATATAAGCTTTTATTTGGCTATGAAAATACATTATGGTAGCATTAAATGATGATAAACTATGAGTTAAGGCAATTTATATTTAAAGTAATACTTAACACTTCAATTCTCAAACCAGGTGATGCATTGTGTCCTTGAGCAAGACACTTTATTTCACGTTGCTTTTTCTGCCAGGAGTTGCAACCGATAGATAGAATCAGCAATGGAAAGACCAATGGAAATGTTTCCTTGGTCTGATTTGACAAGTTCCACCCCACTTGACAAGCGAATGAGGTCTGGGATCTTGTTGATTAATCAGAGTGAGAGATTAACAGAAAAGTTTCAATACACTTATCCACCAGACAACTGGTAAGAGTATTAAGTTCACACTTATACAAATATATGTATATATATATATATATGTGTGTGTGTGTGTGTGTGTGTGTATGTATCTGGCTTGTCTGAGAGATCAGTAGTCACTCCTTCAGTACTGACTTGGTCTATATAGACCCGTCTAGACCAAGTCAGAACTGAAGCGGATGTTTAAACAACAATGATGATGTATGTATATATGTATATATATATATATATATAGGTATAAATATAGCATCTGGCACAGTGAACTAGTGTGATAGTAAATATTGCACAGACAGAAACAAAAAAGACTTAGTCAATAGCTTAACCTTCACCTACTGCAAAATATTCTAATAAGCTAACATGTTGTACAAACAGATTATTTCAAAACTTGTTTTATATTTTGACAACTCACTCTTATTATTCAGTGAATGATTACCTGTATTTAGACATCCAGCATGTTGTCATTTGATGCTGTATATATCTTTGTAGATATTTATTAAATTAAGGTGGCAAATTGGCAGAGTCGTTAGAACATCAGATAGAATGCTTTACACTATTCGTTTCGACAAACGTTTCTTATATAAAATAACGTTGTAAGATTTTATTTCAAATAGGAATCATTTAAATCAAGTGACTTTATTTAACAGAACCAGAGATGGCTTGCGGCAATTTGGCACCAAAAGAGTTAATCGTGACTAACCTCTGTCAAATAAATATAACTATTCACTAACCCTTTATACAAATTAACAATTTATTATTTGTCATCAACTGAGTTGAACTACATTCCATGCCAGAGTTCTTAACAGTTTTATGTACCACATAAAACTGTATCAGCAAGACATTCTTGAAAAGTACAAAACAGTACTATGACTGCATCACATTAAAATGTAAAGTGTTTACTCTAACACTGCAAATTTTCACAGTGACATGTTTACTAAGTATAAAGGCACCACAGAGCTTAGTGGTTAGAGAATTGGACTCACAATCCAGAGATTGCAAGTTCAATTCCTGGACCGGGCAATCGTTACATCCTTGAGCAAGACATTTTAATTTATGTTGTTCTTTCTGCCAGGAAATTACGACAGGTAGATAGTATCAGCAAGGGAAAGACTAAGGGAAGCATTGTTTCCTTGGTATAATTTGACGAATTTCACCCCACTTGGTAAGTGAATAAGGTGTGGGATTTTGTCAATCATTGAAAAAATAATAAAATGTCCACTAATTAAGATACCATAAACATTTAAATTACTAAACCAATATTTAGATATTTTCCCCATAGTATGATAAGGGTTAAGTGTGAATATCTGTTAGTTCATTCATTCTTAAACACTTTTAGATTACTTAATCTTTGAAATTTGAGCAATAAAATTAAGAACTAGATTCAAAGTTGTTCATTCTTTTTTTTCCCACGGATTCTTATGAATCAATCAATCACCCACCAACCCCAGGGAAATAATGTGTGGAGTCTAACTGACAAGCAAATAAATATGAGAGGTGTATTGTACTTATTAGCTGGAAATAATTAAACAAAAGAATTCCCATTTCTAGACCAGAGAGTACTAGAAACAATTAAATAGGTAATTTCTGTAGCATGATCTTAGCAAGTGTACCAACGTAAAGGCTATGTCTTTTAAACAGATGTATTAGATTTCATATTGACAACATAATTGCTGACATTTCTAAAAATATTAGAATATGTATCATAAAATGGTGATAAGCTCCTGGAATGTGCTTTAGGTTCTAGGTAGAGCTATTGCACTTAGCTCATAATTTTGCTTCTGGTTGTATCATTGGCATCTCATACTAATCTAAATTCTTTAGTCTTTAAATTCTGGGGTTTGTAGCATAATTATACTCAAGACCCAGTCTTCAAAAAGATGACAATGTTTTAGTGTTGTATTAATACTTATGAAATGTTTACCCAGTTTACAGAACTTTGAATAAAGAAAACTACACCATGTTAAGATTTTTAGTAAAGAAAAAAAAACAGAATTACTAACACAAACTAGTAATATGAAAATTAGATAACATGCTTTATAATTGAAATAAGTAGGAATATGACATTAACCTTTGTGCCGTTACAGCCAGGCTGACCCATATCTCCTTTACTTCCTTCCAATCCTGCAAGACCCTGAAAGTAAAAATCAAAAGCAAATGAATATTAAGAACATTAAAATTTTAATTATTTTTCAAATTTCATGGTGCTTATAACGAAATAATGTAATGAATGTATTTGTTTTGCAAGGTTTTTTTTATATGAAATCGTGTGTTGAAACATAATATATAATCTTATTTTAATCCTATTTGGGGAGGGTCAGTTGTCCTATTATTCCCCAAAAATAATAATAAAACACACTCAGTTTAGTTTGGTTTTCACTTCAGTTATTTTTCTATTTTTATAAATAATTTAACTAGCAATCAATGTTTATCATTATCTTTCATCACACATTTTTCTGTGACATCACAGAAAAATGTGTGGTGAAAGAATTTTGAGAAATTATATTTATATTTATATTTCTAACTGCTGCTCAATCAATGATAAACATTGATTGCCAGCTAAATTATTTATAGAAATATAAAAATATACTGTAGAAAAAAACCAAACCAAACAGTGAGTGTGTTTTATTATTATTTTTGGCAATACTAGGACAAGATGACCCTCCCCAAATAGGATTAAAATAAGATTATAATAAAAACATAATAAATAGTTGCAATGGAATAAAATATTACTCACATAACATATTAAAGAAAATGGGGATTTGAGAAAAAAAGAAAGAAAAGAAATTGAGAAAAGATATATGTATATAATAAACCCTATTGTAGTACAGCCGACCATGTTATTCTTCATTCATTTACTATGTGTGTGTGTGTGTGTGTGTGTGTGTGTGTGTGTGTGTGTGTGTGTGTGTGTGTGTATGAAGATATTTTGTGTGTACATGGAATGGATCATTGTTATATATGCCATCCTGATACTGTTATTATGGCCCTAAGATATATTCATTGATAAGAACTTACATACATCAGAGAAGAAAGCTGTATTTATTACTCATGTGTAAATCCTGTTTCACAAATGTAAAACCCACAACTAAATAATTATCATGTTTCTGTCATTAGAAACTAAGACTACAATAAAAAATAAATAAACTCTTTATTATTTAGCCAGAAGACTTTGTTTGAATATCTCAAAAGAAGGAAACTCCAGTACCCCTTTTTGTAGTATGAGATGGAAATTAAAATATGTTAGTATGTGTAGACGAGAAAATACCCTTTGTTGTGGTGTGTGATTAAAACTAAAATGTGTAGAGAGAAGAAAATACCCCTTGACTGTTTTCAAAATTATTTGAAAAATCACAGAAATGCACCCAGTACACTCTGTATTGTGGCAGTTGTTGTTTGATATTGGTCGTTTGATAGGATTCTTTAGTCCTATTGTGGAGATAACCTCTTTAATGATAGTCCCACAATAAGATGCAACCAGTCCACTATGTAGAGTGGTAGTGCTGGTGCCACAATCAAAAGCACCCAGTACACTCTGTAAAGTTGTAATGCTGGCCCCATGGTAAAAAGCACCTGGTACACTCTACAAAATGGTTGACATTAGGAAGAGCATCCAGTCATGGAAACCATGCCAAAAATGGACTGTAAGACAAAATCCTCCAACTCACCCAGTCTCAAATCAGGACAGCTTGTCCAAAATACACCTACTTGGAAAGTAGACATGATACTGATGTTTATGAGGATGATGATAATGATATAGATAGGTAGATAGATAGATAGAGGCAGTCAGATACTCAGTAATAAGAGTCATAAACATTCCACAGGGTACAACATAATTAGCTTTAGCGAGGTATTTTTCATAAAAAGTGCTTAGCAAATATTCATCAAATTATGAATTATTTTGGAGCTACTACTGCTGCTGTGTGTGTGTGTATATGTCCGCAAGTGTGTATGTATGTATATATATGTGTGTATGTGTGTGTGTGTTTCACAAGCTTATAGCCATCTAAAAAAAAGAATAACTAGCTTGTTTAAACCTATGCATGTAATAACCAAGATACTGGGTACATATCTAATTAATTTAGATTTCAGACAATATATTATCTAAAATAAAGTTATTTTGATAATTTCGACATTTTAAATAAATCATTATTTCCTTTAATAAATGAAGAAAAAAAAACTTTTTAAAAAAACCATGATAGTTGAAAAGAAAAATAGAAAATTTAATTTTTGGAGGGGACTAATTTATTTTTAAAAATTATGAAGTTGGGGCAATGCAATACTGACTGACAGTAAAACAGCTCTGACTATACTGTATAGAGGAGAAATGGCTTTGGTGCCAATCCATAAATAGAACAGGTTTTCTCTCAAAAGTTTCTCTTTATAACTGCCTTCATCAGCAAATACAGAATATTTGGTGAGATGTTTGTATGAACTTGACCTTTCTCTTCTTTATCTTTAGCATCCAGTCTAAGGAAACATTCCAGACTCCAGCAAGGATTAATATAGAAAAATAAGCTCATAAAACAGGAAGAAGAAGTATTGGTAGTTTGATACTAATAAGTCTATTACTCCCTCTTACAAAACCAAAAGCAGGCAAGTTACTGCTAAGAGAGAAAGAGAGAGACAAGAACATAGAACAATCTTATGATACAGCTGTCATAGTTTGATATACTCACTTCTAATTACAGCCTAAAGATGTTATGGAGTATTTTAAGTATATGTATGAAAGTCAAAAGAATTATCTGCAAACATATTGCAATTAAATCTACATAATTTTCAGATTTTATTCCAAACTTTAACCATTTTTTTCTTTTTTAGTATTAACCCTTTAGCATTTAAACTTTCCATATCCGGCCAAAATTCTCTCACCTCTTTCTGTTCAAACTGGCCAGAACCAGCTGTTCTTACTGATGTTAAGGTATTGTTCTCAAAATAAATAATATCAAAATCTTATAGATTCGATATTATGTGAGATAATTAATGTTAAAGTGGTTGAGTATTCTACAGATACATGTACCCTTAACGTAGTTCTCCGGGAGATTCAGCATGACCCAGCTGACCTCTTCGTATTTTAAGCGCACTCCATCTAATCAGCTTCCAAACAATTAGTTTCTCTCACCCCAATTTCACTTATAAGGCACAGGTCAACTCAAGGCTATGGTAAATGACATTTGCCCAAGATGGCACGCAATGGAATTAAACCTGGGACTTAATGATTGTGCAGCAAACTCCTTAACCATTTGGTTATGCTACATTTATTTAATATTGGTTTCTTATATAGGCACAAGGCCAACAATTTTGGGGGGAAAGGGAAGTCGATTAAATCAACCCCAGTGCGTGACTGGTACTTTATTTTATCAACCCCGTAAGGATGAAAGGCAAAGTTAACCTCAGCGAGATTTGAACTCAGATCATAAAGGGCCGTAACTCTATGCTGCAAAGCACGGCGTCTGACCCTCTACCGATACTGCCAATCTACCACCCTATTTAATATTATAGAATAAAAGGAATTCTCTAAAACTGGAGAATTTGATGTTTGTTTTATATGAAGCCAGTGAAGAAGTAGACTCACAAAGACATGGGAGAACTAAAAGACATAAGAATACAATGTTATTTTGGTACAATGGATGTTTACTTTCAATTTTCTCTAACTTTTGTTACTGTATTTCTAATAAAATACTTTGTTTTTTAATTAACGAAGAATTTGAGAAAGATTTGCAAAAAATATAATTTCATTAAGATGGTATTTGTAACATAACAAAATATACTTATATAAATTTATATTGGTAAGTTTTAATGTTGGTAAGAACTCTATAAAAAGCAGGATTTTGTTTATCAGATTCAGAGACTGTTTTTGGTGGGTTGGTATGAAGGGTGTTGAAACTATAGGACAGAGTGTGTTGAGAGAGCTCCAGGCTTAGGAAGTTCCGGAAGGAAGGGTTGTTTAGATTACCTAAGAATGAATTCTAGAAGGTTAACCTCAAGATTCTGCTGGGTTCAGTATCACTACACACATCCGACTAAAGAAGTGTGTCTTCTGTTAGTAGTCCAACAGAAAGAGCTCAATAAAATAAGTATTTGGGATCAATATGATTGATTAAAGCCCACTAAGCCAGTACCCTACTAAACCAGTACCCTACTAAGCCAGTACCCAACTAAGCCAGTATCCCTCCAAGCCAGTACCCCACCAAGCCAGTACCCAACTAAGCCAGTACCCAACTAAGCCAGTATCCCTCCAAGCCAGTACCCAACTAAGCCAGTACCCAACTAAGCCAGTACCCAACTAAGCCAGTACCCAGCTAAGCCAGTACCCAACTAAGCCAGTATCCCTCCAAGCCAGTATCCCTCCAAGCCAGTATCCCTCCAAGCCAGTACCCAACTAAGCCAGTATCCCACCAAGCCAGTACCCCTCCAAGTCAGTATCCCACCAAGCCAGTACCCAACTAAGCCAGTATCCCACCAAGCCAGTACCCCTCCAAGCCAGTATCCCACCAAGCCAGTACCCCTCCAAGCCAGTATCCCTCCAAGCCAGTATCCCTCCAAGCCAGTACCCCTCCAAGCCAGTATCCCTCCAAGCCAGTACCCCACCAAGCCAGTACCCCACCAAGCCAGTACCCAACTAAGCCAGTACCCCTCCAAGCCAGTACCCCACCAAGCCAGTATCCCACCAAGCCAGTACCCCACCAAGCCAGTATCCCACCAAGCCAGTATCCCACCAAGCCAGTACCCCTCCAAGCCAGTACCCCTCCAAGCCAGTACCCAACTAAACCAGTACCCCACCAAGCCAGTACCCAACTAAACCAGTACCCCACCAAGCCAGTACCCCACCAAGCCAGTACCCCACCAAGCCAGTACCCTACTAAGCCAGTACCCAACTAAGCCAATACCCCACCAAGCCAGTACCCCACCAAGCACAGTCTAATGACAGAAATGAGTAAAACAGTGAATAAAAGTTTTTTAAATATATTTCTTAAAACTACTCCAAAAATGTTAATAAACTTTTTTTAAAAAGCAGTCAAAACTGTTTTTCACAGAATGTAATGCAGCTGGTTATATCTAAGCAAGTAGGTGTTTTTTTTTTAAAAAAAGACAGAATTTATAACAGATTGTTTTCTAATAGTTGTATTCAGAGAAATATTTTGTTACCAACAATGTGAAAGAAGTGGGAAGAAGACAATCGTATGAGAAAACAACAACAAAAAAGTAAAATGTTTATAGAAGACAAAGATCTATTTTTGTAAAAATTAGTAAATAGTTCCATTAAGTAAGAAAAGATGAAAAAAAAAAGAGACTGCAAAAAAAAAAATGAAAATAACATCTTTTATAACTACGCAGAATCTTGTGAAATACTGTAAGAGTGCCAAGAGATCGGTTGAAATGTTCACTACAGCTTACTGACAGAAGATGTCTCACAAAATTTTTTTAAAGAAATTTAATAGAAACAAAACACAAATTCGATGGTAATGATGATAATAGTTAAAAGTTATTTGATTGCAAACGAAACATTTGTTGAATATTTTGTAAGGAGTCTATAGGAAATCGATTTAATAATAATAATATAATAATGAAATTATTGTGTACACTGCTCAGGTGCACTACAACTCATCAAAGGTGCATGTATAGTACATAGAATAATATACAAATATCAGGGAAGTGAATAGTGTATCAGTCATGATATACATGTGTGCATGTGTATGGAGGGGGAATATTAGGTGTAGTGTTGGCGAATCTCAGGAAGCATGGAGGTTTTAAAGGATGCAGTGTCTCGACAGCTAATAATTGATGCAGGTAGTTTGTTCCATGCTTCAGCAACTCTGAGCGTGAAAAAATGTTTCTGAAAGTCATGGGAGCTGTGCTGTTTTCTGACATGCCCATGTGTGTTAGACATATTGAAATCAAAAAGGTACTCATTTAAATATGTTTTGTAATGAAAGTGAAATGGTTCTTCAGACTCAAGATAGTATTACGACACATCACATCAAAATAATGTGAGAAATTTAACACTAAATGTTGTATAAAAAATAAAGGTGTTTATATGATGATCTAAACAGGGGTATAGGTACTTTGAAAGATGCTTAAACATAGTTGGAATGTTACAAGGAATTCAGAACATTGACTAAGCAAGCATCTTAACCACATATACTTGCCTGCACTCAAACACATACATAAGTGATAGCGCAGGTGGTTCGATGAAAAGCATCCAGTCAATCTTGTAATAAGTATTGGTGCCACTACGAAAAGCACCCTGCCCACCCTGTAAGGTGATTGTGCTGGAGTCATGATAAAATGCTCCCTGTTCACATTGTAATGTGATTGGCATTAGTAAGGGCATCCAGCTGTAGAAACCAAACCAAAAACAGACTGTATGAGCAGGATTTGGTCATCTGACTAGTCTAACTTCAGTATGTGACAACTCATCTAATAACTCATATATGTGTATATATATATATATATATACATATATATATATATATATGGTTGATGTTAGGAAGGGCATCCAGCTGTAAATATTCCAGCCAAATTTACAGTTCCATCTGAGCAAGGTATGGTATGGCATGGCCAACTGGTCAGATTTGTCTCATGACGTGGGTAACCCATCTAATCCATGCAAGCATGGAAAATGGACGTTAAATGGTGATGATGAGGAGAAAGATATATGCTGCAAATAAGTTTGTATTTCTATAATATATATCTAATAAACAACAGAATTGTCCTATTAACTATTTTAGTATAAATACATAATACAGTTTATGATTTGCTTAAGGAATGAGAAGAAATATTCACAGACATTTATTTTTTGGCTTATGAAACTCTGCTTTATTCAAACATCTATGTAAAATAATTCCAATGTCATCAACAGATATTACGGTATATAGATAGTATGGTATATAGGTATAAGTATGAACAAGTCATGGGATAGTGAGATATTTGATTTAGATACATACTCATAAATATGTGCTTATATATATTTTTTTTTATTAGCAGAGCCAGACAAAATCAAAGATTAGATGTAGATGCTTTGTTTTGTTTCATATTTTTTTTGTTGTTGCTTTTTCTTCTTATATTTTTGTATTTTCTTTTGTGATGTTTTTTAATGATGTTTATATTTATTAAGTCAATGAATATCTTGCTTGTAAAACCAAACTGCCAAACTGTTCCTTTAGAGAACCAATCAGCAGTTGGAGAGGTACATTAGATAATATTTTCATCTTAGACGATTCTATCCTATATGACTAAGTAAAGAGGGTAGGCAGAAAGATTGGAATGCAGAAATAAAATGGTTAATACTATTTCTTTATTTATATATATATATATATATATATATATATATATATATATGTGTATATATATATATATATATGTGTGTTTATATATATATATATGTGTGTATATATATATATGTGTGTATATATATATATATATATGTGTATATATATATATATGTGTATATATATATATGTGTGTGTATATATATATATATATGTGTATATATATATATATATATATGTGTGTATATATATATATATATATATGTATATATATATATATATAATAGAACAAAGCTACTCTGTGAAAGATAATGAGCTTGTAGACAAAGCATAAATCTAATTTAGACTTATTTGCTAATTCCTAGCTTTGAGAAAATAAAAAAAAAAGCTGTAAGAAATTTGAGAGCGGTGTGATCGTCTGGCTGGCTATATATTCAAATGAGCTAACAATGACAGACTATTTTACTTCATTTCAGTACACCCCTAGCTATTTTCTATTACAGTATCTGAATCTAAAAGTATATGGCTATGAAGTTGTAAGCATTTTTTTAAAATATATATTATTAAATTACATAATTTTGTAGGGTGTTTAAATGCTAAAATAGAACTGGTATATCAGATGAATTATGAATTATTTAAGGATAAATACTGACTTTTGTATACTTATAGTCCTGTGGCTCCCGAGGGAGTGATAGGGTTGCTGTATTGACATACAGAGTTTTTAGGGCATTTTTTTTTAAACCTGGCAGAGCCCATCATCTTTGATTTCTTTTTACTTCTATGTAAAATAAATATCCTGTTAAATGTGGTAACTCCAGACAATGTTTTAATATTATTACACATCTTCAGTAAAGTAAAGACCACTTAGAACTATCAAGATATTTGAACAATTAATAGATATAGTTATTTTGTTATGTGAATTTGCAGATTTATTTGATGCACAACATCAGCTGCATGGCGAAGAGAGACTTTCATGCATGAACAACTACTTGTCTTCCATGAAAAGTTTTTCTCAGAGCAATGCCTTGGAGAGGAACTCCTTAGAGCAATGCCTTGAAGGAGAACTCCCGAGAGAAAATCCATAAGCTCACAAGACACATAGAGGTCCCAGATATATCATGATTGCACACACCTATCTACAAACAAGTTTATACAAGTAGCTATGCAGAATCAATGTATAAACACATTTTTGACCTAGCAAAAAATGATCATTTGAAATCTATGTCACGGAGTAACTACATATTTTTTAAACAATATTATACATTTCTGTAAAATGTATTCTCGTGATAAAGACTACACTCTCCATACTGGCAGTTACTACTTATCAAATAAACAATGTCCGTCTTATATGACAGGTATACCTAAACAATCCTAGTAGCTGCTTGAAGGCAAACATTGCCAATCACACAAACAAATTGTGATAAAGTAGTTTAACGCTGCCTGTTGAGATTGTATCCTGAAACTTTTTGCATGACAGTTTTAAAGATAAAATTCTTTTCACAGTATATTACAAAGACTTAGTTCAGATAAAGTAATTTAACTGATAAAATTTGTATAAATAGTTTGTTACATAATTCAACTAGGAATGATGAATATCTCTTAAAATATTTTTAAAATCAGTTTATTCTTCTCTGTTTTCAATTTTCATGTTTGTTATTCATTTAGAACCAAATATTGCTGCTCACAGCACACATAGTATATAAATAATTTTCAAGCACAGCTTGGAAAAACATAGAACACATTTCAAGACTACTCTCACAGCCTGAAAACTACTTTACCAATTTATTTCGTTTTCTCACAATTTTCTATTTTTCTCATATCATTTACATGTTGTGTATTGTTTTTGTTGTTGTTGTCAGTGGTGTGGGTGTTGTTGTTGTTGTTTTCAGGGTGGAAATATGATTCTAAGTCAAGGGAAGAGACTATATGCTCTCTGTTGAATCAGATTTATGTGCCATAAGTGTGTAACATACAAGGTAATTATCCTATGTAGTGTCTTTCTTTCTTTCTTTTGGTGGGGCAGGGAAGGAGTTTGATGGGTAAGAAAGAGACGGGGATGGTTATAACTATCTCAAACGAAATATGTCATATGCCGCAGTTGGTTTTTTAAAGTAAAGTTTGTTTAGCTTGCTTACAGGATTTTTTTTTTTTTTGGTGAGGTGGTTGGTTGTGTGCAAGATAAAAAAAAGAAGTTATGTTAAATCAACTTTTCAAAAAATGTCCACCCTAGTGCTCCAGCATGGTCTTAACAGTGATGATTAAAATAGACTATATAGAGATAAATGATTATAGAGATAAATGTCTTATTATATCCTTTTATTATTTATGAGAAAGGGCAATGGATTGGAAGGTCAGCAAAGCATCAGACGACATGCTTTGTGATATTCAGTTACATCCCTTTACGTTCCAAGTTCAAATCTTACCGAGGTTAGGTTTGTCTTTCATCCTTACAGGTTGATAAAATAAATTACTAGTAACGTACTGGGGTTGTCTTGAGTTCAAATTTCACTGAGGTTAACTTATGGTCAGCCTAAGAACTTTTCAGCTGTCCCTTGTATATTGTGACCCTTTTTTTTTTCTCCTTTCCCTTTTTTTATCTATTCTACACCAGAAAAGAAGAAATAAAATCCAAACTATTGACTTTTAGACATAAAAAGATAACTGTTTCTACTTTTGGCACAAGGCCAGCAATTACTCCAGTGTATTACTGGTACTTTATTTTATCAACCCTGTAAGGATGAAAGGCAAAGCTAACCTCGGTGGGATTTGAACTCAGAACGTAAATGGCCATAACTCTATGCTGCAAAGCATGGCATCTGACCTTCTACTGATACTGCCAATCCACCGCTCTTTAATACAGAAATGTTATTCTACTATTACAACATCTGCTCTACTACTACTACTATAACCACCACCACTACTACTACTAGCACTGTTACAACATCTGCTCTACTACTACTACTATAACCACCACCACTACTACTACTAGCACTATTACAACATCTGCTCTGCTACTACTACTACTATAACCACCACCACTACTACTACTAGCACTGTTACAACATCTGCTCTGCTACTACTACTATAACCACCACTACTACTAGCACTGTTACAGCATCTGCTCTACTACTACGGCCATTACTACTACTACTACTACTACTACTACTACCAGTATTACTACTACTACTACAGTTACTATTACCATTATTACTACTATTACCACTACTACTACCATTACTACTACTACCACTATGATGATGATGATGATGATGATAGTGGTGATGATGGTGATAGATGGTGATGGTGATGATAGTGATGATGGTGATGATGATAGTAATGGTCAAGATGATGATAGTGATCGATAACAATGAAAGTGATGATGGTATTGATGATGGTGAGGATGATGGTAATAGTGATGATGGCAATGATGATGATGATGATGATGATGACGATACTGTTCAAACATTTAACTATTAACTATGTCCTTTTTCATAATTGAAACATTTAACCTTTTAACATTTACATTACTCTATATATAGTTACGCCCCATTATGATCTGAGTTCAAATCCCGCCGAGGTTGACTTTGCCTTTCATCCTTACGGGGTCGATAAAATAAAGTACCAGTAATGTACTGGGTAATTGCTGGCCTTGTGCCTAAAATAGAAACAATTATTATATTTCCACAGTAAAGGCTTTACCTTACAAAGTTATCTCACTTAATATCAAATCTATGAGATTTTGATGTTATTTATTTTGAGACCAATACCTTAACATCAGTATGAGTGGCCAGTTACAGCCAGTTTAAACAGAAAGATGTGAGAGAATTCTGGCCAGATATGGCCGATTTAACCCTTTAGCATTCACATTATTCTATAAATACTATTATATTTTCATGGTAAAGGCTTTACCTCGCATAGTTATCTTACATAATATCGAATCTATGAGATTTTGAAAGTATTTATTTTGAGAACAACACCTTAACATCAGTATGAGTGGCCAGTTACAGCCAGTTTCAACAGAAAGAGGTAGAGAATTCAGGCCGGTTTTGGCCGGTTTGAACATTAAAGGGTTAAATGCTAAAGGGTTAAACATTTGCAGAGTTCTCAACATTTATCAAATATTCCCCTCTTGTTTTGTTTTTAAATAAAGCAAAATAAAATTTTAAACTATATTCTTAAATTTTCTTGACTCTGTTAAAGAAGACATCTTCTGAAATATTAAATATATGTTAATAAGTGCACTAAAAAGTTGTTGTTTGGATGGAAATCATTTGGGCGTTTTATATTATATTATTTGTTTTTATTTTATATTATTTTTTATAATCTCAATTCGTTTCCTTTTTAGATCTGTCCTATATATATATATGTGTGTGTGTGTGTGTGTGAGTGTGTGTGTGCCTATATATATATGTGTGTGTATATATATGATATGTATGTATATATATATATTTATATATATGATATATATATATATATTTATATTATATATATGATATATATATATATATGTATTTATATATATATATGATATATATATATTTGTATTTATATATAAATATATGTATATATATATATATATGATATGTATATATATATGATATATATATATATATATATATATGATATATATATATGATATGTATATATATATGATATGTGTATATATATGATATGTGTATATATATGATATGTATATATATATGATATGTGTATATATATGATATGTATATATATATGATATGTATATATATATGATATGTATATATATATATGATATGTATATATATATATGATATGTATATATATATATGATATGTATATATATATATGATATGTATATATATATATGATATATATATATATGATATATATGATATATATATATATGATATGTATATATATATATGATATGTATATATATATGATATGTATATATGATATGTATATATATATGATATGTATATTTATATGATATGTGTATATATATATATATATATGATATATATATATATGATATGTATATATATATATATGATATGTATATATATATATGATATGTATATATATATATATGATATGTATATATATATATATGATATGTATATATATATATATGATATGTATATATATATATGATATGTATATATATATATGATATGTATATGATATATATATATATATGATATATATATATATATATATATATGATATATATATATATATATATATATTATATATGATATATATGATATATATATATATGATATGTATATATATATATATGATATATATGATATATATATGATATGTATATATATATATATGATATGTATATATATATATATGATATGTATATATATATATATGTATATATATATATATATATATATATATATGATATGTATATATATATATATGATATGTATATATATATATATATGATATGTATATATATATATATGATATGTATATATATATATATGATATGTATATATATATATATGATATGTATATATATATATATGATATGTATATATATACATATGATATGTATATATATACATATCATATATATATATATATACATATCATATATATACATATACATATCATATATATACATATACATATCATATATATACATATATATATATATACATATCATATATATATATATACATATCATATATATATATATATACATATCATATATATATATATATACATATCATATATATATATATACATATATATATATATATATATATGATATATATATATGATATATATATATATATATGATATATATATATATATATGATATATATATATATATATATATGATATGTATATATATATATGATATGTATATATATATATATATATGAGAGAGAGGCAGTTTTTTCCATGTTTGCATGTCTTCATCTGTTTTTACAGCTGGATGCACCTCTTTGCACTAATTGCTCAGTTACAAAGTAGAACTAATACATTTGTGTCGCTAAAACATGATAAAGCATGCAGAGTAAGGTCCTTTGCTCAACGACACAAACCCATGTCTGTTTGCATTAAAATTTAAACTGTCTTGCAAAGAAGTTTTCTGATATTAATTACCATATAGGGTTTGGGTTTTCTTTTCGTTGGGTGTTTCTGTAATTTGCATTCATCAACATAGCAACATGTTGAATTGCTTGTCTTAATTAGATCTGAATTAGTGAAGCACAGTATTTTTTCTCTATATTTTCAGATTCAAGTAGTTTTAGGTTTACTATAACCAGATGCGACATTGAAAATCTTGTTGGACATGAAAGTTAATTGCTGAATAAGATGTATTAAATAATAATAAAGAAATAATTAGATGTGACATCAGAAATGTACGCTGCAATTACATATATATATAGTAATAATAATAGTGATAATAAATGTGAAGACTAAAATCCGAAGAGGGCTCGATAAAGATTATATATATATATATATACTATAAATATATGTATATATAAAACCGTAGAGAAAATATTTATTATAATAACCCATTAAGAAGATCCCATTAAAGGTGAAAGCAATGATTCTTTGCTTAAACTTTAATCTGTTCTTATAATAAATTTATATATAAATAAATGTGTGTGTGTTATATAAAGAGTTGGCACATGGCAAGAGCTCAGCCATCGAGTCCCAACACTTTATAACATAACCATACTCTACTACCCCAAGTTTTGAGTACTCTGTTGAGTAATGGTCTAACCAGTTTCAAACTGAATTCATCCTAATATATATATATATATATATATATATATATATATATACATATATATATCCCATCAAAACCCATGCTAGCATGGAAGATAGACATTAAACGATGATAATGATGATATCGCTTGCCAAGTGGGGTGGAACTCATCAAATTGGACAATGAAAACAATGTTTCCATTGGTCTTTCCATTGCTGATACTATCTACTGGTTGCAACTCTTGGCAGAAATAAAGTGTCTTGCTCAAGCACATAATGCATTGCCCAGTCTGGGTATCAAACTAGCCACCTCACAATTGAAAATCAAACACTCTAACCACTAAGCCACCTACCTTCACTTTATCATACTATAAGCCTGTAAATAATTAGAATATCAAGCATTGAATAAAATTACTTCAGTTTTGGATTCTAACCAATAGAAATCCTTGTTACTTTTTAATCCTTTACGTGACACAAGGCACATCCAGTGTATTCTAGTAAATTTTTGTCTGTTTATGAAACCTTCACTACATCATTCCCACATCTGTTTACAAGATGGGGATCCCTATCAAATATATGGCTCTTATTTATCTCTAATTACCCTATGTCCCTGAGAGAGTCTAATTTAGCAGATTAGATAACATTTACACATCATAGATGTTAAACATCGATAAGCTTTACATCATGAATCATCTTTTGTGATTAAATTTCTCATCTGATCTTTAAAATGTGAAGTCAAAGATATTTAAATTTACTCTTTTTACATTCCTAATACCAGTTGTAGGGATGTCATATTGAAATACGATATTTCTAGGTCATTTTTAAAACCTGACAGAGCCAATCTTCTCTCCAGGTCTAAATATAGCAGATTTCATACAGAGAAGGATAGAGAGTGAGAGAGAAGTGAGAAAGTGATATAGAGGAAGAATTGACTCTAGTACTAGACTGGTTCTTTTTTTTGTGGACCTCGAAAGGATGAAAGGCAAAGTTGACCTCGGCAGGATTTGAACTGAGAGAGCAAAGAAGTGGAATAAATATTGTAAAGCATTTTGTCTGAAGTTCTAATGGCTCTGCCAATTCACTGCCTTATTTTATTTTATTTTACTATATAAAGTGATAAAATCTAAAGTAAAATTTAGATGGAATTTGGTAGAGCTTGAAATATAGATTAGCATAAAGATTTGCATAAAATCTTACAATATTGAAATTCTATATTTGATAAGGCATACTTCTGCACAGTCTTTTGTCTACAAAATTTCACTCACAAAGCATTGGTCAACCTAAATCTATGGTAGAAAATACTTTTCCTAGGGTTCTGAACAAGAGGATCAAAAGCTTTTTAAACCACACAACCCTGCCTGCATCCATTTATGGCAATACCCATTTCACTCTTCACATGTTACCCCCACCATTATTCACAATACCTAACCATCATTACTTAATTCTTACTATACACATTGTATCATTATCCATCACCATCACCATCATATTCCATACCAATATGCTAGTGCTGACTTTACCTATTACTTCCTACTACTCATACTAAAGTGTTACTCACTCACTACTTAGACTAAAACTAATATCACCAATGACTACATCAACATTACTAATTACCACCATTACCTCTAACACATAACATTCTATGTTTTTTGTATTTGAGATTCTATTAGAAATACCAACTGCATATACATAGCTTTCTAGAGACTTTCTTTTTGAAATTTGATACATTTTTTCTTCTATTCTTCTTGCTTTCAGGAGTAATATGTCAAGTACAAACAAACACCTATTGCTATGTTATACAGAACGCTGTTCCTATTTATATCATTAAAATAAGGTATTTTTCTTGATATTGATGAAATAAAATAATTTCTAAAAAAAAATTTTTTTCAACTTTGCAAAGTGCAAGCAGGCATAAAATGATGATGATGATATATATATATATATATATATATATATATATATCATCATCATCATTTTACGTCTGCTTTTCCCTGCATTAGTGCACAGGTCCCCCAGAGATGGGGGGGGGGCAGGGGCTGACAGCCCTTGCCATGCCACTGTGTATATGCTAGAAAAGATAAAATTATAATATCGGTAGAATCATTATAATCTTCAGAAGACAATCATTTTGGTGATGGTGGCGATGATGGTGGTGATGGTGGTGATGATGGTGGTGGTGGTGATGATGGTGGTGATGGTGGTGGCGATGGTGGTGGTGATGGTGGTGATGGTGAGGGTGATGATGATGATTATTAGCTGATATCTCTAAAGTAAAGCTTTTTTAGTTGTTTTTAATGAAAACTATATCACCTGATTCTTCAAAGAGATTGAAATCACACTACCATTAACTCTCTTGTGCACGTCCTAAATTGCTTCGTAAGCATTTTTTTTTTTAATAATGAATCACAAACTATCATGACAACAGAACATGAAAGGAAAGGACTTGACCATTTATATGACAACAGGGAAAGGTTATTGTCACTTAATTACAAAACTTAAGTATTGACTCATTAACCCACTAAATGTAGATTTTTGTAGTGAAAAAAATGTTTTTCCTCTCAGCTTTTAATATGGCAAATATAAATTGTGTTAATTTAGAACGCCTAAGAGCTGATATATAATTTAGAATCTGACAACCAGCTCCTACCTTTATTTTACTATATACACACACACATTTTATATATATATATTTATATATTTGTTGTTGGTTGTTGATGCCCTAAGGACAGACACTGGTCTCTGAGAGATGCAGGACATGGCAGCAATGATGAAGGACATAGACTGCTGAAGGGAACTCGTGCATGGATCTCTGAAATTTTGCTCACTCTAGATAGATATTTGTGTGTGGTGTATATGTAACTGTGAGTATCTGGTTTAAAATTGGTACACAGTATGTGTGTGTGTCATAAGCAATGGCTAAAAGCATTGGTGTCAGTAAAGGCATCCAGCTGTAAAATATTGCCCCAAATGTCTCGTCAAGCCCATGGCTGTATGTATAAGTTGATGTAAAAACGTTGATGATGATGGCCATGATATGTATATCTATATATGTGTGTGTGTGTCTGTAATGGAAAACATCATTGCAATCGATGCAATACATCATCATCATCATTTTACGTCCGCTTTTCCCTGCTTGCAAGGGTGGGACGGGAACTGATGCTGGCTTGATTTCTACAGCTGGATGCCCTCCCTAACACCAACCTCATTTACAGTGAGTGCTGGGTGCTTTTTTGCCGTGGCACCTCCACGTCCACTTTGCAGTGGAATGATAGGGACCCCAGTCTCTATCATCTCATTTCTACAGCTGAGTAAACTGGAGCAATGTGAAATAAAGTGTCTTGCTCAAGGAAACAACACATCACCCGGTCTGAGAATTGAACTCACAACCTTTCGATTGCAAGGCCAATGCTCTAACCACTAAGCCATATGCCTCAAAGATATATATTAGTTTAATGCTTGATGCAGTAGGAAAAGAGTCTGAACGTTTCAGATGCTAGTCCTTCATCAGAAGATAGAATGAGAAATAAAAGATGAAATGAAAAGAGGTAGAGGAGAGTGAAACGAAGATGAAACAAGAAAAAATGTTTTGGAGGAAATGCACGTATGTGTTCAAACAGCCATCATACACAGGATGTGTTTTCAGAATACCATTATATACACAAGATTCAGCACAGTTTCCATATATCTAATTCCACTTTCAAAGTAGTAGTCAACCTAAAGCTATAGCAACAAAAAGTGTTGTGCAGTTGAATCAAACCACCAGTACGACAGTGCTGCAAAGCAAATGTTTTAACCACAGGGTTATGTTTGCAAATTATAAATGTTTATCTGTCTATCTGTCTGTGTCTAATAAATCATTGAATTATTAGGGAGTTAGCAGTAAATACTTTGTTATTATTTAAGTATTAAGAGCAAGTCACTTTAATGAAATCTATTCCTCTTAAATCCGTAGAATTTACAGACATGTGAAATAAATAACCCCAGCTGGGAATTAGAATTAGTCATACTCTTGGCTCATCAGAAGCTTGCCAACATTCTAAGTAAATCATGATGTGAATGAATTGGAAAATATTAGTTTAAAATTGTGTAAATGAAAGAAAGTTGAATATCACAACCATCATCACTGCCATCATCATCATCATCATGTAATGTATGTACCATATATAGTTGAAAAGAAGCAGAGGAATATGTGACCAAAAACATCTATGGTAAAATGGGGCGGTCGGCTTTTAAGCACTATCTAAACAATATGTTGATTAGCTGCCTCAGCTTATAAATGGGGTTTGGATTTTTGCCCATTTCTCAGACATAAAATAGTAGGGGTCAGTTTATATTCGGATCAGTTAATATTTAAGTATATAAATGGGTCTGGATCTTTACCCATTTATCAGACAAAGTAATAGGGGTCAGTTTATATTCGAGTATATATACAGTAGTTCAGTCTTTCCTTATTTTTTAAGTATAAATCTGTATCTAATTGAAGAATATTAGGTTTCTCATTTCTGTAGACGAATAAAGAAATGGTAAGAAGTGGTTTTGGTAAAGAGAAATAGAAGTAAAAATAGAAGAACATTAAATTCTCACATGGATATAGATCTATAAATTTGCAAGAAGGAGGGTGTATAGCTAATATATTAACCCCTATTACGTAACTGGTACTATTAATGAAAATATGAGTTTGATGAAGATGTAAAACAGATAAGAAGTATGACAGGAAGTTCATGATAAATACATCCAACCAATCACAGCAAGAATTTTATCTGAGACGAAAGGAAAAGAGAAAACGAATTAAAAAAAGATTATGAAGGAAAGAGAAGTCAAGATTTGCACATAAAACTTAGATATATCAAACTTGATGTAATGAAGAAAAAAAAAACTATAATAATAAAGATGTCGTATCTGCTACACTTAATGCCCTTAGAAATATTTTGTTTGGTGGGGAGTGGGGGTTCTCCGCTGTATTTGCATTTTTTTTTATTTTTTTTTTATAGTTTGGTCAGAGAAACAAGGAAAATACCAAAATCGTTTTTTAGGACCTTTGTGATGATTGATGAGAAGAAATCATCATCCAGGCCAATAACCTGATTCAAAGGCTTAGAACAGTGTGAACCTTGCTAAAGTCTC
>OZ024749.1:51358486-51363486 GCA_964016885.1 Eledone cirrhosa
CCCCAATGCATTACTGGTACTTTATTTTATCGACCTACCATAAGAATGAAAGGCAAAGTTAACCTCAGCGGGATTTGAACTCCTGCAAAGCGGGGTGTCCGACCCTCTACTGATACTGCTAATCCACTGCCCTAATAATAATAGTTTCTGATTTAGGTTGAAGGCCAACAATTTTGAGGGGGCAAAAGGAAAGTCAATTAAATCGACCCCAGTGTGTGACTGGTACTTTATTTTATCGACACAGTAAGGATAAAAGGCAAAGCTAACCATGGCAGGATTTGAACTCAGAATGTAAAGGGATGTTGTCCAATGCTCTACCAATACCATTAATCCACCATCTTGATAATAATGATAATAATAATATTATGTAATGACCCCCTCTTTCACCCTGGGGTATTAGTGACATGAATGTAGTACAGATATTATTACAAATAAGAATTAAACCTAACCTTGTTTCCATTTAGTGTATGTCTCTAATATGAACGAGATACTGAGGTATTATGACTAGGTTAAGAGCTGCTAATGAGCTACTGAGTTAATGAGCTGCTAGGCTGAGCTACTAAGTCATTATGATTGGATTAATGAGCTGCTGGGTTAACGAGGTATCATGCCTGGGTTAATGAGCTGCTGACATACTTAGGTATCATAACTGGGTTAATGACTTGCTAACGAGCTACTGAGTTATTGAGTTGCTGGGCTGAGCTACTAAGTCATTATGACTGGGTTAATGAGCTGCTGAGCAATTGAGGTTTTATGTCTGGGTTGAAGCGCAGTTAAGCCAGTCAAATGTAAATGTAATAATCATGGATTTTATGAAGATTTCTTTCAAAGTCCATCACAAATGATATAACCTTGATATAGATGGAAAACTGGGAAAGTGGTTGTATGACTTTTTATAAGGGACATCATCATCATCATTTTACATCCACTTTTCCCTGCTTGCAAGGGTGGCATGGATCCTATTCAGCACAGCATCTCTTCACTTGTCACGGTCCTTCGTCATCTCCACCATGAGCTTTAGTGATCTGGGGTCTACTCTCACCATCTCCACTCATTATATATATGTCCATTACTGTTTGTGATAGCTCTGTTAGATATATCTTCAGTTGCTAAAACAGCCAGCATCACTAACTTTGTTGATAATACCGATTTATCAAATGTAATCAAGAATGCTGATTATGGTAAAACGAGCAGAACGGCTTTGATGCCATATACAAGTGGGCTGATAAAAAATTGTCTTAAAATTTAAAAGAAAAATCAAAAAACAAACATACAATTCAGTGCTACATTGTTTCAATGATTCCATTATCAGAATTTTATCACAAAGTCACCTGGATGGAAAAATATACAGATATACAGTGCAAAAATATGCTAAAAGACTGAAATTCCAGACAGCATCTGTGCAAGGTATGGAAGTCATAATCAGTTATGATGTCATTAGAAGCACAGATACACATATCTCTAAGATGGAAATAACCTACAAACATCTAGCAAGAAGTAAATGTCTTGAGAATATTTAGAAGAAGAAGACAAAGGAACGGTTGTTATGTTGTTTCGAGTGCTGTGTCATGGCTATGGCTACTTGACACAGTGAAGCCCACTACTGACTTGGAATCAACACAAAGGTCCTACATAAAGAATATTGCTTCTTCTATGAATGAAAAAGATAAAATACTGGAACTGGTGAAAGTTTTAATACTCTACACCCTGGAGCAAAACCTGAACACATATCATCATCTGGTTTAACGTCTGTTTTACTTGTCACAAGAATTAGACGTTTTGGTAGCCTCAGTCAAAGCATTTCTCTAGAGTTCTTTCTAGTGATAGGTTTTCGTCCAAGTTCTAGACTTTCTGATCATCCCTGATATTACCTCTTCCCAGGTCTTACATGGGTGTACCTCATTTCCCTGTCTACCAGGGGCCACAATCTTGGTACATCGATATATCCACGCACAACTATGGTCCACAAGTTCAAACCGATACACTCTGCATGATCTTAAAACAGTGTCAAGTGCTGGGATCTTGAATTTTTAGATAGAGAGATGTCATGTGGACCCTTCTCAGAATTTGACACCAAATATGCAGTAACTTATTTCTGAAAGATCTTGGAAGGACTAGCTCCAAACTGTAGCAATTAAATTTTAGAATTGGACTCTACTGTAGATTGTCAAATGTTCTACTTTCTTCCTCCTGAATTAGGATTAGTTACTGCAGTAGCATAGAATTTAAAAGAGCTTAGATCTTCAATATTCATTCATTAAACATAGCAGTAAATCCAAACAACATTTGGATATATTACAATGTAAAATTCTAGATTAATTTATATTAAAGAAGGGAAAGTAAATTGAAGAGAACTAAAGTATTATATTCACTCAATACCAAGTATCAGCTGATAACTGCACCAATATAGGTGATGGTACCTTAGTAAGACCATAGCACCAATATAGGTGATGGTACCTTAGTATGACCATAGCACCAGTATAGGTGATGAGACACTAATATGACCATAGACCTGTCATAACTACAGTAAAGAGTCTCATAAATTAATAAAGACAAAATACAGAAATAGTTTCTAAAGGAAGTGATGACTTTAGTTAGAAACAAACTAAAGTATATAAATTAGTTTCTATTCATAACATCTGTAATTCATTTTGAAAACTTAACTTGTAACATTCATATCTAATTAGAAGCATTTCTATAGAAATTTTTCACAACAATTTGTTTGAAGGATTTATCACCAACTTCTCAAAATATATCTATTTATTAAAAATGTATCTATTAAAATATAGGTCCTTGTTATGTCATACTACATTCATTAAGGTTATTTTAAATGATAATGCATTAGAAAAGCAATTCATTTGCTCAGAGAAAGGAAGTGACTCAATAGTAAAGACTTCCCACTGCTAGTGTACATAAGAGGCTGATCAACATGTTAGACAGTTAGACAATTCATTGTATGTCTATGATTTTAGTTTTATGTTTATATAGTGCATTATTGTTGATGCTGTTGTTGTTGCTATGTAACAACAACAAAGGAAGTTAGTAATAACAATATCATAAATAAATATTGCATTTGTTTGGTGCACATTTTTTGGTGCATTTATCATATCATTGTCGTCATTAGGGTGAGGGTGGTGGATTGGCAGAATCGGTAGAGCATCAAACAACAAGCTTTATGGCGAGGAGTTATGTCTCTTTATGTTCTGAGTTCAAATCCCACTGAGGTTAGCTTTACTTTTCATCCTAACGGGTCAATAAAATAATGTACCAGTAATGCACTAGGGTCAATTTAATCAACTTTCTCCTCTCCCCAAAATTGTTGGCCTTGTGCCTAAATCATAGTCTTGCTTGGCAGTATCGGTAGAGCATCAGACAGCATGCTTTGCAGCATAGAGTTATGGCTGTTTACGTTCTGAGTTCAAATCCGCCGAGGTTAGCCTTGCCTTTCATCCTTACAGGTTCGATAAAATAAAGTACCAGTAATACACTGGGGTAATAGCTGGCCTTGTTCCAAAAGTAGAAACAATGTTATTAGTATTATTATTCAAGATTATTATTTAACTCCTTTAGATTCTTGGTTAGCTGAACTGAATTGCCAATGATAACCTGGTGGATCTACTAAACAATCTGAAGGAGGTGAGCTCCAAAGATCTAAATTTATTGAACACCTATATGATAGATTATTGGTAAACACCACTACAATGATCAATAATCAATTAGAATTCAGCTGTCAAAAAGATAAAGGAGTTCTTTCAACTTGACCAACACCCAAAGATGCTCAGAAGTGTAATTGGAGGTATCAAATTTATCCCACCTGGGCGGCATCTTCTCATCCTTTGGTGAGTAGGTTGCCTTTATATGTATATATATCATTTACTAATATTTTAACCTGCCATAATATATTGTATTACATCTCCCCTCCCTCATCATCCTATTTATTGTATACATATATATATCCCTCCACATATCTTGTAACACTTTTGCATAACACATTTTATATTGTGTGTGGCCAATAAAAGAAAATATTATTATTATTATTATCATCATCATTATTATTATTGTTGTTGGTATTATTATTATTCATATATGATGAACAGTTCTTCTTTGATCAGAAAATATGCTTGGGTTGATGAACATAATTTAATTGCTTACAAAGGTGGCTCAAAATGTATTAGACACACCCTAATGATAAAAGTCCAACTGTGACAGAATTTGACTGAAGCAGAATAGTAGCAGTAGTTGTGGTGGTAGTAGTGGTGGGGGTGGTGGTAGACTCCTAAGGAATTAGTATTAGGGAAAACTATATAAGGTATAGTAAAGGAAAATTGAATAAAGAAGCAATGAATTTTTTTTTATTGATATATATATATATATATATATATATATATATATATAAGGGCAAAAGATGAAATCGAAAATACAACTGGAGTCTTTTTAAAAATATTTATTTGTTTCCTTTACCGGTTTCACAGTTCTTAGGCTTTTCAAAAGTAGAATTGAGATGGAGGGTTTGTGGTTTTTCTCGCATATCAGAATTTGCAAGAAAAACCACAGACCCTCCATCTCAATCCTATTTTTGAAAAGCATAAGATCTGTGAAACCGGTAAAGGAAACAAATAAATATTTTTAAAAAGACTCCAGTTACATTTTTGATTTCATCTTTTTTCCTTATACTTTCACTCATGTAGGATATCTCATTTTTTTTCATCTTAAAAAAAACCTCATTTTCTGATATATATATATATTTGCTCTAGGGTTCTTATATATTTGATATATATTTATCCTTATCGAGCCCTCTTTGGATTTTAGTCTTCAAATTTATTATTATTATTATATCATTCTGAGTTCAAATCCCGCCGAGGTTAACTTTGCCTTTCATCCTTATGGGGTCGATAAAATAAAGTACCAGTAATATACTGGGTAATTGCTGGCCTTGTGCCAAAAGTAGAAACAATTATTATATATATATATATATAGCTCTCCCCCTTCTTCCTCTCTCT
>OZ024749.1:51368486-51418486 GCA_964016885.1 Eledone cirrhosa
AATTTCTGCTTTCATCCTATTATGGGATCTTCTGAAATTCTTTGTTCAAACTTCAATCTGTATAAATAATAAATATTTGCTCTACAGGTTTATATATATACAAAGAAGGATAGAGAGTGATAGAATGAAAGTGAGAAAGAGATATAGAGGAAGAATCAACCCCAGTATTAAACTGGTACTTTTTTTATTGACCTTGAATGGATGAAAGGCAAAGTTGACCTCAGTGGGATTTGAACTCAGAGAGTAGTAAGCCAAAAAATATACAGCAAAGCATTTCTATCTGACCTAACGACTCTGCCAATTTGCTTTCATATAGTATATATACTTGTATACAGGGCACACTAATAGTTTATACATACATATTATTCATACGTGTATAGAAGACACTAATAGATAAGACTTGCACCTATATTTTATATACACCATTGGAAATGTTGAATTGAGGTTTTGCAGACGCAGCAAAAATGTTGCATGCTATTTTTTAACATCTTATCAGGGAAAAGTATGCGATATGCACACATATATATATGGCCTGTGTGTAGCCATGTGACTATTTGAGTGTGTGTGTCTGTGTGAGTGTGTGTGAGTGTATCTGAGTATATGTGGGTACGTGTATGTGTCTAAGTACACATGCTTGTGTCTGTACGTCTGTGTGTGTGTATGTATATGTGTATGTACTTGTGTATGTCTGTGTGTCTACGTGTGTGAGTATGTGTGTGTGTGTGTGTGTGTCTACGTGTGTGAATGTACATGTGTGTGTCTGCATGTGTATGATTATATGTGTGCGAGTGTGTACTTGTATACATGTGCCTGAGTACGCGTGTATGTTAGTATATGTATGTGTCTGTTTGAGTATGCGTGTGTATATATGTATGTGTGAGTACATGTGTGTGTGTGTGAATGACAACATATTGAAACCATAGTGTTTCATTAGTAAAACTCACAGTTAAATAGATGCTATTTGATTTATCTACCTTATCTACAGTATAATATTTCTCTTTAGTCTTTCCAGATGGCTTGAAACTACTGTCTTTTCAACCAGTGCAAACTGCCTTATCAGTGTTCCACAAATACTACCACACATTTAGCATATTTTCCATTGGAATTTGGTTCAAAGTCTAAAGTCTGTCTCGAGCTTGGAGGCTCATCAACTGAGTTCATGAATGTTATCCAACCATCTTGCTTGGGGTCTACCCCTGGGTTGATTTTACTCATAAGATCTGCCCAGCAAATCTTTCCCCGAGACATTCTAACCATATGTCCATAATATTGGAACTGTGATCTCTCAATTCAGAGAAGTTGTGGCTCTACCTTGAGCAGCTCTGATCTCTGAGCTATACACTCTGTTGAGTAATATTACTCCAGTGACCCTTCAGAAGAACCCTGTTTTGACCACTTGCATTCGCAATCATATTCATGTTAATCATGTTAATGATATACAAAATATAAACCTTAAGCAATTGCCACCAATTACAGTCTTAAATCATTTTATAAGTAAGATAAAGTAGAGGCTGAATAAATAAATGGATGATTGTTATTAAAATAGTAGATAATAGACTACAATGCTTTCCTAAAGGTGTTAGTTATGAGCAGTTATGAGCAGACCCAGGTAAATTTCTTACATTAATCTAGAGAAACATCAAGGATGTGACAGCTGGAAGGAGAGAGAGAGTTAGCTCTCCCAGCACTGCACTGGTACTTTCTTTATCAACTCAGACTGGATAAAAGACAAAATGAGCGACAACAATATTTGAACTCAGAGCATAGAGAATCAGAACAAATATCTGATGACTCAGCTAAATAATGGTTTCTGATTTAGGCACAAGGCCAGCAATTACCCAGTGCATTACTGGTACTTTATTTTATCGACCCCGTAAGGATGAAAGGCAAAGTCAACCTCGGCGGGATTTGAACTGAGATCGTAAAGGGACGTAACTATGCTGGAAAGCATGGCATCCGACCCTCTACCGATACTGCCAATCTACCGATGACTCAGCTAAATAATGGTTTCTGATTTAGGCACAAGGCCAACAATTTGGTGCATTACTGGTATTTGATTTTATTAACCCTGTAAGAATGAATGGCAAAGCTAACCTTAGCAGAATTTGAACTCAGAGTGTAAATGGCCATAACTCTATGCCACAAAGCATGTTGTCTAACGCTCTACCAATATTACCAATCCACTTGCCCATGACTGCCTTAATATTGTTTTCCAATTAAGGTACAAGGCTGACAATTTTGGAGAAGGGATAGTTGATTAAATTGACCCCATGGCATTCTGGTACTAAATTTTTCTGAGCCCCATAAGGATGAAAGGCAAAGATAACTTCGACAGGATTTGAACTCAGAAGAACATAAATGACTATAACTATATACCACAAAGCATGTTGTCCGATGCTCTACCACCTCTGCCAACCCACTACCATTGACTGTCTTAATAATAGACAATATTACCTATTTTTCTAATAGAATATATTTCAGAAATTACAGTTTAATTTGTTGGAACGTTCAGTTAAGACTGTTACATTATCAAAGAAAACAAAAATCTGAACATAAGCTATTAATATTTTTTTTTATTATGACAAACAAAATAAAAAATTTTTTAAATTAAATTCATGTAAAAAGTAAAATAAAGAAAGCGTACTCTAATACAAGGAACAATGATATCTGGTTGCTATTAAGATAAATTGCCAAATTTGTTTATTTAGAAAGCATTTCTATTTTATTAGGTCATTCCATAAATAATGTCTACAATGTATATATATATATATATATATATATATATATACAAACACACATATGCATGTTTATATATGTGTATATATATATATATATATATAAATAAATATGGGACACACATACACACACATATATATATATATATACATAAGTATATATATGAAGCAACTGTAATATTACTGAGTGACTTGATAATTGGTAAAAGAAATAATTTAATAGACACCATATGACTTATGAAAATGCTTATTCTTTATCATACGGCCCACATATAACTGGTAATTCACACACACACACATATTATAAGAACAGATTGTTACTATATATATATATATATATATATATATATATATATATGTGTGTGTGTGTGTGTGTGTATATATGTATTACTAGCAGCTAAATATAAGGCCAGGGCAAGGAGGAATGGGTGGCGGTGGGGGTTAGGTGGAGGGTGGAATTCCATGGTTGAAAACTCTAATAGATTTTGGAAGTATAAGAAAGTGGTAGGGAGAAAAAGGAATGAAGGAAGAAAGAATGGAAGAAAAGAAGGAAGACACTTTTTGTTTTTGAGTCTGCATTCCAATTAATCTTTGACTTCTTTACAAAAAAGGGTAACTTTTCTCTCAGCTCCTCTATATATATATACATATCATCATCATCATCATTTTACGTCCGCTTTTCCCTGCTTGCAAGGGTATATATATATATGTGTGTGTGTGTATATATACATGTGTATAGGTATATGTATGGGTATATATATATATATATATATATTTATATTTCATATATATATATATATTTATATATATATGTGTGTGTATGGGTGTATATATATATATATATATATGTGTGTGTATGGGTATATATATATATATATATATATATATATATATATACCCATACACACACATATATATATATGTATATATATACACACACATGAGTGTGTGTGATTAGTGTTTTCTGTTATTGGACTGTAACCAATGTAGGATGGTAGACTACTGTATTACAGGCAATAGCTGAGTATATCAACTCCAGTACTTATTATTAATGACACCACCGGAAGAATGGTAAGCAGAAGATAAAGTATTTCTTGATGCTCTGATGAGTAATTAACAGTTACAGAGAATGTGGAGCAGAAACATTTTACACTTGTTTCTTTCTTTCTTTGATTTTTGATTATGACAAATGTGTGTGTGTGTGTATATTATATATATATATATATATATATATATATTATATATATATATATATATATCATCATTTCATCATTTCATTTTACGTCCACTTTTCCCTGCTTGCAAGGGTGGGACGGGAACTGATTATATATATATTATATATATATATTATATTATATTATGACAAATATATATATATTTCCAATTCCAACCCGCCCGTCCCCTCAATCTACTTTGTTTCTCATTCTTTCTTCTGTTGAAGGACTAGCGTCCAAAACGTTAAGACCCTCTTCCTGCTATATCAAGCGTTAACCTAATATATCCCTTCCATATACTGTACCAATTGTGTTGTTATTTCTGTTTACCTTTTACATATATATATATATTGAGAAATAAGCCAAACACTGCTAACTATACCATATTTTAATTTACGTGCGTTTCATCCTTAACATAAAGATTATATTATTAGGACTTCCTAAAATTCTATGTAGCCTTGTCTACGTAAAAAATCCCGTATTATTTAGCTGTATAACATCTTCACCTATAATTATTTGCTTTCGTAATGTATAATAAAATTTAATTGATCAAAAGAACATCTATTTTATTAATATTTGTATTTTAATATATATATATATATATATATATATATATATATATATATATATATATATATATATATAATAAAATACAAATATTAATAAAATAGATGTTCTTTTGATCAATTAAATTATATATATAATATATATATATATATATATATATATATATATATCTAAGGCGGGTAAAATTCCCGAGATCCATGGACGAGTTCTCTCCAGCGGTCTCTGTCCCTCATTATCGCTGCCATATCCTGCATCTCCAACAGACCAGTGTCTGTCCTTAGGGCATCAACATATGTTAACCTTGGTCTTCCTCTTCTAGTGTGTCCATGTAGGGGCTCCCAAAGGAGCACTGAGTGCAATGTCAACTCTGGATGTCGGTGAGCATGTCCAGCCAACCTCAGTCTCCTCTGTGTCACTTTTGAGCTGATTTATATATATATATATGAATTAGCTACACAATATATGAATATACATCATTTAATGTCCATTTTCCATGCTGGTATAGATGAGAGAAATTGAATCAGGAGACCGCGTCTTGCTCATTCTGACCAGTATTTTGGCTTGGTTTCTATTAAGCACCATTTTTTAGTAAGATTAACATCTAAATAAATTAGGTCATTTTTTTTTTTTTTTTTTTTGTGCATAGTCTGTAGGCAATATAACTAAATATTCAATAAGGAATTCAGTGTGATATTCTAGTAGAATCACTACTTTGTCTACTGAAGAAAATAAAAATTCAAAACTTGGAGTAATTCTGCCATATGAGATAGAGAGAGAGAGACATACAGACACACACAGAGAGTGCAAGTAATGGTATCAGACTAAATAAGAGAGAAGGAGACTGAAAGAATTTGGTACATGTGAGAAATATAAAATAAACTTTTGCTTACCGGAATTCCAGGAATTCCTCGCATACCTGACATGCCTTGCTCTCCCTATGAAGAAAGAAACAGAATTATTGTATATATTATTGAAAATATAAATTTGGGGTTCATGGCATTTTTGTTTATGAAGAAATATTCAATAGTTTACAGTTATTTTAAACAAAAGCACAGATGTGCATATTTTAAGTGTTTTTATCATATGCATTTACACATATGTATATATATATATACATGTGTATGTATAAATAAATACAGAATCATATCTATATCAATATATATTTATATATATATGTGTGTATGTGCATGTGTGTATATATATATGTATATTCTGTGTAAAATTTGGCTCCTATTATGTAAACGATAGCTATACTTAGTTTTGATAACTTGGTAAAACCTAAATATCAAAAAACAGCTCATAATATGTTTGAATATATATATACACACATATATATATATATATCATCATCATCATCATTTCATTTTACGTCCGCTTTTTCCCTGCTTGCAAGGGTGGGACGGGAACTGATTCTGGCTTGATTTCTACAGCTGGATACCCTTCCTAACACCAACCTCATTTACAGTGAGTGCTGGGTGCTTTTTTGCCGTGGCACCTCCACGTCCACTTTGCAGTGGAATGATATGGACCCCAGTCCCTATCATCTCATTTTACAGTTGAGTAAACTGGAGCAAACTGGAGTAAACTGAGTAAACTGTAAATGAGGTTGGTGTTAGGAAGGGTATCCAGCTGTAGAAATCAAGCCAGAATCAGTACCCGTCCCACCCTTGCAAGCAGGGAAAAAGCGGACGTAAAATGAAATGATGATGATGATATATATATATATATATATATATATATATATACTGTATATTTATTTATATATATATATATTGTCTCATTGGTGTAAGAAATAATATATATCAAATGTAAAAGAGTGCGTTGGCTTTAGAAATGAATCATTTGAAATGACTGCGCCATATTACAGTGAGACACTTGTGTAACTAATTTTAAAAGCTAAAGATGTCATATCAAACTACCATATTCTTTACATGGGAGGAGAATGTTTTGTTTGTTTTATGTCTGTGTGGGTATTTTTGTTGGGTTTTTTTTTTTTAAGGGATGGTATATAAAGGGGACAAAAATCTGTATTGTTATTGTTACAGCCGTAAATATTGTTAGGTATATATATCAGTTATCATCATATCGAGATGCTTAGAGAAAAAAAAAATAAGGGGAAAAAAATAGAAATAATACAAAGAAAAAAAACTGAAAGTTATTTGTCACAAAGCTGTTAAATGTGTAGACTATTATGAAAAGAATTCCAGAATTGTTATTCCTTTTGTTATATGTAATAAAAGAAGATTGATAAAGAAAAAAATAATGAAATATAAGAAAAATAATATCTAGGATGGATAAGCAAATCATTTTTAAGCATTTCAAAAGTGTTTCTTCACCCATCAGCTGTTTACACTCCATTAACTTTTGTTTCCCTTTCCCTTTCTCATATGAAATCAAATCAGTTGGAACCCCCATTGTAGCACATTAAAAATAACAACAACAACTATTATTATTATTATTATTATTATTTCATTTATCGTGCTTTATGTTCATACGAGTTATCTCCAAGTCACAACCAGTGACCTTGGGTAATTGCTGGCCTTGTGCCAAAAGTAGAAACAATTATTATTATTATTATTATTTAATAAGTATTTAAAGTGGGAGTTTAAAAGGATTTGCGACTGTCATGAGACCAAGGGCGTCCCGGTTGTCATAGGAGTACTAAGAGTTTTCAAGGATGGTTAAAGATTGTTAGTCCAGCCCCCCTTTTTTTGGAACACTTCAAAAGGCAGGCTTGCTGGGAACAGCAAGAACCCTCCAATACATCCTCAATATCTGAGGCTGCAGGTAGCGACTTGATATTCATTTCAACAAACTTTCCTGTTAAATAATATCAATGACTGAGACTCCAATAATAATAATAATAATAATAATTGTTTCTACCTTTGGCACAAGGCCAGCAATTATCCCAGTGTATTACTGGTACTTTATTTTATTGACCCCCATAAGGATGAAAGGTAAGTTAACCTCGGTAGGATTTGAACTCAGTCCGTAAAGGGACGTAACTCTATTCTGGAAAGCATGGCGTCTGACACTTTACCGATACTGCCAATCCACCAAAGATCAATAATAATAATAATAATAATAATAATAATAATAATAATTTATTACATATGTAATTACATTATTTCAGATTTGTAAATATTGAGATGTTGTGTCATAGATGTATTTCTTGAAAACTATTAACAATTGAGAATCAGAGTAATGTCATAGACTGAGATTGTTGCAGTATTTCTAACTAGGCCTCAAGGAATAACTAACTACAGTCTAGAAAGAATTTATTCAGTTGACAATTGTACAAAGAAGAGGGAGTTAATGAAATCTTTCATAACATATTTCATGCTTGAGAGAATTTGTAGAGCTATTTGTTGTATGTGACTGTTAATTCTGACTCAGTGATCCGTTAAATATTAACTTAGACCACCAATATATGTCCACAAATATATAAGTACACACTCATATAATATATGCATATTTGTGCATTTATATCAAGCTGTCTGGGGATTTTTCAGAGTTTTAGTTGTTTAGCAATTGAGTTGATCTGAGACTTTGTTGAAACTATAACAATTACATCATGGAAGAGTCAGTTTAGCCACAGTTGTACTTATCTGGCAAGTGACTAAATTTGAGACTGTGTTGAAACTAAAGTAAGAGTCATTTAAAAACACACAGAAACAGTTAACTTTACTTTATACATATCATTTATTTCCTAGTGTGTGATTTTAAATGGCTAAAATAATTGATACTTCCATACAAATAATTGTCTGTTTTTAGTTGGTGAAAAATATGTTTTGTTGGTCAAATCAGAGACAACTTAATAATGGCATCACTGGATGTTGATTTCAAACTATTAGCTGGTACAAACTAGAATTTATATATTGCTCTTGGTCTCTCATATACATACACACACACACATATATATATATATATATATATATATATATATATATATATATATATATATATATATATATATATATATATAGGGTAGCAACTACATTGTGTTGAAGTTCATCATAATATAATATTCCAGCTCTGTAGTTCATATTTCCATTATTTTTCAATCAACAATACAAGTCCTTCTGACAATTAAATATAAACAAAAATGATAGCAAAATATAAATTGTAACTTACTCGATTTCCCTTTGGCCCTGTTGCTCCTTTGTCACCATCCTCACCAACTTTACCTTGTATCCCAACTGGGCCATCGTTACCAGGGAATCCTGGGAGACCAGGTGACCCTTGCAAACCTTGAAGACCAACATTACCCTGAAAAGAAAATCAAAATAAATAGCTTATTAAAATGTTATACTTGGCAAGCATTAATATGATATATGTGTATATTTGTTTTGACTAGCTACCTGCCAAAGCTGTGAGTATTAGCAGTGGATTTCTTGTTAAAATACTTTCAGTAATAAAGAACTTATCTATATGAAGATTGGTAAAGTTCTTGACTTGCAGTCAAAATATTTTACACTACAATTTCATCATCATCATCTTTTTAACATTAGCTTTCCCTGCTAGCAAGGGTCTAGGAATTAAATGATATATATAAAGTAATGATGAGTCTCTATAGACCAAATCAGTACTAAACCAGGACTACTGACCTCCCGCTTATGTATGGTCTCATGTTCTACAGAGTGTACAAAAGAGGTTGATATGTTTTTGAGCAAGACACTTTATTTCACATTGCTCCTTCTGCCAGGAGTTGCAACAGCTAGATAGTATCAGCAATAGAAAGACCAATGGAAACATTGTTTATTGGGTTTGATTTGACAAGTTCCACCTCACTTGGTAAGTGAATGAGGTCTGGGATCTTGTCAATTAAACTAGAGTAGTAGTAAGAGTGAGACCAGCCAAGCTCATGAATGTTATCCAACCATCTTGCTTGGGGTCGACCCCTGGGTTTGCTGCCCATAAAATCTGTCCAGCAATTCTTTCCTGAGACATTCTAACCACATGCCCATAGTATCAGAGCTGTGATCTCTCAATTCGGAGAAGTAGTGGCTCTACCTGGAGCAACTCTCTGATCTCCAAGCTATGCACTAGTAAGAGTGCAAAAACATTGCTAAAGTCTATATATATATATATATATATATATATATATATATATATATATATATATATATATATATATATATAAAATATTCAGCTAGGAATCTGTAGACACCCAATAAATAAAAATTGCAGTCATGCATAACATATATTGACAATTTTACTGGAGTTAGGTGAAACAAAGAAACCAAAGATTTCATTGTCATCCGAGTAAAGAAGGTGGTAATGCTGATTTTACAGCTTTTCACCAACAACACTGATCATTGTTATTAATCTCCAGCTCACATTATACCAATAATATTTGGTGGGGGGGGGGGGGCAGTTATTTATTTATTTATTTATTTGGTTGCTTATTTGTTTCTTTGATTATTTATTTATTCAAAGGGAATTGTGACCTCTTTCTCATATAACCATAAAATTCTTTCCATTAAGACAGACAGGTAAGCAGTCATGGGCATGATTATCTGATAACTAGAACTATATATTCTACCTTCTTTATACCTCCTTCAAAGAATATAATTCATTTAAATATACATACGCACACATACATATATATATAAATATATATATATAGGTAAGTTATTCCGGGTTGAATCGGAGGTAACCACAGTAAGTAAGGTACTCAATACATAGCAGAGTATAAAAGTTTTAATATAGATGAGATTCTACAGGACTAGAACTGTTTCATTCTTTAGAAATCATCATTCATTCTAAAGAATGAAACAGTTCTAGTCCTGTAGAATCTCATCTCTCTCTCTCTCTCTCTACATATATATATATATATATATATATAAATTATAAGAACAGATTAAAGTTTAAACAAAAAATCGCTGCTTTCACCCTCTTTGGATTTTAGTCTTCACATTTATCATTATATATATATATATATAGACTCCTTCCTGGCATATCTGGGAGGTCAGTACTGACTAGGTCTATGGTAGATCCAAGTCCAACCCTTGCTAGCAAGGAAAGCCGATGTTAAATAATGATTATTATTACACACACACATATATATATATATGTAATTGTAAGTCCTTAAATTTGTTGGGGAGAGGCTCATCAATTATATTGACCCCAGTACTTAACTGGCATTTTATCTTATCGAACCCGGAAGGAGAAAAAAATAGGCAAAGTTGACCTCAACAAGATTTGAACTCAGAAGCTAAACAACTGAAGCAAATGCCACAAAGCATGTTATCCACTATGCTACCTATACTGCCAACCAACCACCTTTATAATAATAATAATAATAACAACAACAACAATAGTGACAACAATTATAATAATGATATTAATAATGACTTCTTTATTACACAAATAATAATAATAATAATAATAATTGTTTCTATTTTGGGCACAAGGCCAGCAATTACCCAGTACATTACTGGTACTTTATTTTATCGACCCCGTAAGGATGAAAGGCAAAGTCAACCTCGGCGGGATTTGAACTCAGATCATAAAGGGACGTAACTCTATGCTTCAAAGCATGGTGTCCGACTCCCTACCGATACTGCCATAATAATAAAACTAATCCTTTCTAGAATATTATTTGAAATACATCCGGATAAATTTCTTGTGACATATGCATATATATATATATATATACACACATACATGTATATATGTATACAAATACATATATATACATATATATATATACATGAGTCTAACCCATGCTAGCGTGGAAGAACGGACGTAAAACGGTGATGATGATATATATATATATAACCCATGCTAGTGTGGAAAATGGATGTTAAACGAAGATGAGGATGATGATGATGATGATGACATATACATATATATATATGTATGCATATATATATATGTATACATATACATATATATATCTATACATATATATATACACATATACACATACATATACACATATATATACATATATATATACATATATATACACACACACACACATCTCTTTCTCTTAATCTAATTAATACTTTAGGAAATATTTTGTATCTTTTAAAGCTAAATTGTTTGAACAGTAACAATCAACTGTACATCCGCTCTTCAATGAGAACACTCTTAGAGAAGATGACTAATTAGTAGAGGAAACAGAGTCTCTTTCCCTCCCTATCACCTCTTTCTCTCTCTCGGTGGTAAAACTGTAAATTGAAAACTGATATTTTCTTCAACTTCGTTAATATATAGAAAATATAGCCACTCTATGCAATTTAGCTTAGAACAAAATCCCTGATATATGAACGGGCTTTGATGCAAAATCTAATTGAAAATTAGCTGTATATTTTTATATATATATTCTTACATAAGTGTGTGGATATATGTGTATATGTGTTGTGTGTGTGTGTGTGTGTAAAAATGCATGTATATATTTGCATTTATATGATATAGTTATTACATATATATGTGTATTTGTATGTGTGTATACATATATATACCTATGTATACCAATATATATATGTGAGTGTGTGTCAGTCTGTCTGTGTATATATATATATATATATACATGTGTGTGTGTTTGTGTGTATATATGGTCACCTATTGACAATATGTCAATACAAATGATATTCTGTCAATAACTGTAAAACTCTGCTCCTCAATAAATACTGTGCCCGGGGGGTCATTTGATAACACAGAAATATGTGATTTTGTTGGCCTATATATCCTAACTACACTCAAAACGAAATTTACTGCAATAGATATATATCTATAAAAGTAAATATAATGGCTATGTATATTACAGTACACCAATAAACATACACTAGATGCACTTAGAAAATATTTTAATAGCAACTTCAATAATTCTGATCGCAAAAAGTATCTACGACTACTATCCTAAGTACTGTAAATTTCTGAGGCATTGACCTCGCCTTAATCACGGTTAAATATAAACTATATAGCAATCTTAATTAAAAAAATATAAAAAATAAAAACATACATCTATTAATATAGATTCCTTCCATCCACTTAATTAAGAATAATTAATTAATAATTAACCTGTTATGAATTAAAGAAATATTTGAAAATGCATCTATCTACAACAACAAAACACCAGAAGCTCCCAATTTTAAAGATAAGATCATATATACTCTTAACCCTTTACTATCCAGTAATGAGAAGACATACTTCAACATTAACTGGTTCAAACCTCCCTTTTTCTTGAATGTTAAGCCTATATATATATATTTGATATATATTTATCCTTATCGAGCCCTCTTTAGATTTTAGTCTTCACATTTATTATTATTACTATATATATAAACACACACACACACACATATATATGCTAGCAGGAAAGATTGACGTTAAACGATGATGATGATGATGATGACGATGATGATATGTATATATCATCATCATCATCATCATCATGGTTTAATGTGCATTTTCCATGCTTGCATGGGTTAGATGGGTCATTCATGTCCTGAGACAAGTCTAGCCAGATTAGCTGTGCCATAGCTTGCCCTTCCTAACACCAACCACATGTGTGTGTGTGTGTGTGTGTGTGTGTGTGTGAACATATATACATGCTAAAGACAAGGCTAATAGTCTGGGAAATTATCTTATTAGCAGACTTCTTATGTTAATTAATTTACTAATTAATCAAATTTTATAAGCTTGTTGTTATATTTAGTGACTATAATGAACTATCGTTTGAAACATAATTGAATAACGTCTTACATTAAACAATGGTATGATAGCTGTAAGTTGGTAACATAACTGATATACATTTCACTATATAATAACTGATATACATTTCAGTATATAATAACTGATATACATTTCCTCAAATTTCATGAGATTTTATTCATTTATTTTGTGTATGGCATCACATCTTAGAAAGTCTATTTAAAGTCTATTTAAAAAATACAGTCAATCTTACATTCTTTTGATAATAAAACTAAGGCATAAAAATGTCACTGTCAGAGTCTGATAAACAAAAGAGTGTAAATGGAGAGGGGAAATAGACTATCATCCCACCACACACACACACACATACACATACACATACACACACACACATCTAGTATAACCAATACAGAAACCACCTGTAGAGATTAGACAACACACAATAAGTTAAACCAATTAATAGACAGGATAGAGTTCAAGACCTCAGAGATAATAGATATCAAGATGCTGACAGAATAGGTTCAATTTTTAGTAATTATAGATAAATAGTGTAGAAAGGTGTTTCCCCTCCCTCACTGGTTGATGGTTGACATTGTAACACCTTACATACATACATTACATACATAACATTACATACATTACATTACATACATACATTACATACATACATTACATACATACATTACATACATACATTACATACATACATTACATACATTACATTACATACATACATTACATACATACATTACATACATACATTACATACATACATTACATACATACATTACATACATACATTACATTACATACATTACATTACATACATACATACATTACATACATTACATACATACATTACATTACATACATTACATTACATACATACATTACATACATACATTACATTACATACATACATTACATACATTACATTACATACATACATTACATACATACATTACATACATACATTACATACATACATTACATACATACATTACATACATACATTACATTACATACATACATTACATACATTACATTACATACATTACATACATACATTACATTACATACATACATTACATACATTACATTACATACATACATTACATACATACATTACATTACATACATACATTACATACATACATTACATACATTACATTACATACATACATTACATTACATACATACATTACATACATTACATTACATACATACATTACATACATTACATTACATACATACATTACATTACATACATACATTACATACATTACATTACATACATACATTACATACATTACATTACATACATACATTACATTACATACATACATTACATACATTACATTACATACATACATTACATACATACATTACATACATACATTACATACATACATTACATACATTACATTACATACATTACATTACATACATACATAACATTACATACATGCATTACATACATACATTACATACATACATTACATACATACATTACATACATACATAACATTACATACATACATTACATACATACATTACATACAAACATTGCATACATACATTACATTACATACATACATTACATACATTACATTACATACATACATTACATACATACATTACATTACATACATTACATTACATACATACATAACATTACATACATACATACATACATACATTACATACATACATTACATACATACATTACATTACATACATACATAACATTACATACATACATTACATACATACATTACATACAAACATTACATACATACATTACATACATTACATTACATACATACATTACATACAAACATTACATACATACATTACATACATACATACATTACATACATACATACATTACAAACATTTCATACATACATTACATACATACATTACATTACATACATACATTACATTACATACATTACATTACATACATACATTACATACATGCATTACATACATACATTACATACATACATTACATACATACATTACATACATTACATTACATACATTACATTACATACATACATTACATACATACATTACATTACATACATTACATTACATACATTACATTACATACATACATTACATACATACATTACATACATACATTACATACATACATTACATACATTACATTACATACAAACATTACATACATTACATTACATACATACATTACATACATACATAACATTACATACATACATTACATACATACATTACATACATACATACATAACATACATACATTACATACATACATACATACATTACATACATTACATTACATACAAACATTACATACATTACATTACATACATTACATTACATACAAACATTACATACAAACATTACATACATACATTACATACATACAAACATTTCATACATACATTACATACATACATTACATACATACATTACATACATACATTACATTACATACATTACATTACATACATGCATTACATACATACATTACATACATACATACATTACAAACATTTCATACATACATTACATACATACATTACATACATACATTACATTACATACATACATTACATACATGCATTACATACATACATTACATACAAACATTACATACATACATTACATACAAACATTACATACATACATTACATACATACATTACATACATACATACATAACATACATACATTACATACATACATACATAACATACATATTCATTTTATATTTGGCTAAATCATGAGTCTTGTTATATATATTATATATGCATGCGTACATACATTTATATACATTACAGTGCCATGTATATATATAGATATAAGTACATATTTATGTATGAATATATATATATATATATATATGTATATATGTGTGTGTGTGTGTAGGAATTTCTTTGGTATATTTATCACTAAACTAACATTTATATCAATATTAATATACTAGTAACTTATATTAAGTAATAAACTAACGACTATATTACATTGCGGTTATCACGTCATTATAATCGCCATCACAGTTACTGTCAATATATATTATTACGTAACTAAAGTGGAAACTAGATTCTTTTATTTGGGGACAATGAAAAAATTATAGAAGGGTGCAACCATTGTTTTCTCCCCTGCTCCTCTCCCCCACTCCACCCTGTGGTCAACAATAAACTTGTTAAAAAGGAGGAATCAGTAATTGCAGGTCCTTATAATATAAGAATGGAATATGTAACATAAGAAGTAGGCGGGGGTCCTTGAAGAATGAGAAATTAATTGAAGAACATTGGATTTTAGATTTTAGTTAGTTTTTGTTTTATGTTGGGGGGGGGGTGCTTTTCGTTGTTGCTTTCTTATATTTTTTGTATTTTATTACATTTTTTTTTTTTGCCTATAGTGTGTCATGAATCAACCTATTTTAAGAATCTGTAATGCCATAACTGGCTTACTAAATCTATTGGCATGGTTTATCTAACATTTTAGACTGCAGCCATTTTAGATTGAGTCAGCCTTTATTTAGATTAGCTCCCCTGTTTATGTTCTTATATATTGATAAAGTAAAACATGTCATCAAGCTATAGAAGCCAGTGAGGCTAGTGTTCCTTGCCAACAGTGTTAGGTTTGAATATCCTACATTTGATGATCAGAGAAGCAGTTTGCCTGCAGGTTCAACATAGTAGGAAACATAACCAGCAAGAGCCAAGTGATGAGAGTGAATTTTCGATGAAACTCGTGGCAGATCACCATGAAGAACTTTGTTGGTCATGTGGCATTGCCACGAAATGTCAAACACCACATGTAACATCTTGGTGTAGGAACCATCAAAGTCTCCTTGAACAACAACACTGAGAATCCAGGATGTTGAACCATACAGTAAGATGGTTTCACTATAGAAACGGTGGAAAGCTCTCAACCCAAGATCTACGAAGTACAAAGTCTTCAAAGCTATTGTTGAAACCATCTGAATTTCACAGGAGAGCTAACAAAGGACCCTAACAAGTGATAGGACACAGTACTGGAGAAAAACCTGTTCAACGTATGCAAGTATAGAGCTAGAGAAACAAATGTAAAATGATGATGATAATAATTGTTTCTACATTTGGCACAAGGCCAGCAATTACCCAGTGCATTACTGGTACTTTATTTTATCGACCCTGTAAGAATGAAAGGCAAAGTTAACCTCGGCTGGATTTGAACTCAGAATGGCAAGGGCCGTAACTCTATGCGTCAAAGCATGGCGTCCGACCCTCTACCGATACTGCCAATCCACCACCCTTGATGATGATAATAATGATGATGGTAATGATGATAATGATGAGGATGAGGATGATGAGGCTGATGATGATAAAGATTATGATGATGATGATACATGTCTGTCTGTGTGTGTGTGTGTGTGTGTGTGTGTGTGTGTATAAACACAGTTGCCTGCTATTTTGTTATATTTTTTATGTGCCTACAGCTAAAATGTTCATCATAGTAGCTTTTGCTGTAATGTTTCAACAGGTAGAAGCGTCTGTGTAACTGATATGAGTAAGGATGTTATAGTTTGACTGGAGGAAGTAGAATGTTGAAGATGTCAAAAAATTGTAGCTCCTTTACTCCTTTACTCATCCCACATACAGACAGAAATAGAGATATATACATACACACATGTACACAGATATATACACACATGTACACAGATATATACAGACATACACAGATATATACAGACATACACAGATATATACATACACAGATGTGCACAGATGTACACAGATGTACACAGATATATACAGACATACACAGATATATACAGACATACACAGATATATACATACACAGATGTGCACAGACATATACAGACATACACAGATATATACAGACATACACAGATATATACAGACATACACAGATATATACAGACATACACAGATATATACAGACATACACAGATATATACAGACATACACAGATATATACATACACAGATGTGCACAGATGTACACAGATATATACAGACATACACAGATATATACAGACATACACAGATATATACAGACATACACAGATATATACAGATATATACAGACATACACAGATATATACAGACACAGATGTGCACAGATGTACACAGATATACACAGATATATACAGGCATATACAGACCTACATATACACAGACAGAAATAGAGATACATATACATACACACATGTACACAGACATATACAGACCTACACATACACACATGTACACAGACATATACATACATATGCAGACCTATACATACACACATGTACACAGACATGTACACAGACCGAAACAGACACAGACGTACACGGATATACACAGACGTCTAGAGACATATACAGACCTACACATACACACACATATAACACATATACACACATACACATAGTAGGCCACAGTCAGTGATATATATAGATACACACAATAGATATATACACATACAATACAAGCACACATACAACACAGACACATACAACAGACATACACACAGAGTAGAGACACTGATATATATAGAGAGATACTCCACACACACACACACATTCCAGATACATAAACACATACACAGAGACAGACATATAATAGAGCCACATACAACACAGATACACCATAAACATTCCAGATACATAAACACACACACATAAGTATACACGCACTCAGAGGCGGAGGCAGAGACACACAAAAAAAACACAGATGTACACATAAACACCCACACAGACAGACACGCAAAACAGACACTCATACATACACAAGCACACACACACACAAAAACACAAACACGTATACATACACACACACATATATAAATACTGATTGCAACTGAAAGGAAGTTATTTGATATTGCATGCTGAATATTATTCTAGTAAGATGTAGAAAAGAGGGAAATGACAGCATTCCTCTCTCTCAGGTTAAACAGAAATTAGATGTTAAATTCCAGAAGAAAAACAGACAATTGCTCTCTTTTGTAATCCTAAATTTTGACAGAAGAATTTAATGTCTATTTATTTCTCTGAGGGCAGTTGATTGAAACTGGTAGAATGTCGAGCACCATGCTTTGCAGCATAGAATTATGTCCCTTTAGGTTCTGAGTTCAAATATCACCAAAGTTAGCTATGCCTTTTATAATTTTAGGGGTGGGTTAATCAAATAAAGTACCAGTTACGGACTAGGGTCAGTTTAATTGTTGGCCTTGTGCCTAAATCAGAAACCATTATGGGGCAGTGGATCAGCAGTATTGATAGCACATCAGGCACCATGCTTTGTGGCATGGAATTTAGACCCAACTGATAAGTGATTATACTTATATTTACATGTGTTTTGATATATATATATATAGGGAGAGAGAGAGAGAGAGAGAGAGAGAGAGAGAGAGAGAGATGGCTTAGTGGTTAGAGCATTGGCCTTGCAATCGAAAGGTTGTGAGTTCAATTCTCAGACCGGGTGATGTGTTGTTTCCTTGAGCAAGACACTTTATTTCACATTGCTCCAGTTTACTCAGCTGTAGAAATGAGATGATAGGGACTGGGGTCCATATCATTCCACTGCAAAGTGGTCGTGCAGGTGACACGGCAAAAAAGCACCCAGCACTCACTGTAAATGAGGTTGGTGTTAGGAAGGGCATCCAGCTGTAGAAATCAAGCCAGAATCAGTTCCCGTCCCACCCTTGCAAGTAGGGAAAAAGCGGACGTAAAATGAAATGAATGAATATATATATATATAAGTTTGTGCCATAAAATGCTCCCAGTACACTCTGTAAAGTGATTGGCACTACGAAGGACATGTATCCATAGAAACTGTAGCAGAAAAGGCACATATGAGCAAGACAAGATTCTCTGTCCTAAGTAACCTCAGATAGAGACAACCTGTACAACACATGCTAGCATGAAAAAAATCATATATATACAATGATGATGATGTCACACATACATATACATAAACACTCATAGAGAGAGAAAAAGTTAAGTATTTTTTAATTTAAATACATAAAACCAACAAACATTAACTGAATAAAAGATTTAATAGATGTCTAGAATTAAATATTTATTAGAATTGTTGACAGAGACTTGGAAGCCTTACAAGTAGTTGTTTATTGGAACCGTTTGTATAAGCCACCACCTGCAAAATTTCCATCAACAAGTTACAATCATCATTTTACATCCATTTTTCCATACTTACACAGATATATATATATATATATATATATATATATATATATATAGTAATAATAATAAATGCGAAGACTAAAATCTAAAGAGGGCTCGATAAGGATAAATATATATATCTGATATATAAGAACCCTAGAGCAAATATTTATTAAAATAACAGATTAAAGTTTAAGCAAAGAATCGCTGCTTTCACCCTTAACAGGATCTTCAGAAGAATCTTAAACTTTAATCTGTTATTTTAATAAATATATATATATATATATATATAACACATGCTAGCGTGGAAGAATGGACGTAAAACGGTGATGATGATGATGATGATATATATATATATATACACAGTATATATCATCATTTAACATCTATTTTCCATGCTAGCATGGGTTAGTCAGATTTGTCCCATTAGAGGGAAGTTGGGTCAGGTGACTGTGTCTTGCTCATACAGGATTGTTTCTGGCTAGATTTCTATGGCTAGATGCCCTTCCTAACACCAGCCACTATATGGTGTGTGCTGGGTGCTTTTTTGCAATGTCTCCTACACAACCACTATACAGTGTGAGCAACATATATATATATATATATATATATAAATTTAAAAAATGTCCTGCACAGCTAAGATATTATAAACTCTGCCTTTCATAACTTCCAGAGTCGCTAAAATAAAGTACCAGTTAAGTACTGAGGTTCCCTAAATTGTTGGCCATGTAACAATATTAGAAAGAAACATGGTAGTTTTGCCTGTTTGTATATATTTATTAACCCTTCCAACTTAAACAGTTATATCAATCTATGAATGACTCTACCATCAATGTCATTTTGTTTAATACCAACAGTTTAGGTTTAAACCATTAAAAAGCTGCTATTAGCCTCTTCTCTCTCTCTCTCTCTCATTGTTTATGTTCTATAAAAAACAGCTGGTATGATATTAAGTAAGCATGATAAAGAACTACTTAGTCTAGAGACTATCACCAAGGTTTTTGGATAAGATCCAACTCATATGCAACACAGAAAATACATAAATTTTTTTTTAATAGGTTGTCTTTACTTTAGATAGGAATTTTGTCAATCTTCACATTCCTACTGTGTTCAACCATTTCTATAATGTTCTAATACAATATTATTTGAAAAACCGATTGAATATTTTCTGATAGATATTTAACATTTAAGGTCACCCATTGGTCACAAATGACCATGGTTTTGCACCTAGAAAATTTCCCTCCAAGGCACAAGCCTGAGCAAGGTTTGTTGGTGGAAGACCAGTAGTTGCTCATGCATACCATTTTCCTCTCTCCACACCACCGATGTTGTCCAAGGGAAAGGCAATGGTTGATACAGCTTAGCACTAGTGTCGTCACAACTCATTTCTACAGCTGAGTAAACTGGAGCTACATGAAATAAAGTGTCTTGCTCAAGGGCACAACACACCACCCGATGATCTTTTATATATATATATATATATATATATATATATAATCATGATGATGATGATATATATATATATATATATATATATATATATATATATATATACAGGGTATATCAAAAAGAATCAGCTGATTTTATTTACAAATTTTTCTATAAATGTTCAAAATTTAAATAACTTTATAAAATTTTATAAAAGTTATAAAATAAAATAATAAAACTTGATATTCAGACATGTATTGTACAAGTTACCGTAAGTGTGTGTGTGTGTGACTACTCACACCTATGCAGGTTTAGCTGGCCTCCTCCAAGGTATATCTCGTTGGAAGTGTCTTGGGTGATTGAATGATAGTGACCCCAGTCCCTATCATCTCATTTCTACAGCTGAGTAAACTGGAGCAACGTGAAATAAAGTGTCTTGCTCAAGGAAACAACATATCACCCGGTCTGAGAATTGAACTCACAACCTTTCGATTGCAAGCCCAATGCTCTAACCACTAAGCCATGCGCCTTCACCGTATGGTTATATGGTCACTTGTTTCAAAAATATAGCCTTTTTGATACACCCTAGATATATATTCTTATATAACATATGTAAATATTCTTATTATTTTCAATATTTCTTTCTTTTCTTTATGATATAATGGCACATAGAATGTTCTAGATACCTACATTCCCTTATTCTAAGTTGTTGTTTATTTGTATATATACTTTAAAGAGAACATTGGACGGCATCAGATACAACAACAACAACAACAATAGCAAGTTACTATTCAGGAATGCCAAAATAACTAACATTCTCTTCTCTTTGATGGTTCCCACAAATACTTACTATGTGTTAGTTTCTCTATATTTGTATTCCTGTCTTATTGTCATTATTTATATTTATTTATATCTATCTAGTTTTGTTTTGTTTTTTTGTTTTTTTCATTAACTGACAGAACAAGGGTGTTGAATTACCAGAGTCGTTAGAGCGAGCATCAAAAAAATGCATATATATATATTTCTGGCTCTTTAAATTCTGAGTTTAAATCCTCCCCCATCTCCTCCTCTCCACCCTGAGATCAACTTTGGCTTTCATCCTTTCAAGGTTGATGAAACAAAGCACCAATCAAGTACTGAAGGTTAATATAATTGACTTTCCTCTCCATCAACCCTCCCCACCACCACTACCAAATTGCTGGCCTTGTGCCTAAATTAAGAACCATTAACTAATAGAACATAGAACACAGAGATATACAACTTGAAAATAAAGACACCCTATTCTATTAAACTCTTTCATGGTTGTATTTCTAATGAAATGCACTTTATTTCAATTAACTAACGAAGAACTTTGAATGATTGACTATAATTATTAATTATTTCATTACTAAGATAATAAATTAACATATGGTTCTCATATATAATTATGTTGGTGGATTTTAATTTAAATAGGAACCCTTTAAAATGGGTGGTTTTGTTTCATAGAATCAGAGCCGGATTTACTAAAATTAATTATTTCATTACTAAGATAGTAAATTAAATGTATGTTGGAAGATTCTAATTTAAATAGGAAGCCTTGAAAATGGGTGATTTTATTTCATAGAACTAGGGGCTGATTTTGGGGCAGACTGGTATTGAAAGGGTTAAAACTGTATAAATTAATTTCTTCATTAATTATAATCACAAAAGCATTTTTAATTAAAAAAGATAAGTTTTTAAATACTATAAAAAACTAAAATATTTTTATCCAAAAAAATATTTGGCTAAAAGTATCAAAAATAAAAAAAAAACCGGAAGAATTCAGTTGAAAATGTTTATCTCTTTAGTCAATCTAATATGGTTCAAGGTGTTTATTTTACCAAACCTGGAATGGTGAAAGATTAAGATGATTCCAACAGTATCTAAACACTATTTTAAACACCATTGGTTCTTTCACTTTGCCTCAGCAATAAATTCTAAAGGAATGTTGTCACATGACCCAGGTGAACAACCAGGATAAAGAAGCATCATTCATCTCCTAGAAAGGAGATTGGCACCAGCAGATTTAACCCTTTACCATTTAAACCGACCATATCTGACCAGAATTCTCTCACCTCTTTCTGATCAAACTGGCCATAACCAGCTACTTATACTGATTTTAAGGTATTGTTCTCAAAATAAATAACATCAAAATCTTGTAGATTCAATATTATGTGATATAAAATGTTTACTGTAAAAATACAATAGTAAATATAGAGTAATGTAAATGCTAAAGGGTTAAACCAGCCATATCTGGCCAGAATTCTCTCACCTCTTTCTGTTCAAACTGGCTGTATGCAGCCATTCATACTGATGTTAAGGTATTGTTCTTAAAATAAATAACATCAAAATTTCGTAGATTCGATATTATGTGAGAAAAAAAAAATAAATATTTGATTTATACTTACTTGTTCTCCTTTTGTTCCATTGCAGATGCATTTAGGCTCACAGCCACCACATGCCTGCAGAAAATAAAAATAATAATAAATGAATAATACAAGTATATATAGTTTTAATTCTCAAATATTTTAAATAAAACTTTTAAAACTTTCAAATAAATAAATAGCTCTTATATAAAATCATGTTGAAAAATTTTAATTTAAATAGGAACACTTTAAAATGGGTTGGGGGTTTATTTTGTAGAATCAGAGCCAGTTTTAGTATCAATAGGGTTAGATATTACTCTAAATTTAAAGTGAGCCATAATTAGCTTACTGATAAGAAATGTGAACACAAGAGGAACCACAGTGATTTCTTTCAAACCACAATTTGATATGGTATGGTCCTATAACTTATGATGGAGTCGTGGGGGCTCATAATGACATATCGCATTTCTTAGGGATTTTAAGCATTTTAAATGATGCCCAATATAGAGTGCATGAATATTTGAGGGGAGTAATTTAAAAATGATGATAATGGGAACAAACTTCTGGTTTTTATCTTATTACTTTTACACCAAGACAACTTTGGTACACATTACTGTTGGAAACTCCTTTCTCACCTCCTCCCACACATGTTATTGTGTATCTGGCACCACCTACACCAAGACAACTTTGGTACACATTACTGTCATAAACTCCTGTCTCACCTCCTCCCACACATGTTATTGTGTATCTAGCACCACCTACAAAGTGTATACAGGTATGTTCAATTGTGGTGTATGATTTGACAGTGATTTAGCTGAAATTGGTAGTTTATTGTTCACTAGTAAATAAACACAACAGTTTAAAAAAAGGCTCTCAATACTTGTCGTTAATGTGTATCCTCCGCAATTAACTAACTTATCTTCTGCCTCTGGTTCCCAGCCAACAGGATGGAGAATGAATTGCCCTGGAGGACTGCAAGTGAGATGCACTGGAACAGCCACTCCACCTCACGTGGTTTGCACCTATCACATATGAGCAGCCAACATGTTTTTATAGTGGATCACACTACTTTAGTATTATTGTTTAATTTATACAATAAAATAACATATCTGTAAATGACTGATAAGTTTCAAAAAGCCGGTACAAGTTGGTAGAAATACATAAAGGGCAAAGAATGATAAATAGAAAACAAAATAATGTTTTTAACTATTGTTTCCTAACATAGGATATGCTAACACTTTAGCATTTAAACCAGCCATATCTGGCCAGAATTCTCTCACCTCTTTCTGTTCAAACTGGCTGTATGCAGCCATTCATACTGATGTTAAGGTATTGTTCTCAAAATTTATAACATTAAAATCTCGTAGATTCAATTTCATGTCAGATAATTATGTGAGTTAAAGCCTTTACTACGAAAATACAATAGTAAATATCTCCTTGTGACGCTAAACTCTGCTAGATGCAGACTGCACATCAACATGTGATATTTTTCTCCACAAAGTTCAATCACCAGCAGCAGAGTTCAAAGAGCAAAGATCAAGTTCAGTCCATAAGTTGACATTATCAAGCCATATAATAAATATAGAGTAATGTAAATGCTAAAGGATTAAACAAGAAACCACAACGACTTTATGTTTATTTGCCTTATTTTGAATCATTTCCTCTGAATCAATCAACAGTCAGTATCTTCACAATGCCTGGCATTACTCAATATATTCTTGGGTTAACCAAGGCATTTAATCATTCATTTCTTATCAGAAATCAGAAGTGTCCATTCATTCATACATACACAAACATATATATGCACACATATATACAATGCTACATACACATACATACAATTCTATATACATACGTTCACACACAAACATACATACACCCACATACATAGCTACATACATAAACACACATACATACAATACTACATACATATGCATACACTCATACATACAATGCTACTTTGTGTAAAGTAAGTGCTGTAATGATGATATGTTGACAGATGTCTACTGTTATTGATATATGTTCTGTTAGTTAATATATCAACAATACTTGCTAGCAAGGAAAGCTAACTTTAAATGATGAGGAAGTGATAAGCTTTGAAAACATTAACAGAAATATTAACTTCATCATATTTTCTAATCCTCAAATTGTTAGATTCTTCAGTTATTATCTCCCCTGCTAATTCTAATTAGTTAGATGGCTCTGAACTCTCAATGGAGTCGTAGGAGCTCTATCATGATACATGGTGTGTTTGGAACATTTTTAGTGTCTGTATGTTTGTTCATAAAGCAAAGGCTACAAAGTGAAGGTGCATGGAATAGTGGTTAGAGTTAGAGTGTTGAGCTCGCAATTGAGAGGTTGTGAGTTCGATTCCCAGACTGGGTGATGCACTGAGCAAGACACTATTTCACGTTGTTCCAGTTTACTCTACTGTAGAAATGAGTTGCGATGTCACTGGTACCAAGCTGTATTGACCATTGCTTTGGACAACATCAGTGGCTGATATGCATGGGCAACTGCTGGTCTTCCGCAAACAAACCATGCCCAGGGCTGGGCCTCGGATGGAAACTTTCTAGGGGCAAAACCATAGTCATTAGTGACCGATGATGGCCATAAAAAAATTTTAAAAAAACCTATAATGATTACAAGCTAAGTGGTAAGAAAGTCTCAGAAGAGCTAGACAGCAGAAGGTCTTCAGAGGGAAGAAACCCCCACTTCAAGTAAGTGTTTCAGCCCTTAACTTCTTAAACTCTAAGGGGGCCAGGCTGCATCCAGGTCATGACTCTTCAGTGCCCTTCTGTTGACATTTAACCATTTGGGTACTGAAGACTGGTTATGTATTTAAATCATATGGTTAATAAACTACATGAAGGCCTTAGTTAATACTGATTTTCACAATTTGAATGACTTTAAAAACTAAAACTAAGGGAGAACAACTCATACATACAATTTACTGCTCATTTTACATGAGGACAGGAATCAAATTGTAAATAATTTATCTCAATAATTCTCAATGTTATCCAAATATTCAATCCATTCAAACATAAAAAAACGACAGGTGCCAAAATGTCACTCTATATATTTTCTAAGTTGAAAAGAGGCAGATAAAGTTAAGTGACTAATCTGGAACTTCAAAGTCACTGACATTTTTCTACTAATAACTTTCTACACTCTACTCTGTATTGAGTGCTCATTCAGTTACTGTTTTAAATACTATGAAAAGTACAGAAAACGATGATGATATGATTCTAATATACATTATATATATATAAACACACACATATATATATATATCATCATCATCATCATTTTACGTTGATGATGATGATATATATATATATATATATATATACACACATATATGTATATATATGTGTGTGTGTATATATATATATACACACCGGAAACCGTGGAGTGGGGAGACCCAAGATGACCTGGGATGAGGTGATAAAAGCCGACCTTACCCAACTACACCTCTCAAAGACAATGACACACGACCGTGACTTCTGGCGTCACGCAGTAATACAGAGTACCCGACCTCCCATGGGTACATGCTGAAGCATATAAACAATATGCCCCCACACCCCCACCACAAGGTGGTCGTGGAGGTGCCACGGCAAAAAAGCACCCAGCCCACACTGTAAAGTGGACGTGTAGGTGCCATGGAAAAAGCACCCAGCACTCACTGTAAATGAGGTTGGTGTTAGGAAGGGCATCCAGCTGTAGAAATCAACCCAGATCAGTTCCTGTATGAGCAAGGCATGGTCAGCCGACCAGACACTGCACACAACAGGACAACCCGTCCAACTCATGCTAGCGTGGAAGAACGGAGACGTAAAACGGTGATGATGATGATGACACACATATATGTATATATATGTGTGTGTGTGTGTATATATATATATATATATACACACATATATGTATATATGTGTGCATGTTAGGAAGGACATCAATACATGGAATCCAATCCTTAACTGGAGCATACAAGCAAGACAGCCAGCAAGCTGATTGGTCAAACCACAGTATGTGGACAACCTGTTGAACCCATGCAAACATAGAAAACAGACATTAAATGATGATGATCATCATCATGACCATGAGGGTGATGATGATGATGATGATGATGATGATGTTCCCCTAACTAAGGAGAATATTTGCCAATTCTTGTGACATAATTTATCTATGATGAATTCGAACTAGATTTTCTAATTGAAGATACTTCCTCCTTACCCTCCCCCCCCCCCCTCCCACCCCCTCCACCCACCATCTCTTCCAAGAATCTAAGAAGCTCTGAAATTGTTCATAACCACTATCCTTTTTTCGTTTTTATGATGAGTATCATTGGAGTGACATTTGACTGGTAATTTTAGCAAGGTCAAGTGGCCATATGGAGGCGACCTCTTCAGTGTGTTTAGATGTTAGAATCGGAAGCTAGTTACTGCTGAAACAGCAAACACATCACTTAAGTTATACATATTAACAATGAAAGGAAGAATTGTTATTGCTAATTGCTTTTAGCAGTAAAGCTCATTACTGGACCAGTATAAGAAAACATATATCTTATCTTTTTTTCCAGATTACCATACCAAGTGTTGTTGAATTTCTCATAAAAAGCAACTAATTTGCTTAGGGTAAAGTGTGTTATACTTCCTCTGGTTCTTTTCAATGGAACACAGACCCTATTACACAAACCAGACAACTTCCGCTTCTTAAATAATAATTTCTTTTTTATTTTTATTATTTTTTTATATCTTTTAGATATTTAGATTTTTTTATTTTATTTTTTTATGAATAGAAATTATAAGATAAGGTTAACCTCTAATCTCATGTACACTTGATAGGTGCTGCTGAAAACTACTTCACTGAGAAACATCAGAATGTTAAAAAGTAAGGAAGGGAGGAAAGAAGGAATATCACTGAAGCCTCTTGAAGATGTTTTTTGGACCATTTTTATTTCATAATTTACTTTGACAAAGTTGAGGAAATATTTTATACAAAAAACTTCATACATTTCAAATGAAGATGTCTTAGAATGAAGTATTATCAATGTACGAAATATTTAAAACGAGTTTTATACTATATATTTTTCAACTATGGCTTTATTCATTGCAGTCTCTTCACATTTTATTAGATCTTGAAATCACCTCTATATGGTCGTTCGACCTGAAAGAAATAGCAGCTAAATCTACAACAAATCACTCCTCCAATGAACTCACAACACGCACAGCCAAAGTAAATACAGGGGCATTTAATTTGATACCAGTTTACTGCCCTAAATATATATATATACACACACACATACAATTTTGAAAAATTTGAGGGTCAGCTGAAAAGTTCATAGGCTGACTATGAAAGGGTGATGCTAGAGCTGTGAAATCTTGCATGCATTAATTTCAACTCTACTGCATTGTTTCTTTCTAGAGACTATATTGAACAATAAACCTCATTTGGTCATTCCATGAGAGTATCTTGGTCAAATTTCGAACTTTTCAAGCCAACCCTCATATATATATGATGATGATGATATATATATATATATATATATTATCATGATCCACACTAGCATGGGTTAAAGGGATTGTCCTATTTGAGGCTTATATATATATATATATAATTTCAACTCTCCTTATTAATAACTGCATTGTTTCTTTCCTGGGACTAAATTTAAAAAATAAACCTCATTTGCTCATTCCATGAGAGTATCTTGGTCTGCCTATGAACTTTTCAGCCGACCCTCCTTAATACGTAAATACTTCCCATTTGTCATTAGAGGAAATTTCTTTACTGAAGTAAGTAAACGGAAACACTAGAAAAATGATTATCCATCAAAATTTCATCTTCAAAATTGTTTCTTAATACATTCCTTGTACAGAACATGTTTTTTAAAGTAGGCGAGGTATATTTTATTCCATGTTAATATACAAAACATCTATTTCCTTACTATCCATCCACCCTCCAAAATAAATATTTGTCATTTCCTGTCTTTAACCTTCTAATGTTTTTGAAATATTCTCAGAAACATCCGTCACTTAAAAAGTGGAATTTCCTATCAAATGTTTCAAAACCTAAATTTCCTTCATGGTACTGCTGCTTATGTGTAGATATTTGGTTTCAATTAGTAAAAGCTAGGCCAGTGATATGTTATAACACTAACATGACAGGATATCTTTCTAAAGCAAAAGTCTAAATAATTTAACACATGGCAAGATGGATGTCCTGCATTGAATTTTAATGCCCTGTATCACATAAAACATCATTATTAGCAAGACATACTTGAAAAAAACAAAACAACACTATGACTGTATCACATTAAACATTTTAAGTCTTTTCTCTAACACTGCACATTTTCACAGAGATCAGTCTACCAGTAAATATACTACAAAATATTTCAATTAACAGCAATGTTTTTAGATATTTTCTACTAAATCATTACAGGATGTTGAGAGTTGATTCTTAACGTCCTGTACCACATGAAACCGCATTAGCAAGACATTCTTGAAAAGTGCAAAACAACACTATGACTGCATTACATTCAAAATTAAAGCCTATAATTTCATTTACTGCAAAATTTGTATCATTATCACTGTTTAGCATCTATTTTCTATACCTGCATGGGTTAAACAGATTGTTACTGAGTCGAGACTTGTTAGGAGACTACATCTTGCTTGTACATTCCCCTTTTGGTTTGATTTCTGTGGCTAAATATAGTATTATATAAGGCAAAATCTTTTAACATTATAAGAGGTAAAATTATGATATAAATATGTATATATGCATGATCCTCTCATTCCTGAGTGAATCACGGGGATGCTATATTGACATACAGCATTTCTAGGGCATTTTAATACTTGGTGGAACCCATCTCTTCTCAAGTCTGAATATAGCAGATTTCTTCCAGAACACAATAGATTGTGAGAGAGAATGGACGTGAGAAAGAGATATAGAGAGCAAACTAACACCAGTATTAAACTGGTACTTTTTTATCAACCTTTAATGGATGAAAGGCAAAGTTGACCATGGGCAGGATTTGAACTCAGAGAGCAGAAAGCCAAAACAAATACTGCAAAGCATTCTATCTGATGTTCTATTAATTCACTGCCTGATATAAGTATATACACTTACATATAGCTTTTATACAACATCAAAAGTCATAAACATAAACATCTAAAGTTAAGATTGCTATTCATGCAAATTAAAACTGCATAAGTACTTATTAAATATTTATAGGATAAAGATCTAAGAGATTTTTAGTAAGTGGCAGTTTTTAAAATGATATTTTTTCAATCTATAATCTATATTCCATCTATATTCCATCAAAGGTTATAAATGTTTGTTTTTGTCAAGGATCATGACCATTAGGTATTGATGTGGTAAGAGGAATGAAAGAGATAAAGTTCTTAAGTTACAGGAAAGGAAATTATATATTAGGAATCTTCTCTAAAGATTTCCTTTCACTAATCAAATCAATTATATCAGAACCTAAGTGCAACAAAAATTGTTCTCAGTGGACTCAATGTAGATGATATTTCCTGTAGGACTTTGTATAAACATTTTAGTAGGGTTGCCTTCATTGTTTTATTTCTCTTTCTATTTTTTGTTATTTTTATTATTATTTATTTTATTTATATAGTCTCATAACTAAAAAGGCTATAATGTTCTTCTCCCCAGGGTCTCATAAAGCTGGTGCCAAGCTGTAGATACAGTAGTTTTGTAAATGAAAATCAAATGTTCCTCCACATGATATAATGTTAGCCTATTCTGGGCAACATTTCCTACAAAGGAGGAACCTAACATTCAAGGATAGGTGACTGAAGAATACATAATTCAAGGAAATTCAGCAGTGGTTATAAATTTACTCACAACTCCCGACTTGTGAGTAAATAATCCATAGATCCAGCTAAGGAATTACCCTTGAAAAATGGTTTTCTATTTACTGATAGTCTATCGAACCTAGAACTGCTTCAGTCAAGAAAAAGGGGTTGGGTTATATTGTTTAAAATATATTGTAGTTTAACTCAGAAGCTTTATCTAGTTAAAAGAAGTCTTCCATCTAGTTAATATTATTACCAAGGACAGTTACTTTATGATTGGTGGACAATATAGAGAGTAATATAGACGTAATAAATTACATCAACATGCAATGACTCTTTGTCTAACAAAGTTCTGAAAGAATTGTTCAGGAAATAGAATATGGCCTAGTGACAAAATGTGTTTTTGTTATATATATATATATATATATATACAAACATTATATATAAACATATATATATATACATTATATACAATATATACATACATCATATATATATATATATCTTCTATCTCTACCAACAGGTGTTCCCACAGAGTACCAGCTGAATTTTACTTTTCTCAGTGCAAGTATTTTATCCCAATTTCCTGTTACCTCCATTTCCGGCTATCTTATTTCTCACAACTCAACATTTTTTTTCTACTGTAGCTGGTTCACTAAACAAAATATGCACTCAATAACCTATAAGATTTGCTGATTATGTATAAAACCAGTCAGCCCTTCTTTCTTACGCAAAACAGTTCCTTCAAACTGAAAACAAAAACAGAAAAAAAAACAAGGTATCCTGAAATACATATTTTTGTGGACATTGCTAATTAGATATTAATTAAAAGCATCAAGGGATTAAATTATTAGTTAAATGATATTGATTACTAAGTAGTCATTTGGGGGGGACAGAAAATGTTATGTAACTGTGTATTTAGATGGAAATATAGATTTAATACTATTTAGTCAAAACAGGAAGGGGTGTATATATATATATATATATATATATATATATATATATATATAAATATATATGTAAAAGGTAAACAGAAATAACAACACAATCGGTACAGTATATGGAAGGAATATATTAGGTTAACACTTGAAATAGCAGAAAGAGGGTCTTAACATTTTGGACGTTAGCCCTGCATCAGAAGAAAGAATGAGAAATAAGATAGATTGAGGGGACAGGTGGGGTGGAATATATATATATAATGTTTAATATAGAAATGACTTCTACAAGACTAGAATTGTTTCATTCAAAAGAAATCATCAGGGCTTTCCTGGTGATCTCTTTTGAATATGAAACAGTTCTTGTCATGTAGAATTCATTTCTATATTAAGCATGATGTTTACACTCTACTAATGTATTGAGTACCTTACTTACTGTGGTTACCCCCGATTGAACTCTGGACTCACATATATATATATATTTTTATATGTGTGTGTGTGCATATATATATATATATATATATATATATAGGGGAGGGGGAGAAATGATTTGTGTATGGCCCTTACACTATTTGGTCTGATAAATATTTAAAATATTTCTAAAATAAAAATCCAACAATATAATTACATAATGACTAGATACGGTTTAAAAATTGATATGTTTTTACCTTCTCTATAATAACATTACCATGAACCAAGAAAAAAAAAAGTTATTTAAAAGATCTTAGAAAGAGGAATAACTTAGATGGTATCAAAACCTGCAAAGAACATATCTCGAGAATCGAGAAATAAAACTGGATACTGATTATTCAAGCAAAAAATGAAATGAACTGGAATCTATTTCCTAAATTAATTAGCAAATGTTGTATCACCTTTTATAGTACCTCTCGGGGCTCAGGTGTAAGATTTCAGGATGAAAATTATAAGATAACTTTAGCAGTTTACCTCTAGGATCTGAAACAGCTGCAGTGATGCAGTTTAAATCTGGCAACTTTTATTAGTGTATTTCCTTGGATTTATTGAGATTTGTGGGAGTGGGTTGGGGAGGGGGGGGGGGGAGTTGCTTAGTCTATTTGGCAATCATTCTACAGGGTGTCCCTAAACTCTGGACATATGAAAATCACAAATTAAGATACTTGAGGGACCACATCATGAATGAATGAATGAATGTCTCCAAATTGACAGAAATATAGAGTTAATGCTTTGGGGTTCATGTGAATCTTGAAAAGGATACGTGATATAACATCAGCAGTTAAGTTACCAAACTTAAAATTATTAACGTTAGAACAATTACATAACAATATATATATATATATATATATATATATATATATATATATATATATATATATATATATATATATATATATATATATATGAAGGTGGGCTAAAAGTTCATAGACTGACTATGAAGTAGCAATGCTTGAGCTGTGAAATTTTGCATGCATTCATTTCAACTCTTCTTATTAATAACTGAAAAAATGAAACTCATTTGATCATTCCATGAGAGTATCTTGGTCAACCTTCATATATTGTATGTACGTTATTGTATCTCTACAGAATCATCATCATCTTCATCATCATTTTTACATCCATTTTTCCAAGCTTGCAAGGGTTGGACTAGATTGTAATTGATTGAAGCTGTTCCTTCCATGACCCTCAAACACTACATACACATCCATATTTTCTGCTATTTTCACTAAACTCTTGAATTTCCACCCAACACTCACACCCCACCTAACCCTTAATTTTCTATCTCTCCGTTTCCACCAATAATCTCTCCTAATCTCTAGAAATATGCTGCAAGACAAACTCTTTGATCCTACCATATCTCATTTTATCCTAATCATTTCAAACATCTCATAACTGACAGAAACAGGTGTAAACAACCACATCACTTATCACCTTTAATATCTCTCTCTCTCTGACTATCTTGACAGTTCCTATTACCAGTGCTATTTTGTTAAATGAAAAACATTACCAAAAGCAGTATTGTTGCTCTCTCATCAACATAGCCTTTGATCATATCTTTTGCCACAACCTCCAAGCAAAATTCTTCCATCTGTCTTTCATCTCTTGGACTGGAAATATTTTATATGTATTTTGAGTGCTATTTCCAACTTATATATATAGATGTATGTATGTATGTATGTATGTATGTATGTATGTATGTATGTATGTATATATGTATGTATATATGTCCGGGAGAGATGACCCCTTAGCCTTTGTCAAGGCAGAATTCTTTGAGAAGGAAAACTCTGATATAACACCTGCAACCCTGATGGTATCCAATGATGTTGACTTGTTCTTCTTTTTGGTAAATATCATCTTGGTTAAGAGAGTGGGACTGGCTTTGTGCAGTGCCTTTGCTTACTATAAAAGCTTCACGGTACAGGCATGGCTTTATATCTGGAGATCTCTCTGCACTTGTCGTCACATGGTACCATGGGCCCAGCACTATGTGTCAATATTTGTCACAAGTGTAGTGTTTGTACCAAGAGTTTGCTGGACTAAAAAGTCACACTTGTTCAGCGCATCGGTAGGGGTTCTCCTACATGGATATAAAGTAGTGGCCGTACTCGAAAACGAGTTGGCAGCCACTATATATATATGTAATCTATAAACTCTAATGTTCTTCAGGGGTTAGTTATATATTTCACGTTCTCCTTCCTCCACAGAAGTAACCTGTTTACAGATATTTTGAGTGTTATTACCAACTTATATATATATAATCTATAAACTTCAATGTGCTTCGAGGTTTAGTTATATTTTTCACGCTCCCATTTCTCCACAGTAATAACCTGTTTACTAAGTTGTTAGAGAATCGGACAAAATATTTTGCAGCATTCAGTTACATCTTTTTCAATGTATTTCAAATAATATTATTATAGAAAGAGTTACTCTTATTATTATCAAATCCCGCAGAGGTTAGCTTTGCCTTTCATCCTTACGAGGTCGATAAAATAAAAGTACCAGTAATGCACTGGGATAATTGCTGGCCTTGTGCCAAAAGTAAAAAAATTATCATTATTATTATTGCTAGCATAGTTACGTCCCTTTATGGTCTGAGTTCAAATCCCGTCAAGGTTAACTTTGCTTTTTATCCTTACGGGGTCGATAAAATAAAGTACCAGTAATCTACTGGGTAATTGCTGGCCTTGTGCCAGAAGTAAAAACAATTATTTCTAATCTCACAAACTGTCATATACAGAGTGAGTCATAAGTAACTGGACAGTTAATATATTTTCATTGCAAGGTTCACAGATAACTTTTTAAACATCTGCTTATTTGAGCATAATCAACCATGGATATAGTTTTTTAAACTACTTTTCTTTGATGTATTTATAATTTTGTAATGTAGGACCAGTATTTTAGTAAATATCATCATTTGGAATATAAATGATAGACTGCCCGGTTACTTATGACTCACCCTATATATGACACCTCACTTCATTACCCTTTCACTTTTGCAAACATGTGTCAGCCATATGCACCTTATCTAATTTTTATTGCTTCTTCCATGAATAATCAGTTTGACTTATCTAAGAATGGTATTTCCATCATAACTCCCTCCCATGAACAACAACCATCATCATCATCATCACCACCATGATCATCTTTATGTCAACGTTTTCATGCTAGTATGGATTAAATAGGGCTTTCAGAGGCACATTTTTATAGCTGGATGCTCTTCCTGATACCAATCCTTTTAGTCGCTTCTTACAACATGCAGAGATATGGTGTATCTATTCTGAACCAGATATACAATGAATGCTAAGCTTCTCAATGTCTGATCCTCTTTCATGGCAACCACACATCTATATAAGTGCCAGAACTATAACCAAAGGGTTTCTCTTCAGGGATAGAAATTATTTCAGCCCTGATGATTGCTGACTTTATAGACTTTAAGTGTAGGCCACATTAAAGTACTGCCCACATATCTGGGAAGTATTTGAGGTTCTAGAAGGTTCTGCTACACCCAAATATTCTTATCCAGATATAAGTGTAGGCCAACATTAATGTACTGTTCACATATCTGGGAAGTATTTGAGGTTCTGCTACACACAGAAATATTCTTATCTACATATAAAATAGGAAAGGTCATCAAACACAGACCTCATTATCCATGTCGTGAAAATGTTAGTTGATTTATTTTTTTGTTACTTACCATATATTCTTGAATATAAACCGACTCAAATATAAGCCACATACGTGCACACACACACACACCACCTCATTTTACCATCAATTTTTTGGGGGGGTCACATATTCCTCAGCTTATATTCGAGTATATGTGGTAATTCTTCCAAATTCTTCATTGTTTTCAAAGTTAATTGAAACATAAGCTGTACATTTCATTAGATATAAATATGGTTACAAAAGGAAGAAGAAACTCATAAAAAGATCTCTTTTTTGTTTAAGTTTTAAACATGTTCTTTGTTGTTACAACTGCAGTCCCTCTAATTGATGTTTAACTTCTGTAGCTGAATTGTATTAGAAATTCACATGACCAAAGAATTATCCTGAAAACTAAGTTGCTAATAATAAACTAACTTTATTTATTCTAAATTTGATTTGTTTTCTTACCACATGATAAAGAAAGTTATACAAATATTGATACTTAGTAATAAAGGATATTTATCTAAACATATTTTTGTCTTATTGTCAATGAACTTTAGAGTTAAAACCTGATATTAAATAGTATATAATTAGTAACCCGAAGTTAATATTATTTTGAGAATCGTCATTAGATAAATTCTAAGTTCACATGTATATATTTAATAAGCATACATTCATCTTCATTGTCAGTTTAAAACTCAAGTCTATTTTTGCAAATGTTAGAGAAAGACAGAGCCTGGATGAACTGAAGGAGAAACTGGGTTTAAGAGGAATTTGAAGGGGGTGCAAGAAAGAAGTCTGCATTGGTGTGGACATGTGATGCACATGGATGATAATCATTAGGTGAAGAAGTACCAGGAAATCCCAGTAGAGGGAAGCTGCAGTAGAGGTAGACCAAGGAATGCCTGTGTGGAGGTAGTGAGAGCTGATCTCAAATCACTGAGACTCACAGAAAAGATGATGAAGGAATGCAATGAGTGGAGAGATGCTGTGCTGAAAAGGACCAATCCAACCAATACAAGCATGGAAAAAAAGATGTCAAACTTCAAATAGTTTTGATAGATTATTGCCATTTTCTCAACAGTGCCTATTTAAGATCTCTCTACATCAGTCCTGTCCAATGGGAGAGTCTTGTACTCTCAGTTGCTTAGCACTACAGAAACCGAGATAAACACCAGCCTGATGAGGGCTTGAGACAGGCTTTAGATATTTCAGATGCCTGCTCTACAAAGGGAAAAAGGAGTTTAGAATTATATATGAGAGAAAGGCACTGATTTTACTAATTTGCATATCAGTACATTTGCTGCCAGTGTATATACAGATATTTTGATGAGTAGAATTGGGGGCTGTTATTCATAAGTACTGTTAAGCTGCTTCCTGCCTCTATATAGAAAACTTAAAGAAAGTACTCTTGATAAGAAAGCAATAACCACTCGAAACTAGTCAAGTTATTCTTGACTCTGTCCTGTGTTTTAATACAGGCACACACACACATATATATATATATATATATAGGAACCAGTAAGACCCCGACAGCTGAGCTCAAGCCGTTTCGACGGCTAATTCTGGACTGAATTAGCCGTCGAAACGGCTTGAGCTCAGCTGTCGGGGTCTTACTGGTTCCTATTACCCACTCTACTACCTCAAGTATTGAGTACTTTGGTGCGTTATGGTCCACCTGGTTCCTTACCACATTTCCTTCGTTATATATATATATATATATATATATACATACACACACATACACATCTATATATATATATATATATATACATACATACATACATACTTTAAATCTTCATGAGCTCTATCTAATACAACAGCTGAGCTATATAATTTCTTTGATTCAGACATGCACACATAACTAATACCAATTTTGTTTGGTATATCAATACATATATAATAGTGCTACTTAAACTAAGTTACTTATAGCAGGGCAATATAGTCACACTCTACTATCCAAATAATCGAGTACTCTGTTGAATAATAGTCCAACTAGTTTAATCCTGATATATATATATATATATATATAATTTAAATTTATGCAAGAAATTATTTCTAGCCTTTATTTAAAATAATTTTGAGGTTAGAACCTTTAGAAAGAATAAAGGAATTTAACACCCAAAGTATTCCATTTTCAAACTAATTAGGTCTCATCTACTGTGTAATAAGAACCATACATGTTCTCTCTCAGTCAGTTTGATCTAATGGGACCCAAAATAGCATTTCTGCCAAAATTAGATTTGTATGTTCTCACTGGGGGTTTTATCTTAAAAATTGTTAGAGTGCACGATGAGTAACACATTATTTAGAGAGAGAGAGAGAGAGAGAGAGAAGAAATATGGGGTGGGGGTATACATCATTGATCTCTTAACTTCATGTGGGGCCCTATATGGGTTCCATCACGACATATGGCATTTGTGGGAGGCATTTAAACCTGGTAGAGCCCTCCACTCTCCAAGTTTTATCACAGCTGATTTCTTCCAGCCTTGATGAGATGGGAAAGAAAGTTTGTTTGTGGTATGACTTGAACTCAAATCCCAGAGAGCTGGAACAATTACTGGGGAAATATTCTATCCGATTCTCTGTAACAACTCTGCCAAGCTATGATAGTAGTATACCATTTTTACCCAGATACTAAATTTCCAATAACTACATGACTGGTACTTTTTTTTATCAACCTCGAATGGATGAAAATCAAAGTTGACCTCCCTCAAAATAGGTCAAATCTGCATTATAAAAACTAGACATATAAAAAATAAAAAGGTACATTCATTTGGGGGATTGGAAAATCAATTGAAATTACACCCAAAAAATATATCATTAGCTACAATGGTTTCTTTCATTAGGGATGTAATTAATTAAACATTATTTTGGGGTCACTACATTAAATAGGTTAGCTCACTCTTAGCTATACATCCTTAATGCAGAAGGCATCCCTGGAAATGGATTTTTTTTTTTTTTAAATCTCAGACTATATTTTCTCTCGCTTATTCTTAAATCTGCTAACTACATGTTTGACTTAATATATGTTTTACTGAAGAGATCTAATAAGATGAAAACATGTCTGAAGTTGACACCGTACTTACTCCCATTGCATGTCACCATTCTATTTTTTATCAGTTCGAATTTCAGAGTTGCCTCCCTTGTCTTTCCTAAGAAGGATTGCCATTAACACTAATGATGTTTCATCTATCACTGGTATATTTCAATTAAAATTCTTTGCCCCTCACTACATTAAAAATGCTAGCATGCGCCTAACTTTTTCTTTGTTTTTTTATTTAGAAAATTACCCTTTGGAAAATTTCCACATATATTTACATATTACAGAAATTTGTAAAAGGTATATTTTCTTAAATTACTAATTAAGGAAAAAGTTCTCATCTCAGAATATTGAAAGCTTTGAGTGAAGGTTTGTAGGATGTAATGATGCTTGCACAGATAACTGAAGAAATGTTTTATTTAAATAATACTATTCTACATCTTTTAGCTTCAAGAAGAATTCAAGCTGACTGCTGACTCATCATAATGTAAGTTGGGCCATTCCAAAGCTATCAGTTTACCACACATCTTCCTCACAGACTGCTGCTAACACAAACAGCCATTGTATAAACAATTCGAAAGGTTACCTACTAAAAAGAAGTCACTAAATAAGATTTACTAAGGAACTTGAAATAAATAAGTTGTATATTTCTTATCTAAATAATAACTTATGTCAGTCATTTCAGAATTATCATGATTATGGAAGAAGAAAAAAATTAGCAGCAAATTAATAAAATAAGACAAAAATTGAGATAAAATATTTAGAAGATATATTTACATGAGATAGAGTTGTGAGAGAATTTCTGTAAAAGTGTTTAGCTATGAGAAATAATTTGTGCTTTATTTAGTCTTAAATTTTTTTATTTTTTTTAATTATAAGAACAGGGATGCTTATATTGTAAATTGTTATTGAAATAATAAGTTATTTGTTTGTGGTAGTTCAATAATACTTTCAGGTCTATCAGAGTATCAATATGATGGTTCTAGACATTTAGTACCTCTTAGTGGTTTAAAGGTTTCTGATTTAAGCACAAGGTCAACAGTTCTGAGGGGGAGGAGAAAGTCAATTAAATCAATCACAGTACATTACTGGTACTTTATTTTATTGACCCCATAAGGATGAAAGACAAAGCCAACCTAGGCAGAATTTAAACTCAGAACGTAAAGGTCCATAACTCTATGCCACAAAGCATGTTGTTCAACTCTCTGCTGATCCACCAATACTGATAATAATTGTTTCTAGTTTTGGAAAAAGGCCAGCTATTACCCCAGTGTATTACTGGTTCTTTATTTTACCGACCCGGTAAAGATGAAAGGCAAAGCTAACCTTGGCGGGATTTGAACTCAGACTGTAAAGGCCCATAACTCTATGCTGCAAAGCATGGCGTCCGACTCTCTACCGATACTACCAATCCACCACCTTTATTATAATAATAATAGTTTCTGATTTAGGTACGCAGCCAGCAATTTTGGGGAGAGGAAAAAGTTGATTAAATCAACTCCAGTGTGTTACTGGTACTTTATTTTATCAACCCCTTAAGGATGAAAGGCAAAGCTAACCTCAATAGGTTTGGTCTCTGATTTAGGCACAAGGCCAACAAATTTTGGGGAGGAGAAAGTTGATTAAATCAACCCTAGTGCATTACTGGTACTTTATTTTATCAACCCCATAAGGATGAAGAGCTAAAGCTAAAGCAAATCTTGGCAGGATTTAATCTCTCTCCTTCTCTATCTCTAAGCAATCTTCCTGACTGACTTCACACTAAACTTCCACATCAAATGGGGGCTATCAGAATATAATTAATTTATCGTGAAATGGAATGTAAGAACAGCAGACTTTATTTGAATTAAATCAGATCCAGATATCTGATCAAATGGCAAAGCTGAACTAAGTGGCTAATAAAACTGATAAATTCCTGATAAAATTATTAGTTTCTTCCAGAACAACATGGAGATGAAGAAAAACAAAGTCAACTACAAACATACGAGGGTGAGCTGAAATATTCATAGGCTGACTAAACTGACTAAACCCATGCTAGCATGGAAGATAGACGTTAAATGATGATGGTGATGATGATGACTATGAAGGAGTGATGCTAGGGCTGTGAAATCTTGCATTAATAACTGCATTGTTTCTTTTCAGGGACTATGTTGAAAAATATACCTCAGTTGATCCTTCCATGAGAGTATCTTGATCAGCCTATGAACTTTTCAGCCAGCACTTGTATGTGTATATATATATATATATATACACACACATACACATATATATTCTATTATGTGTTCCAGCCAAGGGGCTGAGGCCATGCTGGGGCACTGCCATTTTTGGAAATGGCTTACAGTACTTAGAGTTCCCAAGTGGTCACCATCTAAGTACTAACTAGGCTCAACATTGCTTAACTTCAGTGATCGGACAAGAACCAATGTTTTCAGTGCGATATGGCCATAAATATATATATATATATATATATATACGATATTAACAAATGGAAACTATATTTATAAAACCATATTTATTTCATTATACATATTTCAAGGACACCAAGTTAAATTATGGTGTGCTTTCATCAGACAAAATATAATATAGATCAGTTTTATAAATAAATATTTTCTCTTTTTCTCTCTCTCCTTCTTTTTCTTTCTCTATAACCCAACGGCTTATTTTAAAATAAAAATATCCAATACTAATAATAATATAAGTAAACAACTCCACTATCGGGGAGCTTCCAACAGTAATGGTTGCATTTTTTAAGGGTATGTCAATATTTATTTATAAAACTGATCTATATTATATTTTGTCTGATGAAAGCACACCATAATTTAACTTGGTGTCCTTGAAATATGTATAATGAAATAAATATGGTTTTATAAATATAGTTTCCATTTGTTAATATCGTATTTTTACACCAAATACTTGTTGAGTGCTTTATATCAGTTATAAAAATATTTGCTTGTTGTATCCCAACAATTTAAATAGAACTTTTGCATATATATATATATATATATATATATATATATATATATATATATATACATATATAAAGGTGGGCTAAGAAGTTCATAGGCTGATAATGAAGGAGTGATTCTAGAGCTGTGAAATCTTGCATGCATTAATTTCAACCCTCAGTTGTGTCAAAGACATGACAACCTCCCTTGCGCACTCAGTAAAATGTGAGATTCTACATAAGCAAGACACTGATCCCTGGATTGTCTGGGAGATGAGTGGCCCTGCTTCAGTACTCACTTGGTTATAGTAGACCCATCCAACCCTTGCTAGCAGGGAAAGTGGGTGTTAAAACAATGTTAATGATGGTGTGTGTGTGTGTGTGTGTGTATCTACATTAGTGTTTGTGTGTGTAATAGTGTAAAATATTGCATTAAGTTGCATCCCTTTACATAAAAAGGTAACTTATCAATTTAATGGAAAGATTGATAAAATACCAGGCTAAAATAAGTCCTGGTTTCAATATAATTCACTCAAAGAAAAACCCATTGAAAATAGTGTCCGAGCATTACCACAGCCAAATGATTGAAACCAGTAAAAGAAGAAATTAAAAACAAACAAAATAGTAAATTAAGTGAATGAAAACAGAAAATAACTTCCAGAAAATCTGGGACTACTGGAAGTTAAGGCAAGCAATACAAGGCAACACCCAAAATAGAGAAATGAAAACTGTCTCTCAGACTCTCAATGAGGTTATATAGACACCAAAAAAATATGAGAGTAAAATTTCATTTCATTGACAGAAGATATGGACTAAAACCAGCAGACAACTTATACTTATATACAGCACAGTGATGTTGACTAAGTGATGTTAATATGATAGGTTGTTTAGTCAACAGTAGTTAGTGACTGGTGTGTGTATCTGTGTGTGTGTCTGTGACTACTGTTTGTGTGTGTATGTGACTGGTGTGGGTGTGTGTGGGGGGGTGTCTGGTGTGTGTATGTATGTGTGAGTGTTTGTGTGTGTGCTGGTTTTGAAGTGTAAAAGTTGGTAAAACAGGAGAAAGTATACTGCTCAACTATTGCCATCCTCGCTGTGTACTTCAGGTTTCAGTTAATATATCTTCCACTTCCTTCCTTTCTATATTAATAATCTTTCACTGTTACATACTAACTACATACACTGTTACATACTAACTACATACACTGTTACAGGCTAACCATATACGCTGTAACATACTAACTACATACACTGTAACATACTAACTACATACACTGTTACATACTAACTACATACACTGTTACAGGCTAACCATATACACTGTAACATACTAACTACATACACTGTAACATACTAACTACATACACTGTTACATACTAACTACATACACTGTTACAGGCTAACCATATACACTGTAACATACTAACTACATACACTGTTACATACTAACTACATACACTGTTACATACTAACTACATACACTGTTACAGGCTAACTACATACACTGTTACAGGCTAACTACATACACTGTTACATACTAACTACATACACTGTTACAGGCTAACCATATACACTGTAACATACTAACTACATACACTGTAACATACTAACTACATACACTGTTACAGGCTAACTACATACACTGTTACAGGCTAACTACATACACTGTTATATACTAACTACATACACTGTTACATACTAACTGCATACACTGTTACATACTAACTACATACACTGTTACATACTAACTACATACACTGTTACAGGCTAACCATATACACTGTTACATACTAACTACATACATTGTTACAGGCTAACTACATACACTGTTACAGGCTAACTACATACACTGTTACATACTAACTACATACACTGTTACATACTAACTGCATACACTGTTACATACTAACTACATACACTGTTACATACTAACTACATACACTGTTACAGGCTAACCATATACACTGTTACATACTAACTACATACACTGTTACATACTAACTACATACACTGTTACATACTAACTACATACACTGTTACATACTAACTACATACACTGTTACATACTAACTACATACACTGTTACATACTAACTACATACACTGTAACATACTAACTACATACACTGTTACAGGCTAACCATATACACTGTTACATACTAACTACATACACTGTAACATACTAACTACATACACTGTTACATACTAACCACATACACTGTAACATACTAACTACATACACTGTAACATACTAACTACATACACTGTTACAGGCTAACTACATACACTGTTACAGGCTAACCATATACACTGTCAAATACTAACCACACATACACTACTACATACACTGCCACAGATTAACCACACAAACACTGCTATATACATAACATCACAATTCACTATTTAATAACCTTCTGCATGTGGGTATGAGTGTGTGTCAGATTTAACCCTTAAGTCTGCCATTTTTCTCCTGCCCTAATATGTCAACCACCTCATAGTCCTGGCCGACAAGATGGTGAAGACATTGCCCTGGAGGACAGCAATGAAAACACACTGGAACAACCACTCCACCTCACAGAAACCGCACTGCAACCAAAAGATGGCCAATTGGCAGATTAGACAGGAGATCTTCAATCATAGTCTAACATTACTTCAATAACTTCTGTTACTCTGGACTATTTTGCTGTTTGCTACCCCTTACCAAATCCTACTCGATACACTCACCCCACCCACCCTATCATCATTTTAACTGTGTCCCATTCATAAATCCTGCACCACACCTTCTTCTTCAGCCATCCTTTTCCTCAAAATGCAACCCTCTGAAAATGTTCTTCCTATCCTTGTTTTCTTTACTGCAGTGGATGGGTGGGTGGGTGAGTTGGTGTCTATAAAGTTAATCAGTGCCATGTGTGTGTGAGTATGTGTGCGCATCTGTACATGTGTGCATGTGAGTGCAAATGTGAAAATGTAAGTGTGCATGTGTATGTGTGTGTTCTTGTGCATGTGAAAATCTTTGTGTGTGAGTGTGTATGTGCATCTCTGTGTTCATGTGAGTGCATGTGTGTATGCATGTGTGAATGGGAAAGTGCATGTGTGCCTATGCACGTGCGTGCACTTGTGCATGAGGGTGCAAATGTAAAAATGTGTGTTGTCATTGTTCATGTGTGTATACATGTGTGTACATGAGTGTGCATCTTCATTGAAACATCTTATTGAAAAACAGAACTATGTCTCAGTTTTACCATTTCTATAATTCTTTCCTGAGTCTTTGATATTTACAGAGCCTAGATTCAACAACAGACCCTTCTAACTTCTTTACAGCTTCCCTTTCTCCCTATTTTTTCTTTAAACCCTTTTATGCTTATTTTACCCCCTATTGGTCTTCCTTATTTAAACTTTTTTTATTTTATTTTTTATTCAATTATCTCTATATATCTTGTTTTGTTTTTTCCTTTTGTGTTTTGTGTTGTTTTTTTTGTTTTTGTTTCTCAGCTGTTAAGTCTTAACCCTTTAGCATTTACATTACTCTATATTTACTATTGTATTTTTGTGGTAAAAGCTTTATCTTACATAATTATCTCACATAATATCGAATCTGCGAGATTTTGATGTTATTTATTCTGAGAACAATACCTTGATGTCAGTATGAGTACCACGTATAGCCGGTTTAAACAGAAAGAGGTGAGGGAATTCTGGCCAGATATGGCCAGTTTAAATGCTAATGGGTTAATGATATAATATTATACAAAACTCAATAACACACACAGACAGAGTGTGTGTGTGCAGCCTTACAACAAATTTATAATACGTAACATTAACACCAAATTATTTCCTCCTGGTTACAGATAGAAACCTGATGTCAATACAAACGAGTAACAGCCACAAGTGTTCCTATGAATCATAACTACAATACAACAACAACAACAGCAACAACTGAAGCAACAACAACAGCAGCAACAACAACTGCAACATCCATTATGGAAATATTTCCATAAAGAAGAAGATAAGAATAGCAAAGTCCTTAAATATTAATTAACATTAAAGATTAATTGTTTCAAAGAGAATATATATATATATATGTATATGCATGTATATATATATATATATGTATATGTATGTATATTTGTTTCAAAGAATAATTACATACATACATACATACATACATACATACATACATACATACATACATACATACATACATACATACATACATACATACATACATACATACATACAAATATATATATATATGCATAACAGATTTATTTTCTTTAATGTTTTGGCTTTCATGTCCTTTGAGACTCTTGGGGTGAAAGTGGTTGATGTTCTTCTTGAGTAAACTGCAAATCAACAACTGCATAGAAAAACATGGCCATGGAAAGAATTCCAGAGGACTGATGTTTTGGGGGAAGGCTTGGCATGTTGCTCCAGTACATTCCACTGAGAGTTAGTACCAGCAGTAGCTGGGGAGTTAATCTTGCAAGAGGCTGGCATCCTGTCCAGGAAGTGTCTTGTACTCTTAGTCGCTTAATGCCAAGGAAATTGAGGAAAAGCACCAGCCTCATGAGCCTTAAGTTTAGAACAGACTTTCAATAGAATTAAGAAGCTTAATTTTAATGGATGAAACTTTTGGTTAGGAAGTTAGACTTTTGATTATAATTGTTTCTACTTTTGGCACAAGGCCAGCAATTACCCAGTGCATTACTGGTACTTTATTTTATCGACCCCGTAAGGATGAAAGGCAAAGTCAACCTCGGCGGGATTTGAACTCAGATCGTAAAGGGACGTAACTATGCTGGAAAGCATGGCGTCCGACCCTCTACCGACTTTTGATTATAATGTCATTTGTTTGGTTCCTGGACAAGGTGCTGTACTGTGTTCTTGAGCAAAACATTTTATTTCATATTGCTCCAGTACACTTAGCTGAAAGTGAGTACCAGCAGTAGCTGGGGAGTTAATCCTGCAGTAGACTATTGTCCTATCCAGGGAGTCTTATACTCTCAGTTGCTTAACACCCAGGAAACCAGGAATAAGTACCAGCTTGATTAGCCTTTGGGTTAGAACAAACTTTAACTGAGTACAAGACCCTATAGCAGGGTAATGAGGGGCTAAGGGGTACCTAAGACTGGTGGGCCTGGTTGGAGAGGAAAACAAAATCACCCAGCTCTGAGGAAATAACACATCTGTAGGTCAGAGGTTAAGATGTGTAGGGGTGAGTGATTCTGTGCCAGTCAGTAGGAGGCATTTTTTTTGGGGGGGGGGGAGGGGGGGATGAAAGTTCTGTGTGTATGTGTGTGTGTATATGTGTGTATGAGCAGCAGCAGTATCATTAATGAAGACAGAGTTTACATGTGTGTGTGTGTGTGTGTGTGTGTAAAGTATTTTCTAACCCTAAAGAGGAAGTTCAGATTATAAAATGGGGTTTTAGTTAATAAGGAAATAGAAAAAAATCTTTAAGAAAAAAAACAAGTTGAAACTAGAGTGTAGCCATATTTTCATTGAGGCAGACACACACCACATATCCATACACACACACACCACATATCCATACACACACCACATATCCATACACACACACACCACATATCCATACATACACACACCACATATCCATACACACACCACATACATAGGAACTATAGCAGAATGGGAACCTATGAGTAAGATGTGGTCATCTAACATGTCTAGGCTTTGAACATGACAACCCATCTTACATCATATAGCTGTATGTGTATGTATATATATATATATATATGTGTGTGTGTATATATATATATATATATATATATATATATATATATATATACATATATATGTGTGTATATATATATATATATATATATATATATATACATATATATGTGTGTATATATATATATATATATATATATATATATACATATATATGTGTGTATATATATATATATATATACATATATATGTGTGTATATATATATATATATATATATATATATATATATATATATATATATACATATACATATACATATATATATACATATATATATATATATATACATATACATATATATATACATATACATATATATATGTGTGTATATATATATATATACGTTTGTATATGTATATATATATATATACGTTTGTGTATATATATATATATATATACGTTTGTGTATATATATATATATACGTTTGTGTATATGTATATATATATATATATGTTTGTGTGTGTATATATATATATATATATATATGTTTGTGTATATATATATATATATATGTTTGTGTATATATATATATATATATGTTTGTGTATATATATATATGTTTGTGTATATATATATATATATGTTTGTGTATATATATATATATATATATATATATATATATATGTGTGTGTATGTGAGATCATTACCAGTTTCTAAATGTTAGGGTATAAACTTCAATATCTAAGACAAGTATTCCCTTCTTTACAGTCATATAAACATCATTTAAGACTTTCTAGTGTTCCCTTCCTTCCATTATTATGTCACACATTGCTACTCCTTCTCTCTCTCTCTCTCTCTCTCTCTGCCTTACACAATTTGCCACAATTCTTCTCATATGATTCCCTATTTCATACATTGCCTCTCCCCCTCTCTTTATTTACTCTATGTTTTTTCTCTCTCTCTCTCCCCATATATATATATATATATATATATATAATTACATAAACAGAGAAAGCTATTAGCGATACTCCGACCAAATTCCAACTCACTCAACAAACATTAGGAAATACCGGAGTATATTCCCAATTAAACGTTCAGAGTGCTAACTATATTGTATTGTGTGGATAATTGGCTGTATTAATTCATATGAGATATATTAAAAATCTCATTGTGTATATATATATACCCTTGCAAGCAGGGAAAAGCGGACGTAAAATGATGATGATGATATATCATCATCATCATTTTACGTCCGCTTTTCCCTGCTTGCAAGGGTGAGATGGGAACTGATA
>OZ024749.1:51423486-51429752 GCA_964016885.1 Eledone cirrhosa
CCACCATCACCACCACCACTACACCCCATCACTACCATCACCATCACCACCACCATTACCACCACTACCACTACACCCCACCACCACCACCATTACCATCATCACTGCCACTACACACACTACATCCCACCACCACCACCTTCACCATCACCTTCACCATCACCTTCACCATCACCACCACCATCATTACTACTAGCTTCCCTCCTACTTCCTTTCTCCCTGCCTCTCTCTCTCCCTCTCTCACACACACTCGCACCCCACCCCTCCTCTAGCAGATATGTGGTTACTACTCCACCCAAAACCAACTTGATGCACCACACCCCACCGCCACCACCACCACCAAGCCCTCTTCACGTCATCATTTCAGACCCTCAACCAACCACCCAGTCCTTTCCTCAACCACCACCCTCCACCTCCCAATAATTTCTTCTAGGAACTGCTGCATTCATCACTCCCCTCACCCTTGATCTACCCCCTTTCCACACACTCCACCACCACCATCATCCTCCACCCACCTCCACCACCTCGTCACCTTGTTGGAACTCCCTCAAACTCACGCCCCACCACCACCACATACTCCAACACCACCACCACGAAACCACCACTACCTCGACACCACCACCACCACACACTCCATTACCACCATCACCACGACACCCTCTTCATCTACCCACACTCACCATCACACACCACCACCACCACCATCTCGACACCACCACACCACCACCACCACACACACCACCACCACGACACCACGACACCACCACCACCACGACACCCTCTTCATCTACCCACACTCACCATCACACACCACCACCACCACCATCTCGACACCACCACACCACCACCACCACACACACCACCACCACCACCACGACACCACCACCACCACGACACCCTCTTCATCTACCCACACTTACCATCACACCACCACCACCACCTCGACACCACCACACCACCACCACCATCACGACACAATCATCACGATACCCTCTTCATCTACCCACACTTACCATCACACACCACCACCACCACCACGACACCACCACACCACCACCACCACGACACCATCACCACGACACCATCACCACGACAAACTCTTCATCTACCCACTCTCACCACCACCACGACACCATCACGACACCATCACCACGACAAACTCTTCATCTACCCACTCTCACCACCACCACGACACCATCACGACACCATCACCACGACAAACTCTTCATCTACCCACTCTCACCACCACCACGACACCATCACCACCACCAGTGTCACCCTCATTGGAACTCCCTCAAAGTCACACTTCCTGCCAAATGTCAACCTTCAAATATTGAAACCGAGTAACAACCACACAGAACGCAAATAAAAATAAAAATAAAAATAAAAATAAAAATAAAAATAAATTCCAACAGTCTGGAAAAGTCTTTCAATGTTGGATATAGTACTACTAATAATATTAATATAATAACAATATGGTACCCTGGAAGCGTCGAGTGGTTCAAGATTGGTGGGGTACCTAAGTTTTCCCTGGGTGGTTCTCCACCCTCACTCCATTGGAGATTTTATTGGTGTAATTATATTGTTAATTGTTTTTTGTTAATTTCTTATTTTTTTTACTCAATTTTATTTTATTGTAATCCCCCACCCCCAACTGTCCCTGTCTTTGTATTGTCCCCTATTTGTGGACCCTTGTGGCCAATAAAGAAATTATTACTATTATTTCTATTATAATTAGGGCGGTGAATTGGCAGTATCGGTAGAGGGTTGGACGCCATGCTTTGACGCATAGAGTTACGGCCCTTGCCATTCTGAGTTCAAATCCCGCCGAGGTTAACTTTGCCTTTCATCCTTACGGGGTCGATAGAATAAAGTACCAGTAATGCACTGGATCATTGCTGGCCTTGTGCCAAAAGTAGAAACAATTATTTCTATTATAATTATTAATGGCTTTGTCTTTCATCTTTACCGGTTCGATAAAATAATGTACCAGTGATGCACTGGGAACCGGTTTAATCTTTAATCGATGTTTCCCTTTTCACCAAAATTGTTGGCCTTGTGCCTAAATTAGAAACCAATTTTTTAACATCCGCTTTTCTATGCTAGGATATATATGTGTATATATATCATCATCATCATCATCATCATCGTTTAACGTCCATTTTCCACGCTAGCATGGGTTAGACGTGTTGTCCCATTTGAGGCAAGTTAGGTCAGGTGACCGTATCTTACTCACTGTAAGAATGAAAGACAAAGCTAGGTAGGATTTGAACCGAGAATGTAAAGGGCCGTAACTATATGCCACAAAGCATGTTGTCTGATACTGTACTGATTCTGCCAGTTCACTACCCTTAACATGCCAACACAAGAACAAGAATGAAGGGTTCATTCTACTGACATGACTTTTTAAATGAGGCTTGTTTGCATAATTGCAAACGAATCGAATGTTATTATTAATATTCGAAAAACTCAGATTACATTTATTAGAGAGAGAGCGAGAGAGAGAGAAAGAGAGAGAGAGAGAGAGAGGGGGAGAGAGAGAGAGAGAGAGAGAGATATTACCGCCACCATATATCTATATCTATCAATATATCATCATTTTTATGTCTACCTTTCATATATATATATATTTATATAATTTACAATATTTAAAATATTGAATTTTCTCAAGAATATTTCCAATTTAATTGATAATTCGTCTAAAATTTCTAAAATCAGAACCGTGACCATTTTAGGCATTGGTATTCTAGCTAGTAATCAACTGTCAGAACTGTCTCGTGTATATAGCTGATGTGTTAGTGTGCATATTTATATATATATATATATATGTGTGTATGTATATCTCGTATATATATATATACGTAAGTATGTATGTGCCTGTGTATGTGTGTCTGTGTTTGAGTGCACGCACCTGTATGTATATATATATATATATATATATATATGTGTGTGTGTGTATATATATTACAAATTGAATAACGTTTGGAAATGTCCAACAGAAATTCCATTGTTCGACTCACCGATTGATTCTACAAGATGCTAGGGAATTATCTTAGTTGTTTATTTTGTAAATAATTATCTATTACGTATAAATGTGTGCATGTGTGTTTCTGCGAGTGTGTATGTATGTGTATGTATATCTGTGTTTATGTTTGTGTGTAAGTGTGAAAGTACCAGGTGTCATTTGATGGGATATTTTGTTTAGAATTTATTTAAAAGTTAATTTTCCACTAGACTTCATTTCATCTTTTATCGTTTATTTCTTAAATTATATCTTTTAAAAAAAAAACTTTTTCAAAATTATTTTTGTGTATACACGCTAGATTGTCTAAATGGATCAACAGTTTGTAAATAACTATTTAGGGAAGGAGATATTTTAAAAAAATATAGATCTATGAAAATAATAAAATATCTTTTTGAAAATTCATGACAGAAATTGTTGATTAAAAGTTTAAATCGTTTGAAATGTCTCTTGTTCTAGAATCGTGTTTCCTTAGAACGTCATTCGCCATGTTTTTTCTCAAATAATGATTGCTCCCTCGTTCTCCTCATCCTTCAGTGTTGCTTCTTTTAAAAGTTAAGAATAAATAATTTTTTTGTATTTATTTATTACATAAGTAGTTTTCTTAGTTTCCTTTCTCTTTTACCTTTCTTTTTTTTAATATTTTTAACATTTTAGAGGGGGGTTTAATATTTTTAAGAAAATATAATAAAGTATAAATATATAAATATATTTGAATTTGCAGACGACGTTTGTAAATGTCGTGTCTGGACATTTTTAAATGATCGAAATATTAATCAGTATTCCTTCCACATACTTTAAAACAATAATTAGTTAGAGTAATTAATTATCTAATGAGTTGATTTGCTTCAATAAAATTCCAACTACAAGCTACATTATTCATTTGTTTATATTCACAGAAAAAAAACCTTTTTTTTGACAAGTATTTTCACAAAAGAATCATATACGTTTTTTTTTTTCCATCGATTTGAAGTTTTAAAAGTTCTGTAAATGTTTTATAAATCGATTATCAAAGCATTGAAAACTAATCGATATTTCTACGATTATATTATCTTCATACAAAAGGTCATACCGTTAAGAATATAAAAAGATTATCGATATTTTAGTGTTTAAAAAGAAAAAACTATTTATTGCGCTAGTAATACTTACATAGATTAGATTTTACGATCATTTCCCGACAAATGAAAGATTAAAACGGGACAAGTTATCAAGAAAGACACCATTGATGAAGAATATGAGAACGAAGAGAGATAGAAAGATGAAAAGTTTTTGTGTAAAACTTACCGCTTCTGTTTCCTCAAATCTCACCGCCAGTAAAATTAGCAAAATGCTGGAAACAAAACACTTGGCTAAAGGCTTTCCGTCCATTATAAATTTGTTTATAACTTGATTAAAAAAGTACCTATCCTTTCTTCGGACTTAATATTTAACATCATCCAGAAAAGAAAAGTCTTAGCCGCAAACGTTAAGAAAGTTTCTTTTGCTAAAGCTCGAGACGTACATTAGATACACACCTCCATGTTGTCTCAAAACGGAGGCTGACACATGGTTAGACGGTGAGAGAAAATTATTCGTTCACTCCTCCGACACTCTTTAACTCCGCCCACCAACTTAGGCAACCAGCGCTTTCTAACATTTGTTTTATCATATTATTTTTATTATTATTAATATTATATTATATTATATCATATAATATTATTTAACTAGTTTTTTTTTAAACGACATATTAATTATCAATCGATATTTCATCATCATCATTATATTATATTATATAATAATATTTAACTATTTTTTAAATGACATTAATTATTAAATATTTCAACATCATCATCATCCATCATCATCATCATCATCATCATCATCATCATCATCATCATCATCACCATCATCATCATCATCATCATCATTTTTATTTTTTATTTATATAATAATAATTATTATCAATATTAATATTATTAAAATAATTTATCAAAATTACTTAAATTTGGTTGGCGGTGTGGGAGGGGGGGGGGGGGGTCGTTTGTTTTTATTTTTTCTTTCGTTGATTTTTTTTTGTTATGTTTTGTTTTTTATGTCTGTTTTGTTTTAAATCACATCGACTGGTTAGATAGAAATACATACTTTAGGAAAAACTAGTTTTTCTACAGTAAATTAAGGTCATTTCTAAGTGACATGTTTTATAAAAATAAATATATATATATATATACCATAAAACTAACGAATATAAAGTTCATTCATTATTTTATTTTATTTTTATTTTATTTTATCTTATTTTTTTCAATGTTAGTAACAGACAAGAAGGAAAAAAATACAAATTTATTTTAAAAAAATAATAAATATAAATATATATGGTGGTGCCCCAGCTATGGTCTCAACCCCCTCGGCTGGAACGCAAATAAACAAATAAATATATAAAAAAATATATATCACATATTTTATTAATTGGCAAAATTAAAATATATATATAATTATATGCGATTAAGGATGTCCCTTCTTATTTCTACATATGTATAAATAATTTTTTGTGAAAATTGTTATTATATTTTTAGATAATTTAGTTTTTTTTTTATTTATTTTATATTAAATAAAAATTTCGAAATGAAGTTCAGTAACATATTGTTGTAGTTATTGTTATTGTCGTCGCTTATACGTAGTTTTAGCCGAGCAGCTGTCTTTTAGCAAGAAAAAAAAAACCGGGAGATTGAGGTGGGGGGGGTTTCCGCATAGCTCCGCCCATCAATTAAATCAACGAACTTTGCAGTATCTAAGTGAGGCATATTGAAGTAGTTTTCTTGAGGTGAGTGAATCTATGGCTGAAAGTAGCTAGTGGTAACGGGCTGTTACTTTTACAGGACTAGTTGATTCTTGTAGGTGCCATTTTTTTTCCACTTTGCTACCCACCGGTGGTGTGCAAGTGGAAGAATTTTGATCTTTAAGTAAATTTGAAGACGGCAATTTTTACATCGAATATTTTAAGCGCGAGAAACTACAGAGAAAAATATAGCTCCCGATGTTATTAGAAAGCTTCTGAAAATGTATTATCAATCTAACAAATTAATACTTTCAGGGTAAGTTTCTTTTTTTATTTTTATACTTTGAAAAAAACATAGTTAATTTTTTTTTTTTTATATATATATATATGTATTTATATATATATGTATTTATATATGTATCTTCTTTTCAAGAATTTCGCGTTATAATTCTTTTTATCGGCTTGTCCATCAGATTTTTGTTTCTATCATCG
>OZ024749.1:51434952-51447452 GCA_964016885.1 Eledone cirrhosa
ATATATAGGCATTTAGAAATATATGTATTATATGTATATATATGTATGTATATTATAATATAACATATATACATATATTTCTAAATGCATATATATATACATATACATATATTTCTAAATGCCTTATATATATTATCGTTCAAGGAAATGACAAAACAGAAGTACAAAATTATTAGTTTCACGCTTTATATGGAAAAGGGGAAAGAAAGTTCAACATATGTATGTGTATATATCTATCTATATATATCTATCTATATATATATTCATATATATTTATCTATAATATATATATTATATATTATATATATATATGAAAATAATAGGCTGCCCGTTGCAAATGGTGGGGCATGTGAAAAAGTAGGTCCTTCATCAGTGACCCTCCAACCCGTCCCAGGCATTTCATCGCTTTAAGGGCCATATGCCTCAGGTTGGTGCGAACAACGGCTAAAAAAAGTCGTTGGGACACGTAAACAAAGGGGACGCCAGGGTTAGTATACGTGTGTGTGTGTTGGATTAATAACCTCTCACCATAACAAATAAGAAAGATGTATTAAAGACCAACATACATAAACTATAACCCACAAACTTCCTAACAGACAACTTGATGTATTAGATGCCATAATGAGAGATACAAAATATATGTTTTACCACACAAGCAGCAGCTGGGACGACATGAAACCACTGGTAGTTTACTTCGCTGGTTGTATTACTAAATTCAACACTGATTCAATATAGATAGGCTGAAGTAGGATGGGTTTTTATCTAACTGACAAGCCCTACAAGCTATTGTATATCTTCTCAAAAAAAAAAATCTATTTCTTTAAAGGGGACCTATAAGATAGTTTACTTATATATATGTGTGTGTGTGTTGTTGTTGTTGTTGTTGTTGTTATTGGATTGGCAGTATCAGTAGAGAGTCGGACGCCATGCTTTGCAGCAAAGAGTTATGGCCCTTTATGGTCTGAGTTCAAATCCTGCCAAGGTTAACTTTGCCTTTCATCCTTATGGGGTCAATGAAATAAAGTACCAGTAATACACCGGGATAATTCCTGGCCTTGTGCCAAATGTAGAAACAATTATTATTACTATTATTATTATTATTTATCTAATTTATGTATGTATTATTTATTTGTGAACAATAGCATCATTGGTTACAGGTTTAATGGTTCACTGCATTTCTGGCAGTTAAAGGGAGCAGGGAGTGTCTGTAACTTGATGCAGAACAAATATGTTAAAGCATTCCACCCATAAACCACTAGTTTTTGTTGTTGTTGTTTTCATTTCTTATCATTGTGTATGTTCTTCAATGGAATTTTGATACATTAGCAATATAGAAAAATGTTTAAATTAAATTATTTTTAAAAATACATGTTTACCTCGGATTACGTTGTTTTGAGTTTCGTCATTTTCAATGTTACAGTGGTTTTTCTTAATTTCATATGGCAAAAATAAACCTTCTGTTATGTCAATTGATTCAACTTTATGTCGGTCTGCCAAAAATATCAAACCATAAAAAAAATCATTTAAAAAAACAATATAAACTTATAAAATCATACTTAACCCTTTAGCATTTAAACTGGCAATATCCGGCCAGAATTCTCTCACCTCTTTCTGTAACTTTCTGTTCAAACTGGCTGTAACTGGCCACTCATACTGATATTAAGGTATTGTTCTCAAAATAAATAACAGAAATCTCATAGATTCGATATTATGTAAGATAATTATGTGAGATAAAGCTTTTACAGAAAGGGCCGTAACTCTATGCGTCAAAGCATGGCATTTGACCCTTTACTAATACTGCCAATGTAGGGAATACTTATTAGTGGTTTATAGGGAGAGGGGGGATAATTTGACTTAGGTCTTGACCTCTGGAACCAATCAACTGTATAGGGTGAAGTATATCTGTATACAAAAGTCACTTGAAAAGTTCATAGGCTGACCAAAATACTCTCATGGAATGACCAAATGAGGTTTATTTTTCAACATAGTCCCTGAGAAAAAAAACTTCTGTTCCTTCCTTCTGTTCCTTCACTGATCCCAATTAAATATACTTGTTAACAATGGAATTTAAAGAAAGAGAAAATACAGTGAGAGAGACTGTGTATGAAAGACAGATAGATATCAGCAAGTAACACCTGAAGTTTATTGCCAACCGTTGTGGCTAGCTTGTATGTATGTTACTTGAGACACCGTTTGTCAACCAAGACGTTATATGTTCAGAAAAATTGTTCGTGAAGTGATTTGTTTGTGATGAGAGCTGTTCGTGAACCAAAATGTTCGTGAACCAAAATGTTCGTGAACCAAAATGTTCGTGAACTAATGTTTTTGTGAACCGAGGTTCGACTGTATTTTAGTTTTCAGGCTAAAAACTGCTGATTCCAGTGACAAGAATGAAGAAAGCAAGACATCTAAATACCATCTGTTCTAACAGCTTTTACTGTCTAAGATATGCTTGCCTGGAAAACAGCTGCATAATAGTGTGTGTGTATATATATATATGTGTGTGTGTGTGGGTGTATATATATATATGTTTGTGTGTGTGTATGTATGTATATATATATATATATGTTTATGTGTGAGTGTATATATATATATATATATGTTTGTGTGTGTATATATATATATGTTTGTGTGTGTATATATATATATGTTTGTGTGTGAGTGTATATATATATATATATATATGTTTGTGTGTGTGTGTATATATATATATATATGTTTGTGTGTGTATATATATGACTGTTCTTTTAACTTATAATTGTATACACACACACACACACACCCATACGTACAGACACCCACAGACATACTTACCTGTATATAGATATGTATGTGGATGTGTGTTTGTGTGAGCGTTTGCATTAGTGTGTGTGTGCATGTGTGTTTGCTGTGTGTTGGTATGTGCATGTGTATCTGTGTGTGTGCATGTGTGTAGGTGGATATGTGTATGTACATGTGTGTATGTGAGCATGTATGTGAGCATGCATGCATGTGTGTGTGTGTGTGTGTGTGTGTGTGTGTGTGTGCATTATAGTTCTGAGATTTCATCTCTTTCACAAATGTGTTTTCCAAGACTGTCACTGGGTCTGTAAATAATTGCTGAAGTACATACAAAATACAGTATTTATAGCTAACAATATATGTGTGACTGTGTGTGTGTTTAAGACACTGTCTCTTTTTATGAGGTACATGCTAGTATTGTGCCTGTGGACGCCATGTGGCTATATTGTTAAGAATTTCCCTTCCAAATCCTGAAGTCTCAGGTTTGATCCCACTGTATGGTGTCATACAAAATTCAGTATATATAGCTAAGAATATGTGTGGCTGTGTGTGTATTTATGATGCTGTCTCTTTTTTATAAGGTACATGCTTGTAAATGTATGTGCTTGAGCATAGGATCGGATTTAGGTTTTGTGGGGCCCAGGGCACTCCAGGTTTTTTGGTGGGGAGTTCCTCATACACAAAAAATTAGAATACATGGCAAACCCCCCAATTTTAGATATCTAAGTTAGCTTGGTGCAAGTAATTGGAATTGAAAAGTTATACATACAGGTATTAAATTCAAAAATTCTAACCATCCTAAAACTAAAAAGCCGAGCTGAGGGCACAAATAAATTGCTATGGCCATCGCTGGTAGGGCCCCCCACTGCAGGGGGCCCAGGGCATGTGGATGCAGTATGGCTATATCGTTCAGAATTTCATTTCATAATCATTAGGTCCTAAGTTTGTTATGTCCAAATTCTTCATTGATTAATTTGAATACGGTGTATTTTATGAGAAATAAGGAAATGAAAGGGTTAGGAGGTATCTTGTCTGCAACCACCGTCTGGGATCCTGATACCTGGTGCAAACATTTAGACTAGGGCTCCTGTCTGGGAGTACTTCCTTTCTATTCCTACCACAAATCTTTGAATCCCTGAAAAATTCGACAAAATTACTGCCTTTCTTCTTCTGACAACCATGAAAAGAAAAACACGTCTACCCCCTTTTATTCAAAAGAATAATACTTGCATTAATATATTTCTTAAGTATAAAAAAGTATAAAAATAATTTTAATAAAAATATTATAATATTTCAAGGGATGTAACTCTAATATGAATAGCAAAGAGTTATGTTTCTTAGTTTTGAGTACATAACACTTATTCCATATTTTTAGGATAGTAAATACCTTGTGTTGTTGTTGATTTTTTTACATATAACTTAGCTAAGGAAAGAGGTGCCCATGATATTTTAAAGGGCTTCCTACACTTGTGGTTTGAAGGAAAGACGTTAACCTCAGACTAGACAACCTGGTCTAAATTTTTGCAACGTAATGGACTCTGCTAAGGGCCTAGTGATGATATAAACAGAAACAAAGTGTCAAACTAAATAAAGTAGATTCTCCTATTTTAAGTTCTATAATGATCTGGCACACGGAAAAGCCAAACTCCCTTTGTCATCATCTCCATCTCTCTCACCCTCCTCATCTCTCTGTATTATGGGTAGATGGGGTCCCATGTGCTGGCCGCACAACTGCCCCTGCGGACAGAATGGAGAAGGCGTTTTCCCGGAGGATGGTAAATGAAATGCACTGGAAGAGCCATTCCATCTAGTGAGGCTCACACCTGCGGCTGGCCAGCTCAGTGCCTATGGTTGTAAGTAAGGAGGTAACCCTAGGGCTAAGGATACCAGAAATCTCCACTGTTAATGACCGCAAACCTGTCAGAGAATAACTGGTACTTGGAGATGATGATGAGGATGATATTAAACCTGATTCTGGATTAAGAGTAAGACAAGGGAATGGTGGTCCCTATGATGGGTTTACACTCACAGGTTTTACTTATACTGAATTTCATTTACAATATATAGGAAAAGTGAACCAAGGACAATGCCCCAGCATGGCCTCAACTGGAACTGGTAAAAGAGTATAAATAATGTTGATGATGATGATGATATATTCCATACCCCAAAGTAGCAAAACAACATTAATTACACAAACTGGAATACAAACATGTTTTATTTCTAATTAACACACTTGCACTTAAATATACACACTTAAGGGCCCCTCACAGAATCAAAAACACCTCTCATGTATATGTACACACATACACATATACACATGCACATATATTTAAGCATAAACTGCTACACACACCCTCATGTATAGACACACATATGCACACACACTTAACACCTACACATATTTAAATATAAGCAGTTAAACATGCCACATATGTGCACATAAACACACATGTACATATATTTAAATATATACACTTAAACACCCTTTATGTATAGACACAAACACCCACCCACACACATTGAACTTAACATACATATATTTAAACATACACACACAAACATAACATACAAATACACACTTAACATACACATTTAAACATACACACTTAACATACACATTTAAACATACACACACACACTTAATAAACACACATTTAAACATACACACTTAAACATAACTGTTTCTACTTTTGGCACAAGGCCAGCAATTACCCCAGTGCATTACTGGTACTTTATTTTATCGACCCAGTAAGGATGAAAGGCAAAGCTAACCTTGGCAGGATTTGAACTCAGAACATAAAGGGCCATAACACTATGCTGAAAAGCATGGTTTCCGACGCTCTACCAATTCTGCCAATCTACACTTAAACATAATAATGATGATGCTAGATATTACATAGGTAGATAAAGATGATGATGATGACAGAGAAAATGATGACAATGATAAGGCTGATAACTATGTTGGTATAGAGAAGTAGTGCCCATAGCCCTTATTGACCCCTACTCCTCCTACCCTACCCACACACTCCCTCCCAGTCTGATGAGATTGATACAGATCATCTACCATACTCTGAACGCCTTGATTCCCTGGACATGGATACAATGAAGCTCCAATGTCAGGCAACTGACTTGGTAAACACTCACAAAATTATTAACCATCTTGCCAACAACAACCCTGAGTACCCTTTTGATTTCCATGTGTCTAACACACGTGGGCATGCCCACAAAGTCAGAAAACAACACAGCTCCCATGACTTTCGGAAACATTTTTTCACCACGCTCAGAGTTGCTGAAGCATGGAACAAACTACCTACATCAGTTGTTAGCTGTCGAAACACTGCATCCTTTAAAACCTCCATGCTTCCTGAAATTCGCCAGCACTGTACCTGATATCCACCCCACCCAACCTCCGTACACGTGCATGCATGTGTGTCGTGACTCATACACTGTTCATTTTCCTGACGTTTATGCATTGTTCTGTGTACTATGCATCCACCTTTGATGAATTGTAGTGCACCTGAGCACTGTACACAATAATTTCATTATTATTATTATATTATATTCAAGGGCGGTGAATTGGCAGTATCGGTAGAGGGTCGGACATGCTTCCCAGCATAGTTACGTCCCTTTACGATCTGAGTTCAAATCCTGCCGAGGTTAACTTTGCCTTTCATCCTTACGGGGTCGATAAAATAAAGTACCAGTAATGTACTGGATAATTGCTGGCCTTGTGCCTAAAATAGAAACAATTATTATTATATTCATATCTACTTGAAGATTTGGTTGATCAAAAGTCCTTACTGAAATAATCCTTTTAATAATAAACACCAATAAAGACAGTTTTTTTCAGTCGACTTAATCGACTTTCCCCTCCCTACAAATTCCACCCCAAACAAAAAATATTGGCCGAGTGCCTAAATCTGAAAGCATTATTTAGTGGATTGGCAGTATCGGTAGAGGGTCGGACATGCTTTCCAGTGTAGTTACGTCCCTTTACGATCTGAGTTCAAATCCCGCCGAGGTTAACTTTGCCTTTGATCCTTACGGGTCGATAAAATAAAGTACCAGTAATTATACTGGTATACTGGGTAATTGCTGGCCTTGTGCCAAAAAGTAGAAACAATTATTTAATTACAGTAAAAAGTGGGCACAGTTTGTTGGTTTACTATTTTCCACTAGAACATTCTAGAACTCTTAGAAATGCCACAGTAATGTCACCTCTTATAGAGAATATAAACAAGCATGTATGTGTGTGTATATATATTGTCTGTCACTGTTGTGATATATGTGTGTGTGTATATATATGTGTGTGTCTGTCACTGTTGTGATATATGTGTGTGTGTATATATATGTGTGTGTCTGTCACTGTTGTGATATATGTGTGTGTGTATATATATGTGTGTGTCTGTCACTGTTGTGATATATGTGTGTGTGTGTATATATGTGTGTGTCTGTCACTGTTGTGATATGTGTGTATGTATATATATATGTGTGTGTCTGTCACTGTTGTGATATATGTGTGTATGTATATATATATATATATATATATGTGTGTGTGTGTGTGTGTGTGTCACTGTTGTGATATATGTGTGTATGTATGTATATATGTGTGTGTCTGTCACTGTTGTGATATGTGTGTATGTATATATATATATGTGTGTGTGTGTCACTGTTGTGATATATGTGTGTATGTATATATATATGTGTGTCACTGTTGTGATATATGTGTGTATGTATATATATATATGTGTGTGTCTGTCACTGTTGTGATATATGTGTGTATGTATATATATATGTGTGTCACTGTTGTGATATATGTGTGTATGTATATATATATATGTGTGTGTCTGTCACTGTTGTGATATATGTGTGTATGTATATATATATGTGTGTCACTGTTGTGATATATGTGTGTATATATATATATGTGTGTGTCTGTCACTGTTGTGATATATGTGTATGTATATATATGTGTGTGTCTGTCACTGTTGTGATATATGTGTGTATGTATATATATATATATATGTGTGTGTGTATATATGTGTGTGTCTGTCACTGTTGTGATATGTGTGTGTATGTATATATATATATGTGTGTGTGTGTCACTGTTTGATATATGTGTGTATGTATATATGTGTGTGTGTCACTGTTGTGTTATATGTGTGTATGTATATATATGTGTGTGTCTGTCACTGTTATATGTGTGTGTCTGTCACTGTTATGATATATGTGTGTATGTGTTTTCATCAATGTTATATGTGTATGTATATATGTGTGTCTGTCTCTGTTATGATGTGTGTGTATGTCTATGTGTGTCCAGTGTTATGTGTATATGTATATATGTGTCCATCAGTGTGTATGTATGCTTCCATCAGTATTGTGTGTGTATATGTATATGTATTTTCATCAGGGCTATATGTGTATGTATATATGTGTGACCATCAGTGCTATGTGTGTATGTATATATGTGTGACCATCAGTGCTATGTGTGTATGTATATATGTGAGACCATCAGTGCTATGTATGTATGTATATATGTGTGACCATCAGTGCTATGTGTGTATGTATATATGTGAGACCATCAGTGCTATGTATGTATGTATATATGTGTGACCATCAGTGCTATGTGTGTATGTATATATGTGAGACCATCAGTGCTATGTGTGTATGTATATATGTGAGACCATCAGTGCTATGTGTGTATGTATATATGTGTGACCATCAGTGCTATGTGTGTATGTATATATGTGAGACCATCAGTGCTATGTATGTATGTATATATGTGTGACCATCAGTGTTATGTGTGTATGTATATGTGAGACCATCAGTGTTACATGTGTATGTATATATGTGTGACCATCAGTATTATATGTGTATGTATGTTTTCATCATGGTTATCAGCATCTAGATGTTTATATATGTATGTACATAAATATATATGTACAAGCATCTCTTTCAATCCAGTGTCTCTCTCTCTCTCTCTCTCTCCATATATATATATATATATATATATATATAGAGAGAGAGAGAGAGAGAGAGAGAGAGAGAGAGAGAGAGAGAGAGAGAGAGAGAGAGATGTATACAAAATGCATATATACATATAAATACATAGATATATAGATATATATATTTATATATATTTATATATATATATATATATATATATATATATATATATATGTATATATATGTATATGTAGTTGTGTGTTTTGTGTATATACCTTCATGTAGCTCTCTAGATGTTAGTGTGTGAGATTGTGTTGGGGTGGTTTATCATTTCAACTGCAGTTATTATATTAACCAACTAAATGTCAAATGTTTTACTTTGAAATGGAAATAACATTCATTTAATGTCTCCATCACCAAAAGAATTAACATAGCTCTCTCTCTCTCTCTCTCTCTCTCTCTCTCTCTCTCTCTCTCTCTCTCTCTCTCTCTCTCTCTCTCTCTCTCTCTCTCTTTCTCTCACACACACATCTATCAATGAAACTTCAATATAAAGAATATATTTCTATCAGTTTGTGAAGAAATTCTTAGCTAATATTTCAAATTATCAACTATTGATAAATTCTTCAATGTTTTATAGAAAAACTTTTTTTACCAATACTATTATTATTATTATTATTATTATTATTGTCATCATTAAACATGGCGAGAGAGAAAGAAATTGAGAGGCATCGTCAGCTAAAAATGGCTGTATTGAATTACATCTCTTTACCTCCTAAATTTAAAGCCTTCTCATGTCAACAATGTGTTTCATCCTTCTGCGTGTTGGTAAAATAAGTCCTAGTCAAATACTGGGTCAATTTGTGTGTGTGTATATATATATATACATCCCTCCATCCATGTATCTAAATGTATATATATTCACCCTCTATGTATATATATATATATATATATATACATCCCTCCATCCATTCATCTAAATGTATATATATTCACCCTCTATGTATATACATTCATCCATATATATATATATATATATATATATATATATACCTCCCTCCATCCATATATCTAAATGTATATATATATATATATACATGTGAACCTAATAAAGCTTTATTTGTCTGCCTCTCTGTTTTGTTCCCGTCTAAATTTGCACTATATATATATATATATATATACACACACAAAAATTTAAGGGATCATAACATAGCAATCATGTATATTTGTGTTTCTCAATGGAAAAGCTCAATGGACATATATAGGTATTTGTATGTCGTTTAGGTGCCATGATAAAAAGTACCCAGTCCACACTGTAAAGTGGTCGTTTAGGTGCCATGATAAAAAGTACCCAGTCCACACTGTAAAGTGGTCGTTTAGGTGCCATGATAAAAAGTACCCAGTCCACACTGTACAGTGGTCGTTTAGGTGCCATGATAAAAAGTACACAATCCACACTGTATAGTAGTCGTTTAGGTGCCATGATAAAAAGTACCCAGTCCACACTGTAAAGTGGTCGTTTAGGTGCCATGATCAAAAGTACCCAGTCCACACTGTATAGTGGTTGTTTTGGTGCCATCATAAAAAGTACACAATCCACACTGTATAGTGGTTGTTTAGGTGCCATGATAAAAAGTACACAATGTATAGTGGTCGTTTTGGTGCCATCATAAAAAGTACACAATCCACACTATAAATAAAGTTGGTGCTAGGAAGGGTATGCAGCCATAGAAATCAAGCCAAAATCAGTTCTGTATGAGCAAAACATAGTCATCTAATCTGGCTTATCTCACATCAGGACAACTCATCTAACCCATATTGGTGTGGTAAAATGAACATTAAACTGTGATAATATTGATATTGATGATGATGATGATAAGTAAGTCATTAATGTGGTGAAGAAAAAGTTTGCAAGATATAACTGCAACATCCCATGATGCATCAGAACAAGCTACATCAGAACAAGCTGCATTGGTGCAGGCTGCAAAGTTTCCATCTAAAAAAATGAAAGACAGATGCTAGAAGAAGTGGTTATATTAACTTTCTCATGACTATATCTCTAATGAAATACACTCCACTTCAATTAATTAATAAAATATTTTGAAGGATTTACTTTTAGTAAATCCTTCAAAATGTTTTATTAATTATTTCATCATCATCATCATCATCATCATCATCGGTTTTATGTGCGCTTTTCCATGCTTGCATGATGGACACATATATACAAACACACATAACACCGATGGACACACATAGATATACACTCATAATTTTGGCTGGGGTTTACTGACTGGATGCCCTTCCTATCACCAACCACTTTACAGCAAGGACTAAGCACATTGTTCGTGCCACCAGCACAAGAGAGGTTGTCTTACTAGGATAAAAACTTTCATATGTAGTTCTTATATAAAATTATGTGTATATATATGCATATATATGTTCACATATGTATGTATGCATATGCATATGTGTATATGTATGTATGCATATGTATGTCTATCTATGTATGTATGCATATATATGTATATATCTATGCATATATATGTATATATCTATGCATATATATGTAAGTGTGAGTGTACAATTTATTCTTACATAACTTCTTGATAAAAAAATATTATAAGAATCCTAGTTTTACAAATCCACCAATTTTTTTTTTTATTCCATTTATAAAAAAAAAATGGAGTCTGTTTTAAAATAGACGAAGAAATATGTAAATGGCAATAATAATAGTAATGATAACGGTGTTACATCATAGCCCTTAGTTCATCTCTCTACCAACAGTAGAGAGTTTACTTCGAAGAATCAACTCTGGGATGTGAAGTATTAAATTACTTCCACATCTCTTCTTGTTTATTTTAGGGATTTTTTGTTTGCTTTCCTTTTATTTTTTCTGTCCTCTTTCCGTTTTTTTTTCGTTTTTTTTTTCTTTTTCTTTTTGGGTATTTTTTTTCGGAGGGGGGGGGGGTTGTTAAAGCGACATCCAAATATAGTAACAAACGTGCAAATAGAGATGAGGTCATTTTTTTAATATATTTTTTGGTCAGAATATTTCATCTCCACACACACACACATACACACATGACTGTACTCTAGTACATACATAATACATGGGTGTGGTACTGTTGTACCAGTGGGTGTTGCCTATAGGAGAAGGAGGAGGCGAAGGAAAGAGGCAAAGAAGACGGCAAGGAAGAAGATGAAGGCAAAGAAGACGGCAAAGAAGAAGAAAACAAAATGTCTGAAACTGAAGCAGTTTTCTTTAAAATGACGTCTGTGGGATGTTACAATAAATGTCTGAGACAGTTCTTCAGAAAAAAAAGAAAAAAAAAGAAGTAAACCAACCAACATTTGTCTGTGGGATGGTAATTCTTTGACATCAATTCTTCAGCTATATAGACATTACTCATTCCAGTCACCCCAGCTGACTCAGTCTGTTGACAAGGTTATTTGCCTATCCTGGGCCCGTGGGTGGAAATGTGAGAATTCTGGGAAACTAACTTTGTATATTAAATTTAAACTATATCTATATCTTTATAGTTTTGGTTACTTGTTTGGTTGTTGTTGGTGGTGGTGGTGGGTTTTCTTTTTAAATCAAGCAGCTGTGCTTGTCTATATATTTCTATATATATAGATGAATGTTTGTTTATATATATACACACACACACACATATATATACACACATATATATAATCATATGCTTATATAGACATATATATATAAATACACATATATATATATATATATATAAGTACATATGAGACTTATGCGA
>OZ024749.1:51452452-51462452 GCA_964016885.1 Eledone cirrhosa
AGAATTCTCTCACCTCTTTCTATTCAAACCAGCCATAACTAGCCACTCATACTGATGTTAAAGTATTATTCTCAAAATGAATAATATCAAAATCTTGTAGATTCGATATTATGTGAGGTAAAGCCTTTAACGTGAAAATACAATAGTATATATAGAGTAATCATCATCATCATCACCATTTACGTCCGCTTTTCCCTGCTTGCAAGGGTGGGATGGGTCCCATTCAGCACAACATCTCTCCACTTGTCATGGTCCTTCGCCATCTCCTCTGTGAGCTTCAGCGATCTGAGGTTTGCTCTCACCACCTCCGCCCATGTTTTTCGTGGTCTTCCTCTACTGCATCTTCCTTCCAGCGGGATTTCTTGGCACTTATTTACCCAGTATCACATGTCCATACCATCGCAGTCTTCTCTCCCGCACACCACAACTTATCCCTCTTATACACAATTTCTCTCTCAACTCATCTTTGCTTGGTCGTTCACTCAATGTAAATGTTAAAGGATTAAGGTATTACAAAGCCTATCCCTTCCTCAGTAATTCTTCACAACAGAAAAGTGACAGCTTTGGGAAATAGTCCCTATATAGAGATAGTATTTAATTGACCTAGTCGCTGAGCTGTTATGCAAAGGAGGATAAAATATTATATACTGTACTTGTTTTACAACATTTGACTTGAAGTAATAAATTTAAATTTCTAATAAGTGATTAACAAGAATAGAACGTAACTCCTTTATTCTTCTTCAATAACGTCTGCCGTGTGTAACAATTAATAAAAGAAAACAAAACAACAATACAACAAAAGAGAGGAAAGGGAGGAAAAGGGCAAAGGTTGTAAAGCTATGGGGAGAGGGTGACAGACTCTACACCTGAGTCAGAGTGGTGTTTCAGCTGTGTCCCCTATCTACCAGTCACAACTCCTAGCAGAAATATAACAAATAGAAACTGCTAATGTAACCAAATCATGCTACTTGTTCTATAACCAGCTCTCTATCATATAAATCTACCACTATCCAGCTCATTTATCACTGAACTAAGCTCTCTATCATATAAATCTACCACCATCCAGCTCATTTATCACTGAACTAAGCTCTCTATTATATAAATCTACCACTATCCAGCTCATTTATCACTGAAAGAAGCTGTGAGGCTGTTTCTTAACTGTTTACACTTTTGTAAGCGGAAACATCTCAGATTTCTTCATGTAATTTTTGTATCTTTCTCTGACCAGCTTGACTCCCTCCCTAGATGTAATTGTTAACACTACTACTGGTCAATTTACTTTTTATCTTATTTTCCGCTATGATATTAGTGTAAACAGAATGAATATTGTTTAGACTAAGTTTTGAGTAGGAAATTAATATCTTTCAATTTCTTCAACTAACAACTGGCAGCCATTTTTTTTAGAGACAGTGTGAGGATGCAGAAGGCAAAATATTTGGTGATGGGAGATGGTGGTTGCAATTTTTTGCTTGAGTCTACTCCATATTGTCTCACTTATGATTCATTTTTTACTCCCCTTACATTGGTGCTGCTCTACCCCCACTTACATTGGTGCTGCTCAGGACCAACAAACGACCACCCAGTAAGAGAAATAACTAAACAAACAAAGATATAAAATTAAAATAAAACACTAGTCTAGTTTGTTTTATAAATGTAATGTGTTTCAAGGCACTGTTTTTGTCAAAATTCCGTGGGTTTTTTTGTGGGGTTTTTTTTTTCTCTATTTTACATGCTCTGATTTAAGCAAAAACAGAACCAGTTTGTTATGGTGTAACCAGTTTGTTATGGTGTAACCAGTTTCTATATAGCCTTCTGTCTTTCAATTGTCTATATCAGCAAATACCAAAATACCAGACCAAATATGGGTCAAAATTTAAACCTCAAGAAATGTTGTTTTCAGTGCACACATTTTTGCATTATATTGTAAAATTGCATTTGTTTTTGCTGCTGGGTGTATGTGTGTATGTAAGTGAGTGTGTGTATGTGTGTGTGTGTGTGTTTAATTGTGTAATTGTGTGTGTATGTTTATATGTAATGTACAATAAATTGTGTGTGTGCATATAAATATGTATGTTCACATAATTCTGTGCGTGATTATAAATATATGTGTATGTCCACATAATTGTATGTGTGAATATAAATGTGTGTGTTTGTGCATATAATTGTGTGTGTGTGAGTGTGCATATGTGTGTGTGTGTATATATATAATTGTGTGTGTGTGCATATAATTGTGTATGTGTGAGTGTGCATATAAAGGTGTGTTTATATTTATATATAATTTGTATGTATTAGATTAAAGTCTATATCCATACCTATCTGGTGGGGGGGGGGGGTCATTTACTTTTGGCAATAATGTGTGAAATTTATCAAATTAGCTAATTCTTTCTTTATTTCTAACTGTTTGAGACTAGATTCGTTTACACATGTCGTTCAGTGCATTAGTTCAAGTTTTGCAGATCTTGCACCATGTGCATTAGTCCAAGCTTATAACACATGGCAGCTGTTTGCAATATATACTTATAGTGCACTAGCTGCGATGTTATAAGCTTCTACTGGGTGCATTTCTCATGTAGATCACTAACACTAGGAAAGCTGTCATGTCGTTGACTCAAACTGAAATATCCTCCTAATATTTTGTTTAAAGCTTTCTACAACTGGATGCCCTTTCTCCCGCTAACCACTTCACATGTACTGGGTGCATTTATGATGTAGATCACCAACATTAAGGGACTGCCTTGACCTGACTGAAGGATCTTCTCAACCCTCTGTTTGGCAAGCTTTCTACAGCTGGATGCCCTTTCTCCTGCCAACCACTTTACAGCATGTACTGAGTGCTTTTATGATGTAGATCGCCAGCACTAGAGAGACTCATGTCTTTGACCTGCCTGAAGGATCTTCCCAACATTTTGTTTGGAAAGCTTTCTATGACTGGATGCCCTTTCTATCGCCAACCACTTCACAGCATGTACTGAGAGCATTTATGATGTAGATTGCCAGCACTAGGAAGGCTGTCATGTCCTTGACACAACAGAAGAGTCCTCCTAATTCTTGACTGAAAAAAAAAATTAATGAACAATTTTAAAAAGGATTAGTAAGAAAGCAAAGAGGTAAATCCCCAAATATAAAACAAAAAAAAAAATCAGAAAGGAATGAAATGAGTAAATAAAGGGATTGAATAAACCATATTGTCAGTTAATTTCCTATGTGTTAATCAAATTAAGTTAATGTCTTGTCTTCATAGACAGATGTCATGAGCAGCTATGAAAGATTTTGTAAACACGTGTCAAAAAAGTATCAACAAATCTTGTAAACTGTGTCTCAAGTTAACTTAAACGTATAGACAAGAAATCCATAGTTAATGTAAATATAACAGACATTTCACATTTACTTTATTATTTTATTTTGTTTTGTTTTATCACTTCTGGAACCCTCCTCCCACCCCTCCCGGTCATATTTACGACCATGAAACCATTTGGTAATGCAAAAATAAGTTGAATTGTTTATATATATTTATATATATATATATATATATATATATATATATATATATGTATATATATATAGGTTTGTATGTATATATATATGTATATATATATATAGGTTTGTATGTATATATATATGTATATATATATATATGTATATATATATATATATATATATGTTTGTATATATATATATATATATGTATATATATATATATATGTTTGTATATATATATATATATATATGTATATATATATATATATATATAGGTTTGTATATATATATATATATATATGTATATATATATATATATACGTTTGTATGTATATATATATATATGTATATATATATATATATATAGGTTTGTATATATATATATATGTATATATATATATATATAGGTTTGTATATATATATATATGTATATATATATATATATATAGGTTTGTATATATATATATATGTATATATATATATATATAGGTTTGTATGTATATATATATATATGTATATATATATATATGTGTATGTATATATATATATATGTATATATATATATATGTGTGTGTATATATACATATATGTATATATATATATATGTGTGTGTATATATACATATATGTATGTATATATATATATGTGTGTGTGTATATTACATATATGTATGTATATATATATATATATGTGTGTGTGTATATATACATATATATATGTATGTATATATATATATATATAAATTTATATATGTATGTGTATGTATATATATATATATATAAATTTATATATGTATGTGTGTGTATAAATATGCATATATATAGATATAGATATATGTAAGTGTATGTATATATAAATCTACCACTATCCAGTTCATTTATTATGTGTGTGTGTGTATAAATATGTGTATATATAGATAGATAGATAGATAGATAGATATGTATATATATGTGTGTGTGTGTGTGTATGTATATCATCATCTTCGTTTAACATCTATTTTTCCACACTGGCATGGGTTATATATATATATATATATATACACACACATAGATATATAGATAGATAGATAAATCTCATATATAGGCATGTGTGTATTGTTTTAAATATGCTCTGTTGATTGAACTGGCTCATGTCTTGTTCTAATTCCATTTCCTAAGTATTTTCATGCAATTGTAAAACTGAAGTCTTTGTGTTGTTTCCTTTGAATTATTTTGATACAACATAGTATAAGAGGAACATTTACAAAGTGAGGTCAAAGAAGGTGTACTCAGATAATTAAAGCAAAGAAAAAAAAAAAGATTAAAATAAGGGTAAAAAGATAAAAAAAATATATAAACAAACAAATAAATAATTAATTAATTTTTTTTTTTTTTGTTATATTTAAACCAGTTATGACTGTCTGACATTTTCTTGACATTGATTGCAATGTTAAATTTTAAAGTTTATTGCTTTTATTTGCTTGTGTCATGATGGCAGATGGTATATCACCATCATCATCATCGTTATCATCGTCATCATCATCATCATCATCATCATCGTTATCATCATCATCATCATCATCATCATCATCATCATCATCATCATCATCATCACTGATTAACAAAAAAATAGATACTATTTTGCAGTGAGTTTCCTAGACATAAATAATGTCAAATACATAAATATCCCAGTTTTATTGGTTCTCCTTGGCCCTTGGGTGGTAGACTTAACCCTTTAGCATTTACATTACTTTATATATACTATTATATTTTCACGGTAAAGGCTTTACCTTACATAATTATCTCACATAATATCGAATCTACGAGATTTTGATATTATTTATTTTGAGAACACTACCTTAATGTCAGTATGAGTGGCCGGTTAAATCCGGTTTTAACAGAAAGAGGTGATAGAATTCTGGCCAGATACAACTGGTTTAAATGCTAATGGGTTAATCCATCATGGTGTTGTTGTTGTCATTCACACTCAGTCTGTTTGTGGTGTCCCCTCTCATATTTTCTGTCTGCATTAGCTTCTCAAGTGACAAATAACTGCAGAAGCTACTAGAAATATACAAAGGGGCATTTCTTAGGGTAAACTGTGATGAGAAAGAAATCAGTGTCAGCATATACATACAGATGATGTCATCATAATGATGTCAGACATCATAGAAGTGGAAGAGGATGTAGATGTGGTTGTGGTTGGCACCATTTTAAAGAGATACAAGAATACAAGACTACGTACCCAGGCTGGGGATTATTGATATAGTAAGCCATGACAGACTAGGGGAAGTATATAATACTTCTCACAGTTGAGAAGAACATAAGGTATGATAGACAGTGAATATAAAGGCTTGATAAGTGAAAATAAAAAGGAAAAGGAAAATGTTTAAATAGGGAAGGCCAACAAGAGGAAGAATAAGTATAAGAGAAGAAAAATTGAAAAGGAAAAGAAGGGAAGCTGTAAAGATGCTAGAAGTTTCTGTAGTTGAATCTTTTCATAATGGAGACTTCTAGTGTCCTTGAGCCTGGTTATATGATACAAAGCTGTTTATTTTAATGGGTTTATTATATTTATCTAAAAAAAATCTTTTATCATAATTTTACACAAAATCCTTTCTTAAGTTATGCTCCAGTTTAATTTAATTTTAACATATGCTACCCCGAAAAAAAAATATTCAAAGATATACAACGAACCTGCATAAAAAAAAACAGGATGCTAGATGAGAATAATGAATTGGTTACAAACTTTTACCAAATATTTTTGATAAAAGTTTGAATATTTACAACACAGGTGGGCAGTGAAAACATTTTCCCCTGTGAAAGTGGGCCATGATGCAAAAAAGGTTGGGAAACCCTACGTATTCCCTTTATAAGCCAGTTTCTGCCACTATGGTCTTGCTCCCTTTGCCTAAAAATGTAGGGAGTACCTTAAGTGTTAAAAGCTACCATGACAGCTACGGATGACAGAAGTTACAATTTCTTAAAGAAATCTAATAACTTTATATTCTTCTTCTTTGTCCACTTATTCCTGGGAGGGTTGTAAGGGGAAAGGCCTCAAGTATTCCTTCCAGCAGGTCATGTCAGAAGCAACCAACTCTAATTGATCTGGCTGGCTGGGTCCCCAATCAAGACCATAACATCATATTAACCCTCTCGTTACCTCAATTCTAACGAAATATTTTGTATTTTAATTAATTAATGAAGAAATTTTGGGAGGATTTACTAAAATTGCAAAGAGTACTCAATATATTAGGAGAGAAGATAGAAATATATTTCAGATATCTTCTACAGGACAAAAACGGTTTCATTCATTAGAAATCATCAGGATCAGATGGTTTCAAATCAATAAAACAATTCTTGTCCTGCAGAAGTCATTTCTATATAAACTAAATTTGTGTGTGCGTGTAAGCGTATATATGAGTGTGTGTATATGTGTACACGTATGTGTGTGTGTATATATGTGTGTGTGTACACGTGTGTGTGTGTGTGTGTGTACACGTGTGTGTGTGTATGTGTGTACACGTGTGTGTGTGTATGTGTGTACACGTGTGTGTGTGTATGTGTGTACACGTGTGTGTGTATATGGGTGACACGTGTGTGTGTGTGTATGTAGACATGTGTGTGTATGTGTGTACACGTGTGTGTGTTTTGTGTTATATATGTCTTTCTAAAAACTTTTTTTGCATTCTTGATAGTGCATGAGTAACCATGTCCATTGGTAACAGATTTTGAAGACAGTGTTTTAAAAAACATCTGTAGAGATATGTAGAATGCAGAATTACATTGCAGATCTTTGATTGGTTAAATTTTGCTGCATTGCATAACATTCTGCAACTAGATTCCACTCATCTACACTGTATTGTTTTCTTTTGTTTAGTTTTATGTTTTTGGTTTGTTTTGTTGTTCTTATACATAACTTTTCCCATATGTGGTAAGAAACATGAGACCATAAATTCAGGTTAATTAAAAAAAATATTTGTATTATTAGTTTAATATTTCTAAGTCATTTTTTTTATTATTATTTTTTATTTATTTTTTGTTTACTTTAATTACAATAACTGATAAAGTTTTCATCTATATTTATCGCCGAGGTTAACTTTACTTTTCATCCTTAAGGAGTCGATAAAATAAAGTACCAGTAATGCACTGGGGTTGAATTACTCAACTTTCCCCCTTCCCTCTCCCAAATTACTGGCCATGTGCATATAGTATAAATTATTATTATTATGAGTTCAAATCCCGTCGAGGTTAACTTTGCCTTTCATCCTTACGGGGTCGATAAAATAAAGTACCAGTAATACACTGGGATAATTGCTGGCCTTGTGCCAAAAGTAGAAACAATTATTTCTATAGAATCTGTTTATTTATTTATTTATTTATTAAAATAACAGATTAAAGTTTAAGATTAAGATTTTAGTCTTCAAATTTTTATTATTACTATATATATAATATATATATAATATATATAATGTATAATGCATATGTGTGTATATATATCAACATCATTATCATTACCATTTAACGTCCATTTTTTCAATACTAGCATGAGTTAGACGAGTTTGCCCATTGTGAGACAAGTCAGATAAGGTGACCATGTCTTGCTCAGGCAGAACCGTTTCTGGCTTGGTTTCTATGGCTGGATGCCCTTCAAAATACCAACTACATTTACAGTGTGTACTTGGTGCTTTTTGTCATGGCACCAAAATGACCGATTGACAGGTTGGACTAGGTGCTTTTTCTCTCTCAAATTGTTGGCCTTGTGTCTCAATCAGAAACCATTGTTTATTACGGCAGTGGATTAGCAGACAATATGATTTGTGGCATAGAGTCTCAGCTCTTTATGCTCTGAGTTTAAATCCCACCGAAGTTAGCTTTGCCTTTCATCCTTACAGGGTTGATAAAATAAAGTACCAGTAACATACTGGAGTCGATTTAATCAACTTCCCCTCCTACCAAAATTGTTGGCCTTTTGCTTAAATCAGAAACCATTATTTACGGGTGGTGGCTTGGCAGTATCGGTAGAGGGTCGGACGCCATGCTTTCCAGCATAGTTATGTCCCTTTGCGGTCTGAGTTCAAATCCCACCGAGGTTAACTTTGCCTTTCATCCTTACGGGGTCGATAAAATAAAGTACCAGTAATGCACTGGGTAATTGATGGCCTTGTGCCAAAAGTAGAAACAATTATTTACTCTGAAGAATTTATATGAATATTAAGATGAAAGTCAGAACCAATTACCAAAGTATTGTTGGTTAGTAAATTGTGTAACAATTGGTAAAATACAGGATATTTTGACATCAGACAGGAAGACAAAGAATTAAGTTGACAAATGTAAATTCAAAGGTCACATATTACACCAAGTCAAGTATCATTATAAAACAAATTGATACAATACAAGGAAATAAATTTAAGACTCATCACCTATAATTATTTTATAGCAGAGATCAGCCCTTCAAATTCTACATAAATAAGATTTGGATATTTGCTCATTTCTCAGACATAAAATAGTGGGGTCAGGTATAAATAAATGGTAAGTCCCAAACTTGGTCCTACTGTGTGGCATCTTGGACAAGTGTCAGTTACCATAACCTCGGGTCAATTCATACCTTATGAATGAAGTTTGGGTAGACAGAAACTGTTCGGAAGCCTATCAGATGGACTGTGCTTGTAATTCAAAGAGCCAGTCTTGTGTCATGCTGAATCTCCCTGAAAATTTCATTAAGAGTACACATATGTCTGTGGAATGTTCAGCCACTTACACATTAATTCCATGAGCAAGCTGTTCTGCTAATCAAACAACAGGTACACTCCTCACCAAAACCAACAGAGGCCCCTTCCAAGAGTGAATCCATAAAAGTCATTAATTAAATATTTCTAGTATAGGCACAAGGCCAGTAATTTGGGGGAGGGGAAAGTCGATTGAATCGACCCCTGTACGTTACTGGTGCTTTATTTTATCGACCAGTAAGGATGAAAAGCAAAGTTAACCTCAGCAGGATTTGAACTCAGACCGTAAAGGACCGTAACTCTATGCTGCAAAGCATGGTGGCTGACTCTCTACTGATACTGCCAATCCACTGCCCTCATACCAGTCATTAATTAATAGCAACTGTAACAAAAACTTTTTATGACCTTCCACCATTTTATTTCAATAGCAGGCAAATAAAGAATTTCTGAGACACAAAGCCATAAATTTTGGAATAAGAGTGGAACCAATTTCTAATTTATTTGATCAATTTTAGAAGACTAAAAGTCAAAGTCAAAGTCAATTTCACAAAGTTCTTTTTCAGACTTTGTCAAAATTAACATCTATGCTGCTAATAATTGTTTCTACTTTTTGGCACAAGGCCAGCAATTACTCAGTACGTTACTGGTACTTTATTTTATCGACCCCGTAAGGATGAAATGCAAAGTTAACCTCAGCAGAATTTGAACTAATGCTGTTAATAATAAATAATTGTTTCTACTTTTTGGCACAAGGCCAGCAATTACACAGTGTATTACTGGTACTTTATTTTATCGACCCCGTAAGGATGAAATGCA
>OZ024749.1:51467452-51469952 GCA_964016885.1 Eledone cirrhosa
ACCACCACCACCAACAACAACAGTAACACCACCACCACCAACAACAACAACAGTAACACCACCACCACCACCAACAACAACAACAACAGTAACACCACCACCACCACCAACAACAACAACAGTAACACCACCACCACCACCAACAACAACAGTAACACCACCACCACCAACAACAACAACAGTAACACCACCACCACCAACAACAACAACAACAGTAACACCACCAACAACAACAGTAACAACAGTAACACCACCACCACCACCAACAACAACAGTAACACCACCACCACCAACAACAACAACAGTAACACCACCACCACCACCAACAACAACAGTAACACCACCACCACCACCAACAACAACAGTAACACCACCACCACCAACAACAACAACAGTAACACCACCACCACCACCAACAACAACAACAACAGTAACACCACCACCACCACCAACAACAACAGTAACACCACCACCACCACCAACAACAACAGTAACACCACCACCACCACCAACAACAACAGTAACACCACCACCACCAACAACAACAACAGTAACACCACCACCACCAACAACAACAACAGTAACACCACCACCACCACCAACAACAACAGTAACACCACCACCACCAACAACAACAACAGTAACACCACCACCACCACCAACAACAACAACAACAGTAACACCACCACCACCACCAACAACAACAGTAACACCACCACCACCACCAACAACAACAGTAACACCACCACCACCACCAACAACAACAACAACAGTAACACCACCACCACCACCAACAACAACAGTAACACCACCACCACCACCAACAACAACAGTAACACCACCACCACCACCAACAACAACAGTAACACCACCACCACCAACAACAACAACAGTAACACCACCACCACCAACAACAACAACAGTAACACCACCACCACCAACAACAACAACAGTAACACCACCACCACCACCAACAACAACAACAACAGTAACACCACCAACAACAACAGTAACAACAATAGCACAATGAACATATATAGCAAATGTAAGTTGAAAAGTAATAGATATCTTTATTAATAGGTTTGTCTGAGTCAGTTGGTATATACAGAAGCCTCCTACAGTCATTGAAGAGAAACTCTGCAGACAGCCTAATATCTAGAAATTATAACATTACATGTAGATCGGCAGTATCGGTAGAGCGTCAGACACCATGCTTTGCAGCATAGAGTTATGGCCCTTTAGGTTATGAGTTTAAATCCCACAGAGGTTAACTTTGCCTTTCAATTACATTAGCAGAATGTAATTGTTTCTTCTTTTATCACAAAGCCAGCAATTACCCCAGTGCATTACTGGTACTTTATTTTTCAGGGCCGATAAAATAAAGTACCAGTAATCCCCTGGGGTAATTGCTGGCCTTGTGATAAAAGAAGAAACAATTACATTATATTACATTACATTCTGCAAGTTGAGCTTCACTAGAAATAACTTGTCTATAAGAACTGTTGAGAGACTCTATACTAGAATAGTAGAGCAACCAACTGACCAACAGGGCAGGGCATAATTGTTTCTACTTTGCGCACAAGGCCAGCAATTACCTCAATACATTACTGGTACTTTATTTTATCGACCCCGTAAGGACGCAAGGCAAAGCTAACCTTGGCGGGACTTGAACTCAGAACGTAAAGGGTCATAACTCTATGCTGCAAAGCATGGTGTCTAATGCTCTACCAATACTGCCAATCCACCACCATCAACTATAATACTGGCAATAATAAATAAAAGAAAAAAAGAATGTGGAGGGGGGTTGAAGATGTGAGTGCCTTAATGCCACATGGCCCTGTTACAACATGTTTTTCCATGCTCACATGTCTACCTTACCAACCCTAAATTCAACCCACATATCACACATCTACCCTCACCTTGGCCCTGTCCCACTTTTCTCATCAGAATCTTAGCTCCAGCCCCTGCCACAACCTCTCTCACCCTGCCCCGCCCTCTCTGCCCCACACACACAGACTCACACCACACACACACACACACCAGACACAGATACACACCAGACATATACAAACATACACACACACACAGAGACACACCAGACACACACACAAGCAGACACATACAACACACACACACACAAGCAGACACATACAACACACACATACACACACACATACACACACACACTAGCTTGCAGAAGAAGGCAACTGCTGGGTGGAGGGTGGGCGAGGAAGTGCAGGGTGGGCGAGGGAGTGCAGGGTAGCATTGAGTTTCAGAGTTTCACTGAAAATTTGCTATAACTGACTGTGTTGTCCCCTTCACTAGATTCTTCCACTCACAAATACACAAGTAAGGAAGAGAGGGGGGGGGATAGAGAGAGAGGGGGTAGAGAGAGGGTGGAGGAAGGAAGTAAAGCTAGTGCTGGAAATTATGTATGTAGTCTAGATGAACTTCAATGTGAGTTCCTACATCTGGGTGTTGTCCATTCTTATGACAAAAC
>OZ024749.1:51474952-51479952 GCA_964016885.1 Eledone cirrhosa
GGTTTCAACACACGATTGCACATCAAGAATCTTATAGAATAAATACATATTTGTAACATTTTATTAAAATATATTATATAAGGATTTGGGGCTGTTTGTTTTTTTACCTTTGAAAATGTAATTATATATTTGCCTTAACTACTGTTATTTAAATTATTTGGAAATTTTGTTATTTTCAGGGGAAAATTGGTATTCCAGGTTTTCCCGGTTTGAATGGAGTTCCTGTAAGTATATTTTAGAATTTTTGATTTTTTAAAAATATTTTAATGTATGTGTTTAAGGATATCTTCCTGTACAGTTAAAGAATTTATCAAATTACAAATACTAGCTGATAATTTGTTTATGATTTAATATGTAATAATAGTAGTTTTAATATTATACAGGGTGCAACAAAAGTAACCCTTTGAATGAAAGTAAAATACAGTAATTTATGAAATTTCTTTTTTGTTCAATAACACATTTAAAAAAAGAGCATTACTTTTGCCAGATCCTGTATAAATATTAACCCTTTAGCGTTTACATTACTCTATATATACTAGTGTATTTTTGCTGTAAAGGCTTTTTCTTACATAATTATCTCACATAATACCGAATCTATGAGATTTTGGTACCATCTATTTTGAGAACAATACTTTAACAACATTATGAGTGGCCAGTTACGGCTGGTTTGAACAGAAAGAGGAGAGAGAATTCTGGCAGGTCACAACCAGTCTGAATGCTAAAGGGTTAATGCTAGGTGACAGTTTAATATTTTTAATATTGATATTATAATTATTTATTCATTTATTTTTAGGGTTTACCTGGTCCAGTTGGACCTCGTGGTTCTTCTGGTCTAGATGGATGCAATGGAACTCAGGTAAAGTATTTAGTCTATATTCAAATATGTTTTCACATATTTTTCTATCATCGTCATCATCATCACCATCATCATCGTCATCATCATCACCATCATCATCGTCATCACTATCTAACAACCTCACAGCAATAAGGCCAGTGTGCTCTTCTATCTTTCTTTTTCTCTGACAATGGTTGGTGCTTGAAACCACACCCATAAATGTCATCTTTTAGGATAGATCTCCAAGTCTTCTTTGGTCTACCTTTTGGTCAGGGTTGGTGCTTGAAACCAATTTGCACCACACCTGCGCAGGTCATCTTTTAGGGTAGATTTCCAGGTCTTCTTTGGCCTAACTAATCCTTTGTCATGGTTGCCAGCCTGTGGGAAAGACCATTGTAGTTCTTGTTTGGTATATTGTCCCTCATTTATAGGACATTTCCTGCCTGCTGCATTCTTCTGCTCTTGATGGCAAGACTCAGGCATGTGGCCTTGACTCATCAAAGTACTTCTTCGTTTGTGATCTTGTCTTGCCATCTAATGTCCAGGATCTTTCAGAAGCATCTTTGTTTGAAAGTATCAAACTGTTTTTCAGTTCTGACAATACTCTTCCATGTGTCAGCAGCTTTGGTTGTTGTTGAGATAATAATTGACTAGAATAACCTCAATTTCATTTGTGATGTGAACTTCTTTGGTTGCCATATTTATTGGAGTTTGTTTAATACTTCAGCACCTATGGCTATCTTATACTACAAGCCACACCTAGTTTGTAGTACTAAGCTAAATTCCTCCATTTACATTAATAAGTAGACCCTGCCACAATGTAACATTAAATCTAATTTTCTCATCTTATCCAAATCACACCCCCAAAATAACTGCTGAGGATCATAGAGTCATAAAAAGATATCAAAGTTTGTTTACATATCGCTATTAAGTTATAGCTTCTAAAAATAACAGAAAAAGATGGGTAGGTTCATTGGCATAATGGTAGCATAATTTTCCGGGAGGTCTGTGTTCAGCTCCCTTGTGTGCTGATAACCATCTTTTACCATTCAGTGGGTTTATATGCCCCATTTTTAGACTATATTATTTAGTCAATGTTATGGTGAAGCTTCTATTTATATTTCAATAATCATCATTATTTTCTATTTCCAGGGTGATCCTGGTATTCCTGGAATTCCTGGAGGTCCCGGTCGAAGAGGGGAGCCAGGGCCAGCTGGACGAAATGGACACAAGGGTGAACCTGGACATGGACTGAAAGGTTTGAAGGTATGTCATAATACATATATACATAGATAAATACATACATATATACATGGTGGCTGCCAACTCGTTTTCGAGTACGGCCACTACTTTATATCCATGTAGGAGAACCCCTACCAATGCGCTGAACAAGTGTGACTTGTTGAGGATGGGTTGAGGGATGGGTTGAGCTGGCTCCATCGAAAGAAATCAGGGTGTAAGTTCGTTTCTTCAGGCGATTGGTTTCACGAGCGTTGCCCAACTGCAAGTATATGTACTTTAGGATAGTACAATCCAAGCATTACATTGGTTATAGTACTGAGCTCTTGCTTTCACACCCAACCCCTTTTGGTGGAGCCAGTACTGCAACGGGGATACATGGGAGGGAATTTGGCTGGCAGAGGTGATAAACACAACATATTTGAACTATTTTGTAGGCCAACAGGAGCTCACACAGCTGCCCAGCTCAGGCATACCGACCCTTAGCACCACTCCACTGCCCAGCTCAGGCATACCAACCCTTAGCACCACTCCACTGCCCAGCTCAGATATACTGACCCTTAGCACCACCACACTGCCCAGCTCAGGCATACCGACCCTTAGCACCACTCCACTGCCCAGCTCAGATATACTGACCCTTGACTCAACTCCACTGCCCAGCTCAGATATACTGACCCTTGACTCCACCACACTGCCCAGCTCAGATATACTGACCCTTAGCACCACCACACTGCCCAGCTCAGGCATACCGACCCTTAGCACCACTCCACTGCCCAGCTCAGGCATACCGACCCTTAGCACCACTCCACTGCCCAGCTCAGATATACCAACCCTTAGCACCACTCCACTGCCCAGCTCAGATATACTGACCCTTGACTCCACTCCACTGCCCAGCTCAGATATACTGACCCTTGACTCCACTCCACTGCCCAGCTCAGGCATACCAACCCTTAGCACCACTCCACTGCCCAGCTCAGATATACTGACCCTTGACTCCACTCCACTGCCCAGCTCAGATATACTAACCCTTGACTCCACCCCACTGCCCAGCTCAGATATACTGACCCTTGACTCCACTCCACTGCCCAGCTCAGATATACTGACCCTTGACTCCACCCCACTGCCCAGCTCAGATATACTGACCCTTGACTCCACCACACTGCCCAGCTCAGGCATACCGACCCTTAGCACCACTCCACTGCCCAGCTCAGATATACTGACCCTTGACTCCACCCCACTGCCCAGCTCAGATATACTGACCCTTGACTCCACCACACTGCCCAGCTCAGGCATACCAACCCTTAGCACCACTCCACTGCCCAGCTCAGATATACTAACCCTTAGCACCACTCCACTGCCCAGCTCAGATATACTGACCCTTGACTCCACTCCACTGCCCAGCTCAGGCATACCAACCCTTAGCACCACCCCACTGCCCAGCTCAGATATACTAACCCTTGACTCCACCCCACTGCCCAGCTCAGGCATACCAACCCTTAGCACCACTCCACTGCCCAGCTCAGATATACTAACCCTTGACTCCACCCCACTGCCCAGCTCAGATATACTGACCCTTGACTCCACCCCACTGCCCAGCTCAGATATACTGACCCTTGACTCCACCCCACTGCCCAGCTCAGGTATACTAACCCTTGACTCCACCACACTGCCCAGCTCAGATATACTGACCCTTGACTCCACTCCACTGCCCAGCTCAGGTATACTAACCCTTGACTCCACCACACTGCCCAGCTCAGATATACTAACCCTTGACTCCACTCCACTGCCCAGCTCAGATATACTAACCCTTGACTCCACTCCACTGCCCAGCTCAGATATACTAACCCTTGACTCCACCCCACTGCCCAGCTCAGGCATACCAACCCTTAGCACCACCACACTGCCCAGCTCAGATATACTAACCCTTGACTCCACCCCACTGCCCAGCTCAGATATACTAACCCTTGACTCCACCACACTGCCCAGCTCAGATATACTAACCCTTGACTCCACCACACTGCCCAGCTCAGGTATACAGAACCTTAACACCACCCCACTGACCCTCTGCACTATCCCACTGCTTATCTCAGGCATACTGACCCTCGGCAGTGCCTCATTGCTCAGCTCAGGCATACCGACCCTTGGCACCACCCATGGGAGGGAATTTGGCTGGCAGAGGTGATAAACAACATATTTGAACCATTTTGTAGGCCAGCAGGAGCTTACACCACTGCCCAGCACAGGTCTACTACCCTCGGCTCCACCCCACTGCCCAGCTCAGACATACTGACACTTAGCACTACCTGAATACATGTGACCATATCATTACATGTAAGGTTTACACTAGTCTTGGTCTGTCATTATTCTCTTCTCCCTCTCTCAATATATGTAACTTATTCTCTTCCTCCTCTCTCAATATGTGTTATAACCTATTACATGATTAGACATAGGTGAATATGCATTATCTAGTGGAAAATGCAGGCTTCATAATTATCTATGTATATTTATGTCAAAGATATTCAGTTTATAATTTTATATTTTAACAGGGTGAGCCTGGACGGGATGGAATACCTGGACCTGTGGTAAGTATACCTACACTGAAAGTCATCGCTTTCAAAATAAAACACGCAAAAGTTATTAAAATAGTTTGTATCATAACTTTCATACATTCAAGAAATGAGTAACAATGAAGATAAAAGCAAATAAAACAAGGAGAAATATTATCTTAAAATAAAAACAGTGATTTTGCTAACTATATGTTTCTCATATATATATATATGTAAAAGGTAAACAGAAATAACACAATCAGTACAGTATATGGAAGGTATTTATTAGGTTAACGCTTGATATAGTAGGAAGAGGGTCCTAACGTTTCGGACGCTAGTCCTTCATCAGAAGAAAGAATGAGAAATAAGATAGATTGAGG
>OZ024749.1:51484952-51502452 GCA_964016885.1 Eledone cirrhosa
GAAATAATTTTGACTTAGTTTCTATGGTTGGATGCCCTTCCTAATGCTAACAACATTTACAGTGTGTACTGGGTGATTTTTATCATGACACCTTCACAACCATTTTACAGTGTAGCCTGGATGTTTTTTGTCATGACACATACGTGAGCACTTTACAGTGTGGACTGGGTGCTTTTTATTGTGGCACCAGCACAACCACTTTACAGTGAGCTGGGTGCTTTTTTGTCATGGCACCTACATGAACACTTTACAGTGTGGGTTGGGCACTTTTTCTCATGGCATCTGTACAACCACTTTACAATGTGGACTGGGTGCTGGGAATCTTATGCTGCTTATATGGATGAAATGTACTTCTCATAGTACTTACCATATATACTCAGATATAAGCCGAGGAATATGTGACCACATAATCGATGGCAGAAGGGGATCAGCCTATATTTAAAATTTTACATAAATAAGGTTTGTACTTTTGCCCATTACTCAGACATTAAGTTAGTGGGGTCTGCTTATATTCCAGTATATACTGTGAGTACCATGAGATGTAATTTTCATCCATGTTAACAGCAAGAATACTACATAACTTATGAAAAAAAAAAAAAAATTTTTTATTATTGTGGAGGGGTTGCTTTTGTTTTATACTGTTCTTTTTCTACTTCAGAAAAAGAAATTATACATTAAAAAAATTGATTTGCTCAACATATCTTGCATGTTCTACTATATCATTACTTTACCAAACACCCTTTCTGGTTTTTATTTCATTTTTTAGTTACATATCTTATTTTACTCTTACAGGGAAAACAAGGACTTCCTGGCCCACAAGGACCAATGGGAATAAAGGTAAGGTTTCTATTATAGATTTGTTGCCTGATAATAATCATTTGTGGTTGATCAACTCCATTGAAGAAAGAATAATTATTTGTGATAAAATCATCATCATATACATATATATTCATTCTCTCTCTCTCTCTCCCTCTCTCTCTCTCTCTATATATATATATATATATATCATTATCATCATCATCAACGTTTTACGTCCGTTCTTCCACGCTAGCATGGGTTAGACGGGTTGTCCTGTTGTGGGCAGTATCTGGTTGGCTGACCTTGTCTTGCTCATACGGGAACTGATTTCTACAGCTGGATGCCCTTCCTAACACCAACCTCATTTACAGTGTGGGCTGGGTGCTTTTTTACCGTGGCACCTCCACGACCACTTTGCAGTGGAATGATAGGGACGCTAGTCCTATCATCTCATTTCTACAGCTGAGTAAACTGGAGCAATGTGAAATAAAGTGTCTTGCTCAAGGAAACAACACATCACCCAGTCCGAGAATTAAACTCACAACCTTTCGATTTCAAGCCCAATGCTCTAACCACTAAGCCGTGTGCCTCCATATATATATATGTTGTATGGTTGCTAGAATGCATCCATAGTCAGTATGCCAGTTGAGCACTCTATGCTCCTTCGGAGCAGAGTATGATAATATGGAAAACGAAGAATCAATGATGCATTGGAACACAATTTATTACATATTACAATTGTTTCTCCGGGGAATAACTCAAGGTGCGATCTGTTTGTGTATCGAACCTGACTCTGGATTCGCAAGTTCCTAAGATATGTCTAGTGATTTCGAACCAAATTCTCTTTCTCATATATATGTTTCATTTCTGAATTTGTTTAGCAAGATTCTTTAACTGAAAACGTGTGTTGAAACCGATATTATTATACTTTGGGAGGGTCATGTTGCCAATAAGAAACACACGCACCAGTTGCGTTCACTCCAATTTATTATAAATTAAATTTATAAATTTAAGAAATTTGTAAATTTCCGGTTGGTTGGTTGTTTCCACAACCGGATGGTTGTTCATATATTGTCAAAGTTCTTTCGTCACACATTCTGTGACCTCTTCAGTGACTGGGGATTCTTTTCTTTGTTCTGTGCCTCTCCTTTGTTCTGTCCTACGCCATCTTGTAAATTTAAAATGGCGTAGGACAGAACAAAGGAGAGGCACAGAACAAAGAAAAGAATCCCCAGTCACTGAAGAGGTCACAGAATGTGTGACGAAAGAACTTTGACAATATATGAACAACCCTCCGGTTGTGGAAACAACCAACCAACCGGAAATTTACAAATTTCTTAAATTTATAAATTTAATTTATAATAAATTGGAGTGAAAGCAACTGGTGCGTCTGTTTTTTATTGGCAACATGACCCTCCCAAAGTATAACAATATATATATATATATATTTAATATAGAAATGGCTTCTACAGGACTAGAACTGTTTCATTCGGGAGAAACCTATATATATATATATATATATATATATATCTGTGTACGTGTGTGTGTGTGTATGTAAGTACATTATATATATATTATATGAACAATATATAACACTTGTATGAAAATCATTCCAGGGTGACCGAGGCATGGATGGTCTTCCTGGTTTGGGTGGCTTTCCTGGCCTGAAAGGAGAACCAGGTGATCTCGGCCTTAGAGGTATTAGTGGAGCTGTTGGCCCACCAGGTCCACCAGGAGTAAGTAAATACTTTTTGTTAATATATTTTATTAGTATTAATGTTAATCTTAGTCACTTATTATTAAGTCTTAACATTTTTCAATGCAGTTATTAATAGCAGTTGAAATTAATGCATGCAAGATTTTACAGCTCTAGCATCATTCCTTCATAGTCAGCCTATAAACTTTTCAACCAACTCTCATAAAATGACTTCATGTTGAACTTTATACTTTCTGTTTTTTACCTTTAGGGAACAGTAGTTGGCCCACCTGGAGTGACAGGTTTACCCGGTCCACGTGGTTTACCTGGACCTGATGGACCAAAAGGTAACCCAGGACTTAGGGGTCTCCGAGGTCCAAAAGGAGAAGTAGGTGGATTTGGAAATCCAGGTCCTAGAGGTCCACAAGGTCTCGATGGACCCAAGGGTAATACAGGAGATTCTGGATTCCCTGGTTAGTATTATTTTCATTTATTGACTCAGTTTGAAACATCTAATGACACTTTTATAAATGAATATACTAATATAAATGTATATTTATCTCCACACATCTAATCTATATATTATCAAAGACCACCTTCAGTTACAAATGACCATGTGATTTGCACCTAGAAAGTTTCCCTCTGAGGCACAAATCCGAGCAAGGTTGTTTGAGGAAGACCAGTAGTCACCCATACATACCAGCCTCCCCTCTCCATGTCACCGATGATGTCCAAGGGAAAGGCTATGGCCGATACAACTTGACACCAGTGACATCGCAAATCATTTCCACAGCTGAGTAAACTAGAGCAACATGAAATAAAGTCTATATATTATATATCTATTGTAATATTATATAACTGTTTGAATCAACTCAGAAGCTATGATCCACTGGATATGCAGTATGACCACTGAGGATGATGTCAGCTCAACTGAGCTCCTGAAAAGACTGCTGATCACCAACATTGAGGATGTGCTTCACACAAGATGCATTCACTGGTACGGCCATGTGTTGAACGCAGTAAGGGCTGGATCAGCAAAGTGATGAACATCAATCCAAGAGGCAGTAGAGGCCCAGGAAGACCCAAAAAGTACTTTGATAGAGGATGTCTGTTAGGATAAAGCTAGGCTTGGCCTTGCCCAAGTGAAACCAGTGGACAGAAACACATGGAACGGGATGTTAAGGAGCGCTTAGGGATTAATTGTGTCCTGCTTCATCAAAAAAACTGGATGGTGATGATGGTGATGATGATGATGGTGGTGGTGATGATGATGTAGTAGTAGTAGTAGTAGTAGTAGTATAGTAGTAGTAGTAATATATATCTATTGTAATATTTGCATATTCTTTCTTCTTATTTTTCAGGTCTTGGAGGCAAAGATGGATTGACAGGGCTACCAGGCATTCCAGGAGAAAAAGGTGGTAGAGGATTTAAAGGAGAGCCTGGATTTGGCAGATCTGGTCGTGATGGAGATGATGGTCGTGAGGGATTAAATGGATTACCAGGTATAAAGGGAGATAAAGGATTAAGTGGACAACGAGGACCTCCTGGTCAAACCAAAGATGGAAATCCTGGACCAACTGGTCCCAAGGGTGATAAAGGTAATCGAGGAAACACCGGCCCAAGAGGTACTGTTGGTCTGAATGGAAGAAATGGCTTCAAAGGTGAGGGAACAGAGTATGCTTTATAGCCATTTTATTCCTTAACCCTTTAGCATTTAAACTTTAAAATTAAAAATTTTAAGTCTGTCTCAAGCAATGATGATGATAATGATGGTGATGATGATGATGATGATGGTGATGACAGTGACGATGACAATGACAATGATGATGATGATGATGATGATGATAATGATGATGATGACAGTGACGATGACAATGACAATGATGATGATGATGATGATGATGATAATGATGGTGATGACAGTGACGATGACAATGACAATGATGATGATGATGATGATGATGATAATGATGGTGATGACAGTGACGATGACAATGACAATGATGATGATGATGATGATGATAATGATGGTGATGACAGTGACGATGACAATGATGATGATGATGATGATAATGATGGTGATGATAATGATGGTGATGACAGTGACAATGACAATGATGATGATGATGATGATGATGATGATAATGATGGTGATGACAGTGACGATGACGATGATGATGATGACGGCGATGATGACAATGATGGTGATGACAGTGATGATGACGATGATGATGATGACGGCGATGATGGCAATGATGATGATGATGATGACAGTGATGATGACTATGACTTTGACAATGATGATGATGACGGCAATGATAATGATGATGACGATGATGACAATAATAATGATGAGGAGGAGGAGAAGGAAAACAATGACGACGATGATTATGATGACAATGATAACGATGATGACAATGATGATAACGATGGTGACAATGATGATGATGATGATGACAACAAGGGTGACGGTAATGATGACAATGATGACAACAATGATGATGATCTTATTTTCATATACTGTATTTAATTATTAATTTCATTATTTAGGTGATAAGGGAGGAGAATGTAATTTCTGTGTTGCTGGATCTCCGGGTGAGAAAGGAGACCCTGGACTCAATGGATTGCCTGGCTCATCTGGTCGTAGTGGTAATATTGGTGAAAAGGGAGAACCTGGAGAACCAGGAGATGATGGTCTTTATGGAAAAACAGGTACACGAGGTTTGCAGGTAAATAAAAACATGTTTTTATTTCACTCATCCATTTGTTGATATTTCTTATAACTTATTCAGTATTTGTGTTTATGTACTACACATGCACCTTTGATGAGTTGTAGTGCACCTGAGCACTGTACACAATAATTTCATTATTATTACTATTATTTTATGTATTTTCTGTTTAACACAAATCAATGTTTATTTGTTTTTTCTGACACTTTTAGGGCGACCCTGGACCCATGGGACCATTAGGAAGTCCCGGAGAAAAAGGAGATGCTTCTTATCCCACTGTAGTTCCAGGTAAAATATTGAGAATAATAAGTTTCTAATTTAGTAGGCACAAGACCTGCCTTTTGGGGGGCGGGGGAAGAAATATCTATTCTATCAACCCCAGTACTTCATCTTAATAATCACAGAAGGACAGATGGCAAAGTTGACCTCAGCAGGATTTGAACTCAGAACATAAAGAGCCATTTCATCTGATGCTCAACTGATTCTGCCAATCTTTCACATTAATATTAATATTAATAAATATTTACATAAATATTTTGCATAATGTACAGGAAGAGAGAGAAAAAATTAAATAATGAAAAAAAGTGCAGGTGTTTAGAATGTCTCAGGAAAGAATCGCTGCAAGATTTTACAAGCAAAACCAACTGGCAGGAGACCCAGGGGTAGAACCCGAACAAGATGGTTGGATAACATCCATGAGCTTGGCTGGTGTTGCTTGGGGATCCAGCAGGATCAGTTGAAGACGGTTGCTTCTGACAGGACCCGTTGGAAGGAATGTGTGAGGACGCTGCCTCCATGACCCTCTCTTGAATAAGTGGACGAAGAAGAAGGGGGAATTTGTGGGGCAGATTTGACATCCCTATACCTTATAGAGAAGATGGCCAAAACAGCCATAACACCCACTGCATCAGTGATTAAACCTTATGGAGGCTACTGCTTCCTCAGGCAGGATGCACTCCTCCTGATTTTGCAGAAGTAAGCAGCAGCCAGAACATAAAAGAAAAGTTGGTCAAGCCCTGGAATATGGATATCTTTTGCTCCTCTGTGTTACAAATGGCAATGCCTGGGTTTGTGGCAGAATTGAAAAGGTTGGTGTCAGACAATATGTGACATCTCAAATTATAGATTCATCATCACCACCACCACCACCACCACCGCAAGTTTATAGGCTGACCGAGATACTCTCATGGAATGACCAAATGAGGTTTAATTTTTTTTTTTTAACTTAGCCCCTAGAAAGAAACAGAGCAGTTATTAATAAATAGAGTTGAAATTAATGCATGCAAGATTTCACAGCTCTAGCGTCACTCCTTCATACACTGACCAAGATACTCTCTTATTGATATTTCAGGTGAAAAGGGAGACCGTGGTCATCCTGGTTTGACAGGGCTTTTAGGAGACAAAGGTGACCGGGGACCCACTGGGCCATCGGGACCACGGGGTCCACTAGGACTCAAAGGAGAATCAGTAAGTTTTTTTCAATCATTTATAAGTAATTAATTTTTAATCATCATCATCATCTACATCAGAGGTTCTCAAACTTTTGGGGCTACTGCCCCCCCCCCCTCACAGCCACGTAATACCCTCAGCACACCCAACCCTATTTCCAGAGAGACCTACCTACACACAAATTGTAAATAATATATAATAAATAAAATCGTTAATTTACATATAATAAATAATATAATATATCGACAGTCAGTCGACTTTCATCAAATCGGACCGAGGAAACAATGTTTCCATTGGTCTTTCCAATTGCTAATACTATCTATCGCAACTCCAAGTAGAAAGAGCAACGGGAAATAAAGTGTCTTGCTCAAGGACATAACGCATCGCCCGGTTCGGTAATCGAACTCACAACCTCACGATTGTGAATCCAATTCTCTAACCACTCAGTCACGCGCCTCCATATATAATATATACTATGTATAAATAGATATTATATATTTTTATTTCACTATATTTATATATAATATGTACAATAATACAGAAGACCCGAGTTCTGATGGGTTCAAGCCGAAGCTGAAGTATATAGAGAGTATGTCCCCACCCCCTTCCACTGTAAAGTGCTCGTGTAGGCACCACAGTAAAAAAGCACCCAGTACTCACTGTAAATGAGGTTAGTGTTAGGAAGGGCATCCAGCTGTAGAAATCAAACCAAAATCAGTTCCATATGAGCAAGACATGGTCACCTGACCTGGCATTGCCCACAACAGGACAACCCGTCTAACCCATACTAGCGTGGAAGAACAGACGTAAAATGGTGATGATGATGATGAGGATGATGGTGTATCATTTGATATTTAATATACTATTATATCATTCATGAAATGTTTGGTGTCACTCACAACAAAAAGCACTCAGTACACACTGTAAAGTGGTTGTATTGCTGTCACAACAAAAAGCACTCAGTACACACTGTAAAGTGGTTGTATTGCTGTCACAACAAAAAGCACTCAGTACACACTGTAAAGTGGTTGTATTGCTGTCACAACAAAAAGCACTCAGTACACACTGTAAAGTGGTTGTATTGCTGTCACAACAAAAAGCACTCAGTACACACTGTAAAGTGGTTGTATTGCTGTCACAACAAAAAGCACTCAGTACACACTGTAAAGTGGTTGTATTGCTGTCACAACAAAAAGCACTCAGTACACACTGTAAAGTGGTTGTATTGCTGTCACAACAAAAAGCACTCAGTACACACTGTAAAGTGGTTGTATTGCTGTCACAATAAAAAGCACCCCCAGTACACACGTTTCCTTACATTTTATAGAGAAAAACCAATGTAAAGAAAAAAAGAATTAAACAAAGAATTATGTTTTCAGGGCTTCCCTGGACCCGCTGGTGACGATGGTATCCCAGGTTTACCTGGTTCATCTGGTTTGCCAGGTCAAAAAGGATTACCTGGATATGGATTGCCAGGACCCAAAGGTGTATCTGGTATTCCTGGAGAACCTGGTGTAAGCACTGTTGGACCAAAAGGTGGAAAAGGTGACCCAGGTATGTAAAATTCCCCTCTCGTTCTCTGTCCTTTTAATCATAGCTTATAAACATAAATTTAATTCTAAGATGCTTTTAAATCAGATTTTAAAGATTAAAGGTTCTCTGCTTTCTTTGTAATTATATTTTAGGCCGCAAAGGAGAACCAGGACAACGAGGTTATCCAGGAGGGAAAGGACTTCCAGGTTTATCCGGACCAAAAGGTTGTTTTCATTTCTAGTATTAGTAAAATATTTCTTTTTTTAAATTTTAATGTTAAGAAAATGTCTATTTTCTTCCTTTTTTGGTTGATATATTTTGTTGTATCTTTGAAATTTTCGTATCTTTGAAATTTTCTTTGCTTCTTGCATTTAAATATTCCACGACTCTTTACCCCTTTTCTTCTACTACAATCTTCTTACACCACCTTCTTCTTCTCACCCATTTATTTTTCACTCCCACCCTAGTATTCCATCCCGCCCGTCATCTCAATCTATCTTATTTCTCATTCTTTCTTCTGATGAAGGACTAGTGTCCGAAACGTTAAGACCCTCTTCCTACTATAACAAGCGTTAACCTAATATATCCCTTCCATATACTGTATTAATTGTGTTGTTATTTCTGTTTACCTTTTACATATATATATATGATGGCTGCCCCCTCATTATCGAGTATGGCCATTGCCCGATATACCATTATTAATAATTATTAATTAATTCTATCGTGAAGATATTTTTTAAAGTGAAGAAAGATTTCCCACTCTCTGAGCGATAGTAGCTATAACCCGAAAAGAAGAAAAGATCAACATCATCGGTAACTACTGAGCCGCAGGTTTTATATCGGAGTTATCCCAGTTTCCTGAGTTGCCTTCTCCTAGAAGTATGCCCTGACAAAGGATAGGGGTCCTTCACTCCCAGTGGTTTAAACCGGGCAGTACATGTCTATATACATATTTACACAATTTCGGATGGCCATTGACTCTTATGAGTTCTTCTGCCCTTTGTCAGGTTTTGTTTTTTGTCCTGCAGGGTGTTCAAAATCACCCTCCCCACCAAGTTTACTTGGTGAGGGTTGCCAGTTTAGTCGCCGACGACCCGACCATGCGACAGGTTGTACTGGGTTACACATATATATACCACTGAGGCAGCAAGAGTCTATTAGAGTATATAAATTGTGAAGTAATGTATATATATACACATTCATATACACTCACATATTCACACAGACATGCACACTACTTCAATATCATCTTTATACTTATTTTTACATTTTCCTCATATTTTTAGGTTTCGATGGATCTCCTGGTCTTGATGGTCTCCCAGGTTTGAAAGGAGAACGTGGACTTGATGGATTGCCTGGTAGTCAAGGACCTAGAGGTAAATGACATCAAATTAACTGTTAGAATTTTAATTATCAATACAAGTCCCTAAGAATACAATCACAAATACAAGCAGCCGAAATAGGGTTTCTCTGAGGAGGTCTTCGGAGTAACATAACCCAACAGAAGTCATAACTCAGAGATCAGAGAGTTGCCATGTTTTAGTGCAGTCATGGGCAAATTGTGGTCTGTGAGCTACATGCAACCCATTTGAATTTCTGAATGCACACTTCATTTCAAAATTGCCATATTCTAGGTTTACCATTCCTATATTCTAGGTTTACCATTCCTATATTCTAGGTTACAACGGTGCAAGGGGCATTAAAGGAGAAATTGGTCTGAGTGGAGAAAAAGGTGATGGCGGCTTCCCAGGACGTGATGGAAAAGATGGATTCCCAGGCCAGAAAGGTAAGACATGGACTAAACATCAACAACAACAACAACAACAACAGTAACAACATTGACATCAACAATAACATCAACATTGACATCAACAATAACAGTAACAACAATTACATCAACTTCAACAATAACACCAACAATAACATCAACAACAACGATAACAACATCAACAACAATGACAACTGTAACAACATCAACATCAACATTAACAACAATAACAACTGTAACAACAACAATAACATCAACAACAACAACAAAATCAACAATAACATCAACAATAACAACAATAACAACAATAACAACATCAACATCAACAATAACAAGTGACAACATCAACATCAGCTATAACAACAAAAATTACAACAACAACAACAATAACAACATCGACAGCTGGTTTCACTGGTTTTTCTTTGCAACAATGTTTTTGCCATTTTGTTCATGGAACACATTTGAGATATACACCCTAGCCAAGTAGGGTTTGCTTCTCCATTCCTCCTTTAACCCTTTAGCATTTAAACTGGCTATATCCAGCCAGAATTCTCTCACCGTTTTCTGTTCAAACCGGTCATAACTAGTGACTCATACATATGTAAAGGTATTGTTCTCAAAATAAATAATATTAAAATCGTAGAGATTCCATATTATGTAGGATAATTATGTGAGATAAAGCCTTTAACATAAAAATATAATAGTATATATAAAGTAATGTAAATGCTAAAGGGTTCACTTTTTCTCATTATTCAACTGTTTTTTTTTTTCTTCTTTCCTATTTTTTTATATGAAATATTTATGTAAATAAAAATTTTTTGCTTGATTTATTAGGTAGCAAAGGAGAGCGATCTCGAGCTGGGTTCAAGGGCGAACAAGGTCTTGCTGGACTTCCTGGTTTAGAAGGTAAGTAATATATTCCATGTCTTAGTTTATTATTTATCTACCATATAAGGACAGGAACATTTATGTCAGTACAGAGCTATAATTTCTTTTTATAAAATAATTTATGGAAGTCTATAAAGAAATATAAATTATATATAAACATATTTTATTGCAGGAAAACCAGGACCTTCAGGACCCCAAGGAGACAGAGGCTCAACTGGAAATTCTGGACTCCCTGGACTCCCAGGACTTGATGGACCTAAAGGAGAAACAGGCATTGGTTTACCAGGAACACCTGGTCTTCATGGACCAAAAGGTTTACCAGGATCCCCAGGTAAACATCTTATACTAGTATTATTAATTCTGTTAATATATACACACTTGTTCAGATATAAAGAGTAAAGACCCCCTTCGGTCACGAATGACCATGGGATTTGCACCTAGAAAGTTCCTCTCCGAGACACAAGTCCTTGCAAGGTGTTTTTGTGGAAGACCAGCAGTCACCCATGCATAACTGTCTCCCCTCTCCACACCAAGAGAAAGGCAAAGGCCGATACAGCTTGGCAACAGTGATGTCACAACTCATTTTTTCCAACTGGTTGGATAACATCCATGAGCTTGACTTGTCTCACTTATCCAGCTGGATCAATTGGAAAAGGTTGTTTCTGACAGGACTCACTGGAAGGAGTACTTGAAGACTTAGAAGTGAGGTGCATTTTCACAGTTTACTTTTCATTCTTCCATGGTTCATAAAAGTACCAGTAATACACTGAGCTGATCCCATCAGCCTTAAGTATCTCTCACATAAAATAGAATGTTTCTATTTTATCCTACATCTACAAACATGAATGTTTGCAAGGATTTTTTTAGACAAGTATTTGACAAGTTTATGTATTTTATAACATTAATTATTCGAGAGTAGAAAGGAAGAAACCTGCCCCTTCTTCAAAAGCATTATATATCTTATATATACTTGAATATAATCCCACCCAGCACCCTCATATTTTATGTCTTAGGTATAGGCAAAAATCCACACCCCTTTTCTAATCAATACATTATTTAGATCAGACATGTCAAACTGAGGGCTACATGGGTCACTTGTGTTGTCTTAGGGTCACACATGACAACTAATTGTGCACATTACAACTAATTTTACAAAGATAAAGCATGCTCACACTGTGCAGGCCGCATGTTTGACATGCCTGGTTTAGATGGTGTGCATATAAGCTAACTTCCCATTTAGCATCGATTTATTGGTCACATATATATAACAGTTATTGACAAGATCCCAAACCTCATTCACTTAACAAGTGAGGTGGAACTCATCAAACCAGATTGATGAAACAATGTTTCCATTTGTCCTTCCAATTGCTAATACTATCTACCAGTCGTAAATCCAGGCAGAAGGAGCAACATGAAATAAAGTGTCTTACTCAAGGACATAACCATCACCTGGTCTGGGAATTGAACTCACAACCTTATATTCTCTACCCACTCAGCCACATACATGCCTTCATATATTCTTCAGCTTATATTCAAGTATATATGGTACATAACTTCAATTATTATTAGTTCTAAGTTAATTCTTCTTTAGTTCCTATATAAATTGTATTCTACATATAGATAATTATATATAGCAATACTTTTTTATTGATCTCTGTTGTCTGTTGATCTACTATGATATATTTTTTATTTATTTGTGCTTACTTTGGGAATCTAGAGGTAAGTATTGCATATTTATAGAAAATACTTTTAGTTTTATTATCAAAATTTAGATGAAATTCAGTTCTCATGATAGGTATTTGATATTGATTATTAAGCAAATTATTATAGGTTTCCGCTGTTAGTTAAAAAAACAAAAATTGATGTCAAAATAATCCTGAGTGTATTGGGTGCATTTTATTGTGGAACCAGAACTATTACTTTACCTGTTCCTTAGCTCAATGGTTAGAACACTTGACCGAGATCTCAAGATTCAGAGTTTGATTCTCTGAAGCAATAGCTGGCCATTTTTTTCAGTCCCAGGGAATATTTTACTCAATTTTCAAAGCTATTATTTAAAGCGATCAACTATTGTTACAGTTATTTTCTGCATTTGGGGTTCCTACATTTTCTAAAAAATTTCAAATTATCCATCACAAATAAATCAATTCATGAAGAATTTTTCCGAACACATAAAACGTCTCTGTTCACGAACGATGTTTTGAGTAATGAACATGCAAGCCGGCAACAATGGTTAGCAACAAGCTTGGAGTATTAACGGGAAAGTGTCACTTGCTGTGTAGTTAGTTGCTATGGTGATATCTATCTGTCTTTCCCACACAGTCTCTCTCTCTCTCTAAACATTTCGTATGGGAAAAGTAGTTTCAGTTCATGAACATTTCAGGTGATGAACGATCTTCAGGAATGAATTAAATTTGTGAACCGAGGTTCCACTGTATTAGATACCAAATTTAACTGCATTGCATTGAATATACTTAGAGAAACTAAAGATTTCTTTTATTCTTATCTATTTTAGGATTATCTGGTCGCAAGGGTGAACCAGGACGAGAAGGACTTCCAGGACCTCCTTGTCCTAAAGGAGCAAAAGGTGCAAGAGGATATAAAGGAAATGGTGGACTACCTGGTTTAGATGGTGGAAGCGGACTTCCTGGTGCAGATGGTTTACCTGGACTTCCTGGAGGACCTGGTGAGTAATTTGAGTAATTAATTATAATAATTGTTTCCACTTTTGGCACAAGGCCAGCAATTTCCCCAGTGCATTACTGGTGTTTTATTTTATCGACCCTGTAAGGATGAAAGGCAAAGTTAACCTCAGGGGGATTTTAACTCAGAACGCAAAGGGCCATAACTCTATGCCGCAAAACATGGTGTCTGACACTCTACTGATATTGCCAATTTTCCCTCCATTGCCATTGTAGGGGTCAACTACTTGTCAAAATAATCACTGATCTGATTTTTTAAGGATCACATTTCTCAGTTACAACTAGAATCAATAAACTATAATTGTTTCTACATTTCTACTCTTTGCTGCAAAGCATGGCGTCAGACCCTCTACCGATATTGTCAATCAATCAATCTACTTTTGGCACAAGGCCAGCAATTATCCCAGTACATTACTGGTACTCTATTTTATCGACCCCCGTAAGGATGAAAGGCAAAGTTAATCTCGGTGGGATTTGAACTCAGACCATAAAGGGCCGTAACTCTTTGCTGCAAAGCATGGCATCCAACCCTCTACTGATACTGCCAAATCAATCAATAAACTATGTCATAAATGTTTAGAAAACATACACTTAAAAAACAGCCCCCTCTCTTTCTCACTCCCTCTCTCACTCCTTCTCTCTCCCTCTCTCTCTCTCTCTCTCTCTCTCTTTCTCACTCCTTCTCTCTCTCTCTCTCTCTCTTTCTCACTCCTCTCTCTCTCTCACTCTTTCACTGACTCTCTCTCTCACTCTTTCACTGACTCTCTCTCTCACTCTTTCACTGATTCTCTCTCTCTCTCTCTCTCTCTCTCTCTCCTCTCTCTCTCTCTCTCTCTCTCTCTCTCTCTCTCACACACTCATTTTTTGCAGAAAAACTTCAATTTCACAGGTGATATTTTTTCCTTTCCATTTTTGTTTAAATAGGTGGTAAAGGAGACAGAGGAGAACCAGGTTTCCCTGGTGAACAAGGGTCTGATGGAAACTCTGGACTTCCTGGATTGAGTGGAACTAAGGGAGACCCTGGATTATCTGGTCTTCCAGGACGCAGTGGATCAGATGGGTTACCTGGTAAATATTCTTATAAGTTTTCTGTTCCATTCTGTTTGAAATGTGCATTGAAGTCTCCTGTTAAGATACGTGGCTCAGTCTTAGGGACAAAACCAACAGGCAGGAAACCCAGGGGTAAGCCCTGAGCAAGATAGATGCATAACATTCATGAGCTCAGCTGATCTCACTTGGGGATCCAGTCTGATCAATGGGCGGTGGTTACTGCTGACACTACCTTTTCAGGAATAAGTGGGCGAAGAAGAAGAAGCTTATATCTATGGCTTTTACCAGCAAATATTATCCGCACCAGTGAAACTACATCTAGCCTATGAACTTTTCAGCTAACCTTCATAGCATAATTTCTCTGTAACTTTGAACCTATTAATCCTCAATAACAATATCAGTGACACTAAATTAATTTGAATCTATCTGACTTTCCTGAACTCCCAACAAACATCTTCTTCAGAAAATTAAATCATTTTTAATACTTGAACACTTTCAGGTTTCAAAGGAGATGCTGGAATTCCTGGTTTACCTGGTCTGAAGGGAGAGCCTGGAAGAATTGCAGCCAAAGGTAAAAGAGGTCCAAGAGGAGAGTCAGGTTTACCTGGACTTCCCGGAAAAGAAGGTTTCCCAGGTATGTTGATTTTTATTTCTGATAACCAAAACAATTTCTATATTTTCATTAAGCGAAAACTTTTAAGTTTAGTCACCTAGACCTCTAATTTCTCAGTACACCTTCTTAACCCTTTAGCATTTACATTACTCTATTTATACTATTGTATTTTAGTGGTAAAGGATTTATCTCGCATAATATCTCACTTAATATCGAATCTACGAGATTTTGATAGTATTTATTTTGAGAATAATACCTTAACATCAGTATGATCGGTTGGTTACAGCTGGTTTGAACCGAAAGAGGTGAGAGAATTCTAGCCAGATATGGCTGGTTTAAATGCTAAACAAGAGGCACTATTTTACTTTGGGCTCGCAAATAAACTGATAGTGTATACCTCTGAGCACAAAGTTATACGTTGGAGATGGATGCTTCTGACAGGACACACTTGAAGGAGTCTTTGAGTACTCTGCCCCCACGACCCTCTCAGGAATAAGTGAGCGAAGTTGTTTAGTTTACATATTGAGACCTCAACCCATCCTTTTTATCTTATATGGGATTTCTAGTAATATATATATTTTTTTTTGTCATGTATAATGTTTTTTAATGTATAAAGAAAATTAATTGTTGTAGGAATGCTACCACTTAAAATGAAATTTTGCTGGAGACAAATTAGCAAAATTTAATAAGCAGGCGTGGTAGGGTCTGAAAAATTAATAAGCAAGAGGGGGTGGGGGGTCGATTATTTGAGACATAACAGTATGTACACATTTTGAAGATGATTCTTGCCAGTTTTTTTTTACCTTTTACAGATATTAACTAGAATCTTAATAATGATGTTTACTTCTTCTGTTTAGGTAAAGATGGTTTATCTGGCCTTTCTGGACCTAAAGGAGAACCTGGTTACAGTCGAGGCGGTCTGAAAGGAGATCATGGTCTTCCTGGTTTGGATGGTCGACCAGGTCTTGATGGTTTACCAGGACCAAAAGGTGATCCAGGCTCACCTGGTTTCCCTGGAATGAAGGGTGACTCTGTAAGTATTTGAAGTAAAGCACAAGATAGTTATGGTTTAAGCTACTCTCATATACAATAGAAGCTGAGGCACCCAGCGTATCCTGGGTAAACAGATGCTAAGAGAAGACTGGTAGAAGAGAAAACATCTGTATTGGATGCATTATCTGGTTTAGAGTATAAGTGTATGTGTAAACCAGCGTTCGAACCAGAGTCATAGGCTGTGAAACACAATCATCACTGACAACGAATGCACAGAGAGAATCTCTTATGGTTGATTCCCAATCTGCTAAAAATAGCAGTCAGGCTGGTTAGCATACCGGGGATGTTTTTCTTCTTTGATGTTATAAAATGAGTATCAATAAACTTACCTGCATATGCCATTGTTCCATTGCTGTACTTACTTTTCGTGGGCAATGAGTTATATCCTTGAGCAAGACACTTTATTTCACTATGCTCTTTTCTGTCAGGAGTTGCAGCTGGTGGATGTTATCAGCAATAGAAAGACCAATGGAAACATTGTTTCCTTGGTCCAATTTGACTAGTTCCAACCCACTTGGTAAGTGAATGAGGTCTGGGATCTTGTCAGCTGATAAAAATATAAAATAAAATGTCTGAGAAACATTTCATTTTAGTGGAGAAAGGAAGGTTCATTCTAAATTTTGTGGAGAAATCTCTTTTTTTTTTTTTTTCTTTTAAAAATATTTTAAGGGAACAATTTTTATTATTTAGGGATTGCCTGGCCGTTCTGGACCAACTGGAAATGATGGATTAGATGGACTTCCTGGAATGAAAGGTATATAAACGGTTTAAAGATTTTTTTTTCCAGAATGCTACTTTCAATTCAACATGAAAAATATAATTATAAACAAGTTTTACATTTTTTTTAGTTATTTTTATCTTGTGTTTGCTTTAGTTTATTTTCCTTTTAAAACTCATTTCTTTTTTTTTTTTTTTATGTTATAGGAGATGGTGGTTTACCTGGTAGAGATGGTTTCCCTGGCATTAAAGGAGAACCTGGCTCAGATGGTCTATCTGGTGTTCCTGGTTTTAAAGGAGAAATTGGTCCACGAGGCAATAATGGTTTGCCTGGTCTTTCAGGCCGGAAAGGAGATACTGGTCCAACTGGACGAGATGGTGGTTTATGTAAGTAATGCTTTGATTACTATAATTATTTGAACATTTTTAAATATTTGTTATTGTTTTACATAACTTACCCCTTTTCATACCAAATTTCTATTAAAATACATTTTTACTTTTTCA
>OZ024749.1:51512452-51549952 GCA_964016885.1 Eledone cirrhosa
CACTATTATGATAAAGTTCTATCTGTATAAATATAGAGTGTGTATTTTACTTTTACAGGTGATCGAGGAAATTCAGGTAAAGACGGTTATCCTGGATCTAAAGGTGATCCAGGAATTGGTGGTTTACCTGGTTTGCCAGGTGTGGGTGGAGAAAGAGGATTAGATGGACGACCAGGAATAGATGGACAACCAGGTAAATATTAACATTCTTTATTTATTTATCGATAGAGCATCAGACAACATGCTTTGTGACAGAGAGTTACGGCCCTTTGCGTTCTGAGTTGATATCCCACCAAAGTTCGATTTGCCTTTAATCCTTACAGGCGTTACTGGTACTTTATTTTATACAAAATAAAGTACCAGTAACGTACTGGGGTTGATTTAATCGACTTTCCCCTCACCTAAAATTGTTGGCCTTGTGCCTAAATCAGAAACTATTATTAACAGGATTTTGTATATGTTCAGAAAAAATAATATATTCTGCCATGAGAGAAAGAAAAACAATACTAAGGGGTCTGGTATAAGATGTTTTTCAAGATAGAGAGAAAGAGATAATAAAAAAGGAAAAATGTAACTTGGATAACGACCAAAGAATATGATTGCGAATACAAGCGCCCTTAGAGTAATGTTACTCGAGAGAGTGCATAGCTCGGAGATCAGTGAGTCGCTTCAGGTAGAGTCAATCCGAGTTGTGAGATCACAGCTCCGATATTACAAACATGTGGTTAGAATGTCTCAAGAAAGAATCGCTGTATCAAGTACTCTGGTGCGTTATGGTCCACCTGGCATCTTACTACACCTTTTTTGTTATATATATATATATATATATCTAGGGATTGTAACATCCGATGAACTTTTTATTCCAGAGTCTGGCTAGATCAATACAGATCGAACCCTGAGCTGATCAATAGTGAAACGTGCATCACTACTCAATAAACATAATGAAGACATAACAAATCATCCTTTTTCATTATTAATAAAATGTTGTAGTTTGCTTGAAGTATTGTATGTAATATATAACATTGAAAGAGATAGAAGGCTAAACGATGTAAGATGAGGTAACGAAAAGTAAAAGTAAGTTACCTGGTAATCTTTGTTTGTTTTGTTTTGTTTTGTTTTTTGTTTTTTACCCAATAGGACAACTGATATCAACCGGAACATATAATATTCTTTCAATTATAATATTGATCTCTTTCTTCTTGTTTTATTCAGGTAGAAAAGGAGAAATTGGATACAAAGGAGATTCTGGCAGACCTGGAGAATCAATACTTGGAATTAAAGGAGACAGAGGTTTGCCTGGCTTACAAGGCCCTCCAGGTTTCCCTGGTGTAAAAGGAGATTCTGGTTTACCAGGTAACTAATTATATGATTACTATTATTATCATTATTATTATTATTATTATTATTTAGAGTGGTGGATTGGCAGTATCAGTAGTGTGTCACATGCCATGCTAGGGTGGTGGATTGGCAGTATCAGTAGTGTGTCAGATGCCATGCTAGGGTGGTGGATTGGCAGTATCAGTAGTGTGTCAGATGCCATGCTAGGGTGGTGGATTGGCAGTATCAGTAGTGTGTCAGACGCCAAGCTTTGCAGCATAAAGCTATGGCTCTTTACGTTCTGAGTTCAAATCCCACCATGGTTAACTTTGCATTTCATCCTTACGGGGTCGATAAAATAAAGTACCAGTAATGTACTGGGTAATTGCTGGCCTTGTGTCAAAAGTAGAAACATTATTATTATTATTGTTTCTTCACTCAGCTTCTAACACTGGAGATATATTACAATGTTAGCTGTTCACTACCAGTGAACTGAGTTAACACCCCTTATCTCAGCTTCTAATATTGGAGATATATTACAATGTTAGCTGTTCACTACCAGTGAACTGAGTTAACACCCCTTATCTCAGCTTCTAATATTGGAGATATATTACAATGTTAGCTGTTCACTACCAGTGAACTGAGTTAACACCCCTTATCTCAGCTTCTAATATTGGAGATATATTACAATGTTAGCTGTTCACTACCAGTGAACTGAGTTAACACCCCTTATCTCAGCTTCTAATATTGGAGATATATTACAGTGTTCCCTCAGTTTACTACCAGCAATGTTGTTTTTTGTAAGTGTTGTATCCGTATTGCAATCCCTATTTATTTAATTATTATTATCATTATATTGCGGGCTGTGGATTGGTAATATTGGTAGAGCGTCAGACAACATGCTTCGCAACATAGAGTTACGGCACTTTACATTCTGAGTTCAAATCCTGCCGAGGTTAGCTTTGCCTTTCATCCATACAAGGTCAATTTGATCGACTTTCCCCTCACCCAAAAATTGTTGGCCTTGCGCCTAAATCATAAACCATTGTTTTGTTTTTTGTTAATTGCTGGCCTTGTGCCTAACGTAGAAACAATTATTATTATTATTATTATTATTAACTTGGAATCTCTATTAAAATATAATTTGTAATGCTCACTATTTTTCAAATTTACCTTTACAGGAAATCCTGGCTTACCTGGCATTGGGGGAGAACGTGGTTTGTCTGGAAACCCTGGATTAACTGGACTTCCAGGAAAAGATGGACCTCCTGGATTACAAGGAATCAATGGATTGCCAGGTAATAATTTCATTCATGTTTTATCTTTGTAACAGATTTTAAGAAATGTGTTTATATTTAAATGTTGATTCTGTGTTTTTAGTAGTTTGCCTTGATAAAAGCAATAAAACTAAAATGATATAGTAATTATCATTACTGTAATTTTTTTTTATAGGTGACCCTGGTCCAATGGGACCCAAAGGACCTCCTGGACCTTCTGGTCGGGCAGCAGCTGTTGGTTTCTTGTTTGCTCGACACAGTCAGACAACTGAAGTTCCAATGTGCCCATCTGGACTGACAAAATTATGGGATGGTTACAGTTTGCTTTATCTTGAGGGTAATGACAGATCTCATCACCAAGACCTTGGTAAGTTTTAATTTGATTTTACTATGGATCATACAAAAAGAATGTTTTAACCCTTTTCATATCAATCTGCCTGATAATTAAGCTTTGGGCTTGATTCAACACCTTACCTTTGGGCTTGAATTACCACCTTATGTTTGGGCTTGATTTAGTTGATTCCATTTTGTTGGAAAACCTCCAGGTTGTGTGTTCAGTCTTATGCTAACTCATACATTGTGGCCTCTTTCTCACTTTGCCCAACACCCACCCACCAGTTGAAAAAGTTCATAGGCACTGTCCTACTTCTTTTGATTAACCCTTTAGCATTTACATTACTCTATATTTACTATTATATTTTCATGGTAAAGGCTTTATCTCACATAATATCAAATCTAGGAGATTTGGTATTATTTATTTTGAGAACAATACCTTAACATCAGTATGAGCAGCCGGTTATGACTGGTTTGAACAGAAAGAGGTGAGAGAATTCTGGACAGATATGGCCAGTTTAAATGCTAAAGGGTTAAAACATAAAAGAGGTATTTCAGAAATGTTGAAGCAGGCTGAAGAATCTTTTTTTATCTGATACCATTAAAATTTTTAGATTTAAAAGTTATAGATTTTTATTTTCATTTTTCTTTTTACATTTTATGAGATATCTGTCCTTTAATTCATTTCAGGTTGGGCTGGTTCTTGTATAACACGGTTTTCAACTATGCCATTCCTATTCTGTGACTTCAATAACGTATGTAATTATGCTAGCCGTAATGATAAGTCTTATTGGCTTTCTACAAATGCGCCAATGCCTATGATGCCTGTTGCACAAAACGATATTGCACCTTATATAAGTCGTTGTGCAGTTTGTGATTCTCCATCCAATGTTATAGCTGTCCATAGTCAGACTCTTCAATTACCAGAATGTCCTGCAGGCTGGGAATATCTATGGATTGGTTACAGTTTTGCTATGGTAAATATATCATGAATATCTTTCTTCATTAACTTTATTTTTAAAAAAAAACATCTTCCTATCAACATAATCATCATCATCATCATTGCTATGAGCATTATGATCATACTCATCCTCCTCCTCATCATCATCAACATCATCATTGTCGTCATTAAGTTGATATTTGATAAAGGTGTGAAACTATAGATCTTTGGACATTTTTAATTAATCTGCGGTGTACATGTAAAATTAGTTTAAAATCGATCTCATTTTGTAAAATAATATTTTTTGATGAAGGAAGTAGACTTCAAATGGAAAAAAGATATTCATTATTTCTTTATCTGAGTTCAAATCCCGACGGGGTTAACTTTGCCTTTCATCCTTACGGGGTCAATAAAATAAAGTACCAGTAATGTACTGGGTAATTGCTGGCCTTGTGCTAAAAAGTAGAAACAATTATTTCTTTAAAATCAGAATTTTACTCATCATTTTCTTGATTAAACATTTTTATAAACTATTAAGATTTAAAATTAAGAAACCATTGTTGCAACTAGTAACAATAATAATTATTTCTACTTTTGGCACAAAGCCAGCAATTATTCCAGTGCATTACTGGTACTTTATTTTATCGACCCCGTAAGGATTAAAGACAAAGTTAACCTCGGCGGGATTTAAACCAGTAATAATAATAATGAAAATTATTGTGTACAGTGCTCAGGTGCACTACAACTCATTGAAGGTGCATGTATAGTACATAGAATAATGTACAGTAGATAGTATTAACAATGGAAAGGAAACATTGTTCCCTTGGTCCAATCTGACAATCAGAAAATAAAAATAATAATAAATTTTAAATGTAATTTTTTTTCTCCTTTCAGCACACTGGAGCTGGAGCAGGAGGTGGTGGACAATCTTTGTCTAGCCCTGGCAGTTGTCTTGAAGACTTCCGAGCAACACCATTCATTGAATGTAATGGGCATGCAGGCACTTGCCATTATTTTGCTAATAAATACAGTTTCTGGCTTACAACAATTGAACAAAATCAACAGTTCCGAGCTCCACAACCACAAACATTGAAAGCTGGAAGCTTGAAGACTCGAATTAGTAGGTGCCAAGTGTGTATGAAAAGCGTTGGTACTCGGCACAGGGGCAATAACAGAAGGGGAAGCCTCTCCTAACTAAAACTCCAATTGAGTTAGAAGAGTAATACTTGCAAACTGACGCTGAGCAGAACATCAAGCAAAATGAACGTTTTTGTTTTGGATTTTTTTTTTTCATTCTTTTATCAGGAGCAAAACTCTTTATCACCCTTTTGAGTGATATAAAATGGCTTGCTGGACTTCCCAAGAGGTGCATTTTTTTAAATCAAATGTCCTTATATTAATGGTGCTATGTATTTAGCTTTAGTATTTACCATAAACATCTTATTGTCTCCATCAATGATCGAATTGCTGGGGTGGGTTTTTCTGTAACTTAAAAAAAATAGAAACATTTTTTTTGTAAATGAAATAAATATGAAAATATAAGAAATAAGTGTGTTAACACACACACATATATATGCACACACAAATATATTTTAAGTAAATGTTAAACTTTCTTATTTTAGTCTTTAAGCTTTACTTCCTCAATATATTTGAACTATAGATTCCATATTTCCTGGACTCACAAACCCCAAATGCTATTGTAATATTTTTGGTGTCGAAATTCTTACAAAACTGTAATAGGGATCTTGTTCTTGTTTGGTTATTTACTTTAATAAATAATATTATTATTGTATTATCTATCTATATATGTGTGTATATGTATATGTGTATATGTATATATATATATATATATATATATATATGTGTATATATGTATATGTATATGTATATATATATGTATGTATATATATATATATATTTATATTTATATATACATATGTATGTGTATATATATATATTTATATTTATGTATATATGCATGCATGTATGAATGCATAAAATATATATACACACATATGTGTATATATGTATATACATATATATATATATATATATATATATTTATATATATACAAACATACATGTATATATATATATATATATATATGTGTGTGTATGTATGATATATATATATATGCGCATGTGTACATGCATACATAAATATATATATCGGATTTTTCTTGTTTTGTTTTTCTGTCATCATCACCCTCAAAACTATTTCTAACGATACTGTGATGTTCAAAATAAAACACTGCCAGGGGTTTCTTTTTTTCGGATTTTTTTTTTTTGTGTAAAGATATATGGAAAAATGTACTTTATTGAAGTACGAGAACCAAACATCTTAAGGTATAGCTGGAAATGAGAGAAAATTGAAACAGAAAATAACCATCTTCTCTAACACAAACAGACTGAGCTGGATTTGAATAATACCTAACTATCAATCTAGCTACATATATATTTTGTTTTTGTTTTTTTAAATCTATGCAGCTATCTATTTGTTTATTTGTTTATAGACAGATAATTAGATAAATAGATTGATAGAAAGGTACTACTCTATTACTCTATAACGTGTTCCAGACGACTGGCTGAGGACATGCTGGGGCACCAATTCATTCATAATACATATTTGAAAGAAATATTTTTGTTTATACCTACTAGAAAACCCTTATTCTTTTTTAATGACATTGTTGGTACAATTCAATTATTTGGTGATTAAAAATGCATTTCTGAGAAAAGAATAAAAAGATGTGTATTTCTTTTTATATGCAAAATAGTTCACTACAAATATTTTTCGATTTTTTTTTTTTTTTTTTTTTTTTTTTAATTATTGATAAATATTATTATTATTATTATTATTATTATTATTATTATTATTATTATGTTTTTTTTTTTTTAAAAACAAAACAAAATTATGAAATGATGCTGAACATTCTTCTCTGCACATGATAAAGATGACAGTTATGGCTAAGTTACTGGCTATATGTATGTCTACAATTAAATCTAATTTCACTATTAATTACAAAAAACCGTATCTAATTTATAAATTTGTATATTGAAAAGAAAGAAGGAAAAAAATAAAAGCAAGTGGTGAAAAGAAGTTTTTTCTCTCTCTTTCTCTCTCTCTCTCTTTCTTTCTCTCTCCCTTTCTTTCCCTTATCAATTCTCTACATTACTAGAACAAACAAATAAATTAAATTTATAAGAAGGGCTTTTAAAAACATTCTATGTGCATGTAATTACAATCTGTCTTGTCGAATGACAAGCAATTTTCACTCATTTCAAAGCTCTCCTTCCCTTGCATAACTTATAGTATGCAAGGTTCATTTTGTTGTTTTTTATATCAAATCAAATCAAATCAAATCAAATAATTTTTTTTTATAATACTATGTAAATAAATGGAGTGTATTCCATTACCTCTCCAGTACTGACTCAAATTATTATTATTATTGCTACTACTGCTGCAGCTACTGTTGCAGCAATTGCAGATATGTGGTGCAGTGGTAAATTCTCATTTAAAATTTAATGCAACCATTTGGCAAATTTCCATTCCCAATTGGAATAGTTTCTTCTACTTACTGTGTAATTTGGAAATTTTCAACAAATAACTATTTTATTCTTTTTTTAAAGAAACAATTAAAATAAAAGCAATAATTTTCCTCTAGTTATCATCAAACACTTTAAGAGTTTTCTGTCGGGTCCCAAATAATAGGGGTCGGAATAACCGTGGAATTAGAATAAGTGGGGAGTTAGAAAATCAGTAATTTTTCAAGATTGTGTCAGTTAATTTTTCAAAAAACCAGAATTAGTCGTTTAGTTTACATATTGAGACCCCAACCCATCCTATTTATTTAATAACATATGAGATTTCTAATAATGTTCTTTATTTTTTCTCTCATATATAATGTTTTTTAATGTATAAAGAAAATTATTTATCATAGGAATGCTACCACTTAAAATTTCATCGGCGATTAGCAAAATTTAATAAGCAGGGGTTTGGAATAAGAGGTGGAGAGATTGGAAAAATTAATAAACGGTGGAGGACAATTATTGAAGACCCAAGAGTACTTAGTGTTTATTTTTGTGGTTTGTTCATAGAATATTTAAAAATAAAATATAATTAATAATTGGTTTGACTCTGCTCTTTAAAGAACTGATAGTAAAGTTATTGATAGTGGATTAGATAAAGATTATCCTAGCCCCTATTTTGTTGGTTTGTTTTTTTCTTAACCATTTCATGACCGCATTTCTAATGAAATACACTCTATTTTAATTAATTAATGAAGAATTTTAAGAGATTTACTAAAATTATTAATTATTTCATTACTAAGATAGTAAATTAATGTAAGGTTCTTATATAAAATTATGTTGGAAAATTTAAATTTAAATTAAAATTTAAATGGGTGGTTTTATTTCACAGAACCAGAGTCGGTTTTTGGCCAGGTTGATAATTAAAGGGTTAATGATCCAACGTTCGTTTTTAATAGATGTTAGTCTTTCATGTGAGAATTTGGTTTCGTCTTTAAATTCTGTTAATATCCTCTATTCTTTATGTTTGCTAATATTAAAAAATATATATATATATATTTTTTTATAAAATCTTTCTTTCATCACGTATATAACAGTTTTAATAGTTCTGATAAAGCTATCTATCCCTTCCAGGATTAATATGGATGTTCAGGTGCTTATTGGGGTATTTATGAATAAAGAAAGGAAAGAACCATCTATGTCAATAAGTTTTAGTTTCTTTTCATCGTATGTGATGAAGTGTAAATTAAATAAATGATACGTTTTTTCATTGTTCCTCATTTTACTTTTTCTTTTTTTTTTTTAAATAAGTGTTCCTACAAATTTCATTTACTTTATAGATAAGAACTTAGCAACTGGTTTAAAATAGTACACTAAATATACATTTAACCCTTTCGTTACCATATTTCTAATGAAAGGCACAATCTATGTCTTTAACTCTTTCATTACCATATTTCTAATGAAAGGCACTGTCTATGTCATTAACCCTTTCATTACCATATTTCTAATGAAAGACACTGTCTATGTCTTTAACCCTTTCATTACCATATTTCTAATGAAAGGCACTGTCTATGTCTTTAACCCTTTCATTACCATATTTCTAATGAAAGTCACTGTCTATGTCTTTAACCCTTTCATTACCATATTTCTAATGAAAGACACTGTCTATGTCATTAACCCTTTCATTACCATATTTCTAATGAAAGGCACTGTCTATGTCTTTAACCCTTTCATTACCATATTTCTAATGAAAGGCACTGTCTATGTCATTAACCCTTTCATTACCATATTTCTAATGAAAGGCACTGTCTATGATTTTCAAATAATTTTGAAAATAATCAAAGAATTTGGAGGAGTTAGTAATATAAATATCTTTCTTATTATTAAGATATTGTTTATATGCTTTGTTGCAAATAGTTCCATCCCTTTGCATTATGGTTTCAAATCCCACTGAGGTTAGCTTTGCTATTCATCCTTATGGGGACATTAAAAATAAAATACCAACAACGCACTGGGGTCAATTTCATTGACTTTCCCTTCCCCAAAATTGCTGGCTTTATGCCTAAATCCGCAACCATTTGTAAGCTCTTGTTTAGAACATAGATGTTCTTGCATAAAATTATGGTGGAAGGTTTTTAGATACAAAAAAGAACACTTTAAAAAAGGGATAGTTTAAGACCGTTTGGTATCAAAAGGTTTAAATAGTTTCGTAGATTACTTTCTTTTTTTTTTTTTTTTGTATATGACATCAAGTAGTTGTTGCTGTGTGTGATACACTCCATCAAAGCTGTCTTTTGTACAGTGATAAATAAATAGTGACATATATATTAAGCCTGAACATAATGGAATCAAATTCCCACTGTCACTGCCTCTGTCTCTTTCACTGTCCCCATCTCTCACTATTACAAGCAAATGGGAGTCTATGCGCTGGCCATCCCACAGCCCTGGTGGACAGAATAGAAAAGGTATTTTTCCAGAGGATGGTGAGGGAGATGTGATTGAAGAGCCATTCCAGCCCATGAGGCTCACACCTGATGGTAGCTAACTCTGTGCCAGTGGTGGTGAGTAGGGAGGTGGACACCCAAAATCTCCACTGTCATCAAGTTAGGGTTGATGCAAATATAGGTTTGTAAATAGAAGTTTATCTTATCAATCCTCTCCTTTTCACAACTTTGATATATTTATAATACTTTGGAAAAATGGCTGAGAAATTTAAATATGAAATCTCTGGCTCTTTGATGTGTTGGTAATCATGTCCATTTTCCCTCCTACTAGCAAGGGTTGGATACATGGTTATCATCACAGACTGTTCAGTATTCAAGTGAATCCATCGACATCCAGGTGAGCTAGGGGCTCAACATATGATAGCCTTCCCTATAAAGTGCATTTTATCAGGTAGATCACCAACACTAGGAAAGTTTATGTCTTTCACACAACTGAATAATCCTCCCCAAACATTTGTTTGGCTGGATGCCCTTTACTATCAACAACCACTTTACAGACTGTACTGGGTGAGTTTATCATGAAGATCACTAATATTGACCCTTTAGCATTTACATTACTCTATATTTCCTATTGTATTTTCACATTAAAGGCTGAATCTCTCATAATTATCTCACATAATATCAAATCTATGAGATTTTGATATTATTTATTTTGAGAACAATACCTAAACATCAGTATAAGCAGCCACTTACAGCCAGTTTGAACAGAAAGGTGAGAAAATTCCTGGCTGGATATGGTCAGTTTAAAAGCTAAAGGGTTAAGAAATCTGTCATGCCTATAGCATAACTGAAGAGCCCTTGCAACTATCCATTATATACATTTGCTTTTATTAGAACATATCTCCATCAAATTTCCTATTACTCTTGTAAATTTTGAACAGGTTTAGGAAGAGTGTAGAATAGTTTAGTCTTATTTACTCCATTTGTCATAGTCATATGGTTGAGTCACATCACATTATTTAATACATTGGAAGATGATCTCTGATATGCTCTGGATAGGTTTGTTGCTGAGTGATGCACAGCAGGAATGATAATCAATGCTGCCAAGACTGAGACATTCACCCTCTCAAGGAAGCCTGTGCAGTACATACTGCGTGTGAGTAGAGTTACACAGAAACAGGTGGAGAAGTTCAAGTACCTGAGAGCCATGTTCATGTCTGATGGAAAGCAGGAGGTTGAATTAAATGCAAGACTTGCAGGAGTTGGTCCAGTAATGAGTCAGCTTCAGCTGTCAGTCTTCTGAAGATGGGAAACAGGTATAAAAACCCAACTCGCTGTTGTTAATTTGATATTCACACTACCCTTATCTATGGTCATGAATCTTGGATAATGACCAAAAGCAACTGAAATGAGGTTCTTCTGAAGGGTCTTTGGAGTAATGTTACTTGATAGAGTGCATAGCTTGGAAATCAGAGTCACTGCAGATAGAGCTGCTACTTCTCCGAATCAAGAGATCACAGCTCTGGTACTACAGACATGTGGTTAGAATGTCTAACAAAAAGAAAACCCCGGACAGATTTTTCAAGTAAAGTCAACTGGCAGGATTCTCAGGGGTAGACCACAAGCAACATAGTTGGATAACATCCATGAGCTCGGCTGGTCTCGCTTGGGGATCCAGCTAGATCATTTGGAGATGGTTGCTTCTGATAAGACCCTCAGGAAGGCAAGTCTGAGGACTCTGCCTCCCCATGATCCTCTCATGAAGAAGGAAAAGAAGAAAAATGCTGGCCACATTCAACAATTCAATATTTGGATTTGATTTAAATAGACTTTTTTCACAGTGAAATCAGCTCCTGGTGTCCCTAAAATCTGGATACATAGGAAATATGTATATTTTCAGTAAAAAACAAAACATTCATTCATGTTATAAATAGTGATATTTCCTATATGTCCAGACTTCAGGGGGACTCTGTATAATACAAAGAATAATGTGCTCATGCATAGAGATGCTATAAAATAGTTTATAAAATAGGGTGGAGACCCTTAAAGATGGAAAAAGAAATTGCCATCAGCGTCTATGAAGAATTGAACCCTATATCTCCCAGATACCAGCTAATACATTTATTTAGAGGTTTAGGTGAATTTTAAAAAAATAATAATAATGAAAATTATTGTGTACAGTGCTCAGGTACACTACAACTCATCAAAGGTGCATGTATAGTAATTAGAATAATGTACAAATGTCAGGGGGAAAGTGAACAGTGTATGAGTCATGATATACATACAGACACATGCATCTGGGGGTATTGAGGGGGAATATCAGGAATCATGGAAATTTTAAAGGATGTAGTGTCCTGACAGCTAAAAACTGATGCAGGTAGTTTGTTCCATGCTTCAGCAACTCTAAGCATGAACAAATTTTTCCAGAAGTCATGGGAGCTGTACTGTTTTCTGATTTTGTATGTCCACGGGTGTTAGACATATGGAATTCAAATAGGTGCTCAGGGTTGTTGAAAAGCTAGTTAATAATCTTGTGGCTATCTACCAATTCAGTTGCCAGATGGTGCTTTAATGTATCCATGCCCAGGCATTCAGAGTATGGCAGATGCCAGATGGAGGGTATTCATTTGGTTGTACGTCTCTGAACAGTTTGTGGTCATAGATGATATATTAAGGTTCTCTTAATCAAAGAAGGAAAATTACAAATATCTACAAGGTTTTATTTTTTCAGCGATGTTAATACAAACATCTTAAACTGAATTCAAGCAAAATCTCAATTATATGACCAGACACTGCCCACAACAGGACAACCCGTCTAACCCATGCTAGCGTGGAAGAACGGACGTAAAACGGTGATGATGATGATGCTGACCAAGTAAGTAAAATGTGTGTAAATTGGACATTTACTAACCAAAGAAAGAGTAAAACTAGATCTAGATAGTGTTGTTTCGACAATAAAATACACTGTAAAATGGTGGTGTCACAATAATATATACCCTGTACACTCTGTTAAGTGGTAGTGTTGTTGTCACAATAAACTACACCTACTCTGTAAAATGGTAGTGCTGGTGCCACAATAAAATACACCCAGTACACTCTGTAAAATGGTAGTGTTGTTGCCACAATAAAATACACCCAGTACACTCTGTAATGTAGTAGTATTGTTGCCACAATAAAATACACCCAGTACACTCTGTAAATTGTTAATGCTGGTGCCACAATATATATACCAAAACATTTTAGTTTAGTTTCACTTCAATGCAAAGTTTCTTTTAATAGAAAATATATAAATATAGTGTGTATACGTAGCTGATCTCTTGAACGTTTACAAAGTGCTAAGATAAAGTTAATATAAAGAATGATGTGCTCATGTGTGGTATCTGAGAGATAAGGGGTTTGATTCCTCATAACAGCTGATAGCAACTTCTTTTTCTGTCTTTAACCCTTTAACATTTACATTACTCTATATTTACTATTGTATTTTCATGGTAAACACTTTACCTCACATAATTATCTCACATGATATCAAATCTACGAGATTTTGATATATATTTTGAGAACAATACATTAAAGTCTGTATGAGTGGCTAGTTACGACCGGTTTGAACAGAAAAATTTGAGAGAATTCTGGCCAGATATGGCCAGTTTAAATGCTAGTGTTAAGGGTCTTCACCCTATTTTATAAGTTATTCTATAGAATCTCTGCTCATGAGCACATCATCATCATCATCATTGTTTAACATCTATCTTCCACACTAGCATGGGTTAGATGGGAATTGTCCCATTTGAGGCAAGATTGATTGGGTGACCATGTCTCGCTCGTATAAGACTGTATCTGGCAGGTTTTCTATGGATGGATGCCCTTCCTAACACCAACCACATTTACAGTGTGGACTGGGAGCCTTTTTATCGTGTCTCCTACACAAGCACTTTACAACGTGGACTGGGTGCTTTTTTGTCGTCATTCTTTATATTAAATATATGAATATATATTTAACTCTCAGGTAAAGAGACGGTAATTTTATCTTAAGTTGTGTACATGTTTAGCAATTTCTGTACAAATTGAGAAGAGCATAAAATATTAGGACAGATAAATAAAATAACATGTAACGCAACAATACCTTTATTGCCTTCAATTTATTCCAAAATATACTATAAATTTTGAATTGTCATAACCTTCAAATAATATCCTGCATGTTTCAAGCAAACTACAACACCCTCATATGATAAAAACATTTTCTCTATCAGAGATCAGTGAATCAGTGCAGGTAGAACTGCTACTTCTCCAAATTGAGAGATATTACAGGCATGAGGTTAGAATGTCTCAGGAAATAATTTACGGGCAAAACCAACGGCAGGAGACCCAGGGGTAGACCGCGAGCAATATGGCTGGATAACATCCATTAGCTTTGGTGGTTTCACTTGGGGATTCAGCTGGATCAGTTTGAGATGGTTGCTTCTGACAGGCCCCGCTGGAGGGAGTGTTTGAAGACTCTGCCCCAACGACCCTCTCAGGAATAAGTAGGTGACGATGAAGAAGAATTGTTTTCACTTACATTCACAGAACTTATAATGTTTGTGTTGTTTATCATAAGAATGACATGACAACCAACAAGTATGGCCACAATCCAGGCGTGTGTTACATGGCTTTAAACATCCACCTTCCGGTACCCGAGAAAAGTCTTCAAGTGATGCCACTTCTGCAAATGTACCAGGATGGTTCTCACATTTCAACATCATTGCATCAACAAGTAATCTTTTCTCCTCTAACGATAACAAAATGCCTGCCCACAGTGGACTATTTCTAGCAAGAAGCTGAAAATTTCCAATGACATATAAACCTTTCTTTGCCCTTGATAATGCAACACATACTCTGTTATCAATTTTGAGATATCCAATTGAATCACGGTCATTACTTCTGACTAAAGATAATAAAATTATGTCATTTTCTTCTCCTTGGTAGTTATCAACAACGCTGACTCTCACATCCACACATAATAGTTGTTCTTTAACCAATTTCTTTATATAAAACAACTGTCCTAGATATGTTGTTAGTATAGTGATTTGGGAACTCTCATAATCTTGTTTTCGCAAATAACAACATAGTTGAATGATAAATGAAGCTTCGTATGGATTGAATTTGCTTTTAGTAAATTTTGCTTCGTTTTCTGCCTGACTGTGATTAATGAAATATAAATTTTGGTTAATTCCACGTATGTTTTCATACTGCGTTACTGACTCATGATTTTGTAACTCTGGATAAATTGGATGAAATAATTCTGCAATTTCAGGCCTCATACGATGTTGATCAGTAAGACATTTCACTTCGATATTATTATTAAACATCCGTTCAAAGAGAGAAACATCCAAATTGTAGTATTTTGCAAGTTTATATACATTTGTAGATGGTTGTAGTTGTTTGTGGTCACCAATTAAAATAAGTTGTTCACAGCTGCGATTTAAACTTGTTATAATATGAGCCTCAAGAATTTCTGCAGCTTCTTCTACGATTATAATTCGTGGTTGGAGTTCTTGAAAGATTGCTCGATATCTAGCAGCACCTGTAGTTGTCATTCCAATAATCAAAGAATTACTAAAGATGATTTTATCTTCTTCATATCTCAGCTCTTCCAATCTCTTTGCAGCCATGTTGAATTTTGTTGTTAAATCAAAAAGATCTTCTAATAATTTTGATGAATACAGAGATAGCCAATAATGGTAAAGGCACCAACGTTTTGAAACAGGCATTATCCACAAATCAATATAACTGATTGAATCAATTTCTTCAATGGACATAACCTCTTTTGAGTTCAGTTCTCTTTTTAGTCTTTCCCTCAACATTTTCTTTTCACTTGATTTTCTTTCAAATTCATCTGTATCTACTAAATTATCCCTTTCTTTTGGTGTTCTTTGACCAACAGGAAGAGAATTCACTTTAGATCTTGCTTCATTTAAAATTTCAATATCTCTATTGAGCATGCTATCTTCTTGAAGGAATTCAACATCAGAAACAAATTCGGTAGCTCGATTATAAATAATGGCGTTTTCAATATTGTCCTCAATAACTGGGACGTCTCCAAAACCTAACCATTCTTCCATAATGAAACAATTATTTCCAATCAATCCCGCCAAATTATCCTGAAAACTTTCTATCAAAAGGTTATAAAGGTGACCCATATGTGGCTGAAGAGTATCAATAGAAATAATTTTCCACTTTGTTCCTTGAAACTGGTTAGTTTTCTCATCAACATTTATTTTAAGTTCCCTCATTTCATCTTCAACATTTTGTCTGTTTATCTTTAGATCAAAATAATTTTGCCATAAAAATTCGGATTTCAATTGATGCAGAGAATATTTTTTGAGGACTTCACTAGAGCTTCGTCCTCCAACTCGAACAATACCTCCAACTAAAAACTTATCAATACCTTCAAGAAACTGATCCAAAGAATGGTTTGTGTAACATACAATCAACATAGGCCTGCCACACCATTTTTCATGGTTGCTACAGAGTGCCTTGACTACCTGGAGGCCAATATAAGTCTTTCCTGTTCCTGGTGGACCTTGTGTAAGTGAGAATTCTTTAGATAAAATATTAGAAAAAGCATTCAATTGAGAATCATTGAAATTCAATAACATTGCTTCTGGCCAGTTGTTAGCTAAAACATCAACCTTAATGGCAGATAAAGATGGACTTTCAACTTTAACAGTTCGGGTAGTATAATTATAAACAAGTTTACATTTATCAGTTAGACAAGATAAATCAAAGACAAGGCTAGTTTGTGTCAAATATTTTGGAACTTTCACATTTTTATCAGCATATAAAATATAATCCTGGAAAGGTAAATCCGAAGAAACAATTTCCTTTAAGCCTGTCAAAATATGTCGATATCCTTCAAAAAATGCTTTTGATTCAACCATTACAAATTGCTTATTTAAGATGGAATCCATTTTAACATCAGGAAAGAAGTTCAATGTAACTATTCCTTTCTGTAGTTCTTCTGAAATCCTGTCAGAAACTGTAGCATAATGTGTAGTTAAGAAATTATCTTCAGACAAACAGACAAGTGACCCATATATAAATCTCTTACTTTGTCCCCAATTGATATTTAAGAGTTTGGAAACATCAAATGATACTTTATACTGAACACCATTATTAGTTGTTGCCCAATCATGAACATATACACCATGATAGACATAAAAATCATCACTTTCTTTATCATTTAGTATTTGTTTCCTGTTGTTCATACACGAAGCTAATCCTTCGCGTAATGGACCAACAAAATCTTCTCGTAACAAACGAAACTGGACATCCAGATAATGTTCAAGATTTTCATAAACACCTTTCTTTATATTTTTACGAAGAGCAGGATTTTTAAGGGATACAGTCTCATCTAAAGTAGGAGTTAATTTTAAATTCCGAAAATCCTCCAAAGTATTTACTAAAAGATGTTCTTTATTCTGTTGTGGTTCAGCTTCATGTTCAAAACTGATAAGTTTTAAAAGGTTCTGTAGTTCTTTAATTTTTGAGTCAATCTCTAAGTCAGAATTCTTAACAACAATATCGAGAATTCCTACAGTTTGCATCACCTTAACATAATTACTGGGTGTAACTGTTAGAATCATTTTTAAAACATCCAATAATTCAATCAAGAAGTCTCTTTCTTTGTCATTTATTTCAGTTTCAGTGATTGCAATAATTACATCATTGATGTGATCAAAGAATCTGGAATACATCATTATTGATAAATGTTTCTTGTTCATTTCCTTCAATGTGAAAGAATTCAAACTTCGCCTCAACACCTTTAAAAACAATCTGGTTGTGTAAAGTTCCACTGGTTTATCGAGAAAGTTCTTGTAAGATTCTTCACAAAATCCTAACTTTAAACAAATATCACTTGAATTCTTCTCCATTAAGTCTTCAAACAACTTCGAATTTAAACAACAAGTTCTGTGTTTTGAACACCCATTAATGTTTACAGATGTCAAAGGATTATGTCGAAAATCTTCAAGTGGAAGAACTTTCCATTTTGTTTTAGACTTTTTATTTTTATATTTTCTTCCATCAGAAGAAGGTGATTTTGATTGTTGACTTTTATCAGATTCTTCTGAATTACCATTACCAATTCTGCCTTCATTTGATCTAACTCTATCAGTCTTTGTTTCTGTTGATGGTTTCTTGTAAAACTCATTTGAGTTTTTTTCTTTCTTTTTGTACTCTTTATAGTAGTTGTCCATTGTTCCTGAAATAACATAAAGTTAGAGATTAAATAATTATAATAATAATGGTTTCTGATTTAGACACAAGGTCAACAATTTTTTTTTGGGGGGGGGGGGGTCAATTAGACGGCCCCTGTGAGTTATTGGTAATTTATTTTATCGAGTATTAACTTAAGATCATAAAATTTAAACCATTTACAGTTTCACAAATGATTTAGAAATGAAAATAAATTTGTCAGTAGCTTTTGTGCATTTTAAAGATAGGGGCTCCAGTCCAATCTTGTCACTATTTATCTGATGAAAGGTGGGATCCGACATCAAAATGGACTGAGCCAGAACAGACACCATGACAGTGTTAATAAGTAGGAAAACGAATAGGGGGCAGGGTGATACCATAAGGAAAATGGCCTTGTTTGATATGTCAGAAAGAGGTGGGCTGAAATTCTATAAGGTACACAGTCTGTAATTAATGGATATAGCAGGATTGCACCAATCAACTGCCATGAACTGGTACTTTATTTCTAATCCAATCCAGGGCCTTCTCATTCCTTTGGAGGAACTCCTACCCGTTTGACCTCCACTGCTTTCTGTTTGGTTTTGGTCATGCCAGGGTGGTAGCCATACTCACTACACTTGGCCAATTGTGGGTTGGTGAGGCTATTTAACCCATTGTTGGGGTGGATGGTCATTGACTCTGAAGAGTAGATCCACCCTTTTAACAGCTCTTGTTTTTGTGGGAGGGGGTTCATTATTTATTGACCCAGAGAAGATAAGTTGGCCTCAGCAGTAGTAGTAACGTAAAAGCGAAATTAGTTACTTTCTGTGATTTCCTATCGAAGCATAGTGAAATAACTTTTTAAGATATAATTAACAATTTGTGTAATTAAATATCGGGTGTCATTATAGAAATATTAACACAATACACTCTAAATATAATTGTTTCTACTTTTGGCACAAGGCCAGCAATTACCCAGTGCATTACTGGTAATATAATATCAACAAACAACACACGCCAAAATAACTCAACAAAAACACTCCATAGAATTAAGTAAAACAAAGAAATATATACGACGCTTAACGTAAAAAATTATTTTACTTTTCTTACGCATCTGAAATAATTGTTTCTACTTTTGGCACAAGGCCAGCTATTACCCCAGTACATTACTGCTACTTTATTTTATCGACCCCGTAAGGATGAAAGGCAAGGTTAACCTCGGCGGGATCTGAAATAATAATGTGTTTGAGTTCGAGTGTCGTGCTTTGTGAAAGAATAAAATATAAGATCTATGTCGCCAAATACGAAGACGTAATGAATATGTTTAAATATGGTGTCTGATGAAGGTACAAGGGCAGCAATTTTAGGGGAAGCCGATTAAATGGACTACAGTATGTTACTGGTATTTTATTTTATCGACCCCGTAAGGATGAAAGGCAAAGTTAACTTCGGCGGAATTTGAACTTAGAACGTAATATTATGAAAGAAATTCGCTCTCAACTCATTTAACGATGCAATGAAATCTATTTAAGGTATAATCGAAATCTTTAACATCTTGAAATACTGTTATGCATAGAAACAGAGACGAGAAAGGTTATAAAAAGTGGAATTTCCATGGGTCCTACCAAGCAAAATTAATTTCGTTGATATGCGACGTAAATAAAGCCTCGCTCGCTCAATTCATAAATTTTCTTCTTAGCCAAATTTTCATATATGTATGTATATACATTGAGCCTTTTTATAAATTTAATTTAACTAATTTTTTTCTTTTCTTTTCATCATAAATAATTAACATTAACGATATATAAATATATTTCTGCTTTCTACAATACCGAAAAGTATCGCTCTTAATGCATTTCGTTAAAGAGCCTATTATATTTTTCATTAACTTATAAAACAATATGCAACTACGCCATGTCAATTTATTTGTAATTTCCATGAACTTAGTCGTTAATAAATCGTCTACTTACCAAATATTAATGTGATATCTCCTTATTTATAGATAATTTCCATATTCGAGAATAAATATTCATGTTAGAATATAATAGTTTGTTATTTTATCAAGCACTAGACTAAGTAAGAGGGAATAACTCCGTAGTATACTATATTAGTGTTCAAGAATCAAAGTTATCTCCCTTGCTTGAAGAACGTGATTCCAACGAGAACAATAATGTCAGCTACTATTTGGTTGAAAAATAAACAAAAAAAAAAAATAGGAGATACAATCAATCATACACCACTTCAAGGGGCGCTGGAGCCAGCCCCTAATAATGTTTTAGGTTAATACATTTGCAATGGATTATTAATTCCAAAACAAATACTGCTTCTTCTCCCACTGGGAGAGTCGTGCGTGCAGAGTCCTCAAACACTCCTTCCAACAGGTCCTGTCAAAAGCAACCGTCTCAAATTGATTTGTCTGGATCCTTAAGCAAGACCAGCTGAGCTCATGGATGGTATTCAACCCCTGGATCCCCTGTCGGTTGGTTTTGCCCGTAAAATCTATCCAACGATTCTTTCCTAAGACAATCTAACCACGTCTGTAGTATCGGAGTTGCGGCACACACGTCTAAATATATTAAATGTCAGTTCAAAATATTCGTTTAATTACTTTATTATATATTTTTACATTTAAATTAAGTTTCTAAATATTTTCTGTTCAACGTTTTCTTTTTTCAGTGTAACAGGCCACCTGACGTTTTCGTCAAATTTTCAATAGGAAAAACTATCTTATGTGGACAATCTTATCTTGAATAAGGAAATGGTATATTAGATAGTGCAGTCCTACGTACCACAAAAAAAAAATAGGATGATCATCATGGCTTGAATATATTTGAGAGCAGAGTTCTGCTCATTCAGGGTTCACCTAAAGTTAAATAATTGTTATATATATCATCATCATCATCATCATCAACGTTTAACGTCCGTGTTCCACGCTTGCATGGGTTTGGACGGGGGTAGTCCCACTTGAGGCAAGAGTGATTGTCTTGCTCGCATAGGACTGTCTGGCATATATATATTAAAATACAAATATTAATAAAATAGATGTTCTTTTTGATCAATTACATTTTATTATACATATTTCGGATGTTCAACAGTACGTCCTCATCAGACAATATATGATACATGACATACCCTGAGATATTAAATGGTTAAGATTTAATCTCTCTCTCTCTCGAGAGAGAGAGAGAGAATAGTAGTAGTTCCACAACAGGTAGTTCACCATACCGAGAACAAATGTTTCACCTTATGTGGATCTTCAGCTCGGTCTGAAAAAGAGTCAGGACCCCGACGGCTGAGCTCCGGCCGTTTCGACAGCTAGTGCTCTACTACTACGGATATAACTCTCCAGTGTTCTACTATTATATATATATAATAAAGAAGAAATTAAAAGAGTTCTATGTATTTTATTATGTGCATTTCGAATACAAAATCATCCTGGGACAAAAATTGTGTTCTCATCAGATAAAATAAGGTAACATGATATTAGGCATAATAGCACTTGTTTACAGGAAAGTGTTAAGTCTACATATACCACTTTCCTGTAAACAAGTGCTATTATATGCCTCATATCATGTTACCTTATTTTATCTGAGAACACACTTTTTGTCCCAGGATGATTTTGTATTCGAAATGCGCATAATAAAATATATGAAACTCTTTTAACCATCTTTTAATTTCTTCTTTATTATATATAGTCTAGTTCTACCAACTGCTGAGTGCTACTTACCTGATATATGCATAGTTTTATTGTTCTACAATATTACTCACCTTCTACATATTATATATATATATATAACTAAGGAAGTGTGGTAAGGAATCAGGTGGACCATAACGCACTCAATACTTTGGGTAGTAGAGTGTTTAATAGGAAAATGTTCAAGACCCCGACGGCAGAGCTCTTGAACATTTTCCTATATATATATATTATAAAGTGAAATGACAGGAGGCCAAATATATTATACAAACACTTATACAGATCCTGTAGCTGTTGACTAGCTTGACAATTAAGACCATCTCTAACATGTTTCTATGGAAGGTTGTGAGCCCTACAGTGGCTTTTGAAGCCTGATAGGGACTTCCGTGTTTTGTTGTATAAAATATATTGATGTTTACTCCTTCCATCATTTTGGCTCTTCAGGCTGATCTGTAGCATGATTATATATGCTTGACTACCTTGTAAATCCTGACTTATTTAACATTTTCTCTGCCACATGTACCACATGTTAAATTGACTGCAAGGAATTGGTCATATTCGACCTCCTGTGGCATTTCTGCATGTTTACGTAAACAACTTGTATAACCAGCTTTTGACAGATATATTCGACCACATACATTGCATAAAGAGGTACAGAAGGTTCTACATGTCGTTGACCATTCTTAACTGGTGGACCATGTTTTTATCTAATACCAAGACCTCCCAGTGAGATGGGTCACTTTTGCATTGTGTTATGAAAGCTTTCACAGTCCACGAGACACAGCTTTGGTTTGTGTTGTGGTCTTGCTTTGGGATTCCGCTATCATCAGATCTAACAATGTGGCCTACCTACCGGGGTCAGTACTTGTGGATGTGAGATCATTACTAATTGTACCAACATTCTGTAATATTTCAGTGTCTACAGTGTGTGTAACTAACACGACCTCCGACATTCTCGCATTCGACTTTTTTTCTACCGAACACAGAAGCGGAGCGATGGAGTGATAGATTTTCAGTGCTTTCAGCGAATTTTACTTTTAAAAATCGTTGAACATTATTCGTATTTTTTTATTTTTTGTTTTTTTAGTTAACCGTGCCTCACAACAAATGTTACAAGCTTGGAGTGGCGAGAACCTAACCTTAATTAAACGACAGAGGTGCTTATCTGAAACTCCCTTAGTTTTCGAGAAAAAGAGTGAATTGCAAGAATATCTGAGATCAGATTAGTTGAAAAGACACGGAAAAAAAGATTTCTTAGCGAACCCCCAGCAGGTGCTTTCAATAAATTTACCCCAAAAAAACCCTATATTTCATCTCCAGTACGAGGTGTAATCAGGGCCGTTTTAACATTATAGGCCCCCGGGCAAAGCAGAGCACTGGGGCCCCTACCTACACAACCACTCACAGGAATAAAAATACAAATGGGCCCCCTATCCTCGTGGGGAGCCCCGGGCAACTGACCAGCGTGCCCATGCGTTAAGACGGCCCTGGGTGTAATCGCAAAAAGAAATTCACAATTTCTTTTCCATCTTTGCCACCCAACAATTAATGATTCTTAAGCGATTGTGTGAAAAGCAATGATATTCATTAATTGCTAATTTATTAGCAATATTTCTAGAGTTGCTAAAAATAATACAAAACAAACGAATTCTCAAAATATGTCCACCTGTACCTGTCAAGGTGTTATAAAGGTGTGGTTAAGCAATCTCAGTCAATCAACAAAAAGTTGTTTCGTTGTTGTGTTATCAAAATAATGGCCGAAAAGTGAAAATAAAAAGAGATTATAAAAAAAAACACGGAAATTAATTAAAAAGAATATAAGTTTGTTTCTGTTGTTATAATTTTTTGTTTGCATTTTAAGAATCTAAATGTCAAAATCATTATTACACCTGTCACACATCGTTTAAGGTAAGATAGACACGGAAATAAAAACAAGAATTACAAAGGAATTTACCAAAAAATATAATATTTAAAGTAAAAACAAAAACAAGGTAATAAAAAGACAAATCTGCTAATCGATAGGGTGAGGTGAGGTTATTATAAAGTATACATGGAAAGGGTTCTAGTGACATTCTTTTCTTACAAACCATTCGTTAGAAATATTTTTTTTAATATATATTTTATATATTATTAAAGTGAAACCAAATTGGTTCGAGATTTTTTTTTTTAGTTGATGAAAAAACACAAAAAACTGAGAATATTTTTTTTAAATATTTAGAAGTTTTTAAAGGTAGATTATTAACGGCGTTTAGTTCCACCGAATCCAGAAGCAGTCCGTGAACCACCAGAACTGTTGCTACTTGAGAAACCAGAGTAAGAACTTGTTGGAGAACCAAACCAGTCTCTTTGGTAACCGTCGTTGTAATAGCTGTTCGGTCGGTTACCATAACCGCCCCTGTTTCCAAAAAGGTAGCCGAGAAAAGCGCCAGATGCTAGACCACTGAAGAATCCTGGCTGTCCATTGTTGTTGTTAGATGTTGCACTATATGGTGGAGGAGGGGCCGAACTTTGTCCGGAACAATAATCAGATCTGAATCCGTATGGTGGCGGTGGGTCGTTTGTATAAGGTCCAGTTCCGCCGTGTGTGGTTCCTCCTGCTCCGGTAAAAGATGATAATGGATCGGTAGGTGTAGCAAAGCAAGTGCGATACACGAAGAAGACAATCATAATAACAAACAGGAATCCAAAAACAGAGCTAAAACCAAAGCCGCCATGATCACTTTTCGTTGCGTAAGAATTTCCCCAATAACTTCCAGTGTTTTTCTCATTTACGTAGTCGATATCATATTCCAGGCCACAAGAACCAGCTAAAATATAAGTATCATCAGCATATTCGTAGCCTTCACATGATACCACAATCTGCCCAAAACGGTATCTTTTATCCATGTCTGTTTTACATTCCCACTGAACATCGTAGCCATCCCAACCTCTGTTATAACACTGGACAGTTTGAGGCTTGAAAACCCGACAACCAGCTGACCCTCCAGTACATTTTAACTGGGGAACTGCTGAAGATCTTCGAGCATTAGTCATTTGTCCATGATTTAAAGTTATCACATTGACATCCTGCAATAAAACTTTCCTTCCTTCAGTGCCATGCCATAATGTCAAAAGTAGAAAACAAAAGATAACGACACTTTTATAAACTTGTGTCATCTTGAGTTAGGAACACACTTGTAACTTGGACAAGACGCTCACTTAAAAAATTACTTCCGGAAAAACAATGGGAGATAATTTATAGGTGTCTTATTTTTTCTCCTTCTCCTGAACTTAAACGATGTGTATAAAATGTAGAAATAAATGTCCAATTAATCGTTCAAAACCTTTATAAATAACGTGTAATGATTTTTTTAGGGAGTATAAAAATGTAGGTGTGTATGTGTGTTATTTTTTGTTTGTTACTTTATAGATATAAATAGATAAATGTTATATGAATGAAAGAATGAGTGTTATTCAAAATGACGTCATCAAAGAATTTCGTCATGTTAAGTTAGAAGCCACGTAACGGTTAGTTGTTGGCTAGATGGGAGTGTATTGTCTGACTTTAGTAAAATACCCAGAAAGACATTAGAATAATAATGAAATATCTTGTCAGTTATAAATTTAGATTTTACAGTGATAAATATAGTTCTTTTATTACGTTTTTTTTTTCTTTTAAGGGTTTATAAATAGATATAGTAAATATCTCAAAATAGACTTAGTGCTGAAGTAATGAGGGGCTTTGTGTATTGTATTATATTTATAAGGTTCCTGGCAATAATTAATCGATTATATATATATATATATATATGTGTTTTTCTATCTGATATAAATGTAATAAAATTTGGTGTATTTGAATTTCAAGCTAGAGGAAATGTTTTGTTTTGTTTTATATTTATATAGTTATTCGAGTTTATTTACATATAATAACAATTTATATAATAAATAAGATTTACAAAAGAAAGAAATCAATAAAATATAGTGGACGGAAAAAAGTATTTGTTAAACAGCTGGACGTATAATGATAACGTTTTCAAAAAAGCGTTCTATAGTTATATACATATATATGTTAAATTTGTGTGTGTGTGTGTGTGTGTATATTATATATATATATATATAATAAGTATATTTTTTAAGAATACAATTGACAAAAAGAAACATTTTTAAATTGACAATTTATCTACCAATTTTGATTTTTTTAACGTTTCGTTGTCCACCTAAACAATTCCGCTTTTTATACTTTCCCTTCCCTTGGTTTCGTTTGGTTTCTATCTTCCTTATAAATCTTTGAAAGTTTACTTTTAGTCTTTTGCCGCTGTTTAAAAGTCATTTCCCTAATTTGATTCCATCTTATATAAATCGTTTTTAGAAAGGCAAGATGGCTTGATCTTTTAAGCATTTGTTAACTGAATATTTTAAAAGAAATTCTGAATATTCCCTAAATATTGCCCTAGATCAATAATTTCCACAATAACTATCCCTTTTTTTTAAACTTAAAAGACTACATTATCCAATGCGTCCTTTATTTTAGGCGCTGCGATGTAGTTTAGGTGAAATTTGGCTGCTGTTTCTAGCATATCTAATGGTCACATGGAAGCGCTATTGTAGGTTAGCATCAAGCGGAAGTATGAGAAAAATAGAAATTGTTAGATGTCAAGCGAAACTCAAAATCTGACCTAGAGCCACTATATATATATATATATATATATATATACATATATATATATATATATATATATATATATATATATATATATATATATATATATCCGTATGTAGTTGACAGCCGAGAGAAAAGAGTACTCAATACCGAAGAAGAGTTTAAATATTCATTTTTATTAATGATAAATAATTGTTTCTACTTTTGGCACAAAGCCAGCAATTAATCAGTACATTACTGGTACTTTATTTTATCGACCCCGTAAGGATGAAAGGCAAAGTTAACCTCGGCGGAATATAATGAGTCTTATTACTCTGGAATAATTATTCAACAGAGTACTCAATACTTGGGGTAGAGTATGGTTATATTGTAAAGAGTTGGGGCCCTGACGGCCGAGCTCTTCTAACTATATATACACATATATATATATATATATATATATATATATATATATATAGTTAGTTAGAAGTGTGCTAACAGCCAAAGTGTATGATAAAGTTATATCTGTATAAATACAGAGTATATAACTTAGACTGTATCAACGTGTATAAATATATACACAAACCTAATATGTAGACATGTAAACATACCAGATAATACGAATTTCCCTGTAAATTGAAAAAATGATAAGCATCTTAATCGATGTTCTGACCTAATTGGACCTTCGTCAAAAGGAAACGTATTTGATAGGTATATATACCCATTCACTCTTGGAAGGATTATCTCCCATGGCGTCTTGTGTAATGCTTTGCATACACACACTAACAAATGTGTTGAGAGGAATGAAACGTTATATGAATAGTCATGGGTTGAAGTCATGCCTATTATATCTTTTATTATATGAGGATTTACTAAAATTGTAACATAATAAAATGTTCTTATATAAAATTATGTTAGAAAGTTTTAATTCAAGTAGGAACCTTTTAAAATGGGTTCAGAGATTAGAGGTAAAATTTTATATATATTTGTATGTTGGTTGTGCTGGTGACACGACAAAAAAGCACCCAATCCACCCAGTAAAGTGGTTGAGTTGGTAACACAACAAAAAGCACCGAGTCCACCCAGCAAGGTGATCATGCTGGTGACATGATGCAAAAGTCCAAATTGTCAATTTGTTATTTTGATACAATAAAAAGCATCCCGTCCATTGTCATTAGGAAAGGCATCAAGCCATAGAAACAAAGCTGGAAACAGTTTTGTATGAACAAGACATAGTCACCTTATCTGACTTGTCTCACAACAAGACAACTCGTCTAATCCATGCTAGTGTGGAAAATGATCATTAAACAATGATAATGTGTATACTGTGTTTGTATTGTGAATTCTTTTGTGATTTAAATATTTACCATATATATATATATATATATATATATTTATTAAAATAACAGATATATATATATATATTTATCCTTATCGAGCCCTCTTTGGATTTTAGTCTTCAAATGTATTATTATTACTATATATATATATATACATAGAAGTAGTTCCACAACAGTGAGTTCATCATACCCAAAACAAATGTTTCACCTTCTTTGGATCCTCAGCTCGGTCTACCAAGCTGAGGATCCGAATAAGGTGAAACATTTGTCCTTGGTATAGTGAACTAACTGTTGTGGAACTACTTCTACCAAACTCGTCCCATCGACTGAATGCTCTACTACTACGGACATAACCCACCAGTGTTCTACTATTATATATATATAGGACTTTTATTTTCTCAGTTTAATCAACAAACTAGTCTGGTAACAAATTGAAAATAAAATATTTTATTTACAGTGTTGTAGAATTAAGAAAAAAGAAAATAAGAAACAAAAAATACATTTAAAAGACTGTCCCTTGGAAATCTTTAACTGAGGCCACTCTGTTACAAACATTCAGACTTGATCTCTAATTATATATATATGTAGAGAGAAAGAGACAAACGGGGAGATATTTTCCTTCATCCCACCAGTTTCAGAGGCCCTAAAAATTGTTACAGGCACAGCCTTCCCTCCTTGATACAGTAAATAAAATACTGTGCTGATTGATACCCATCTTTCCATTCAGTCAGTTTATATGATCCATTGTTAGACTATATTATTTAGTCAAAATATTACTGCAAAGCTTCTATTTTAATTCCAAACTTTGCTCACAAAGTTCCAAACATACTTCCTTTGTTTATAATCTTTGCCATTTACTTATATTTTAACCCTTTAGCATTTACATTACTCGATATTTACTATTGTATTTTCTCATAATAATATCGAGTCTACGACTTTTGATGATGTTATTGTTTATTTTAAGAATGATATCTTGATGTCGGTGTGAGCTGCTGGTTACGGCTGGTTTGAGAAAAGGGGAAAGAAGTCTGGCTGGATACAGCCGGTTTAAATGCTAAAGCGTTAAAGAAAACTTATCACTTGAGAAACAGCAGTTAGTCCAACGAGAGAAGATTGACATGATTTTGTTGATATTAGTTGAGTCAGCAGAGACACAGGGCTGGACTTTCATCTAAGCTATATGAAATTTGAGGCCCTTCTCTAAAAAAATATAATTATTTTTTTATATCAATGTTAATGATAAAGAATAAATACTGTATTTACCGACCTATTTAAAACTACAATTATCCCCATCCTCCGTTCAGCCTCCTATTAGTAATACGGGCATATTGGATACTGGGAAGATTTTTTATGTTTTGGGGAAAAAAGTTCATCCAATAGGCCAGCAAATACAGTAATATATATATATATATATATATATATAGTTTGATGACTTAGAATTAAAGAATAAAAACTAATGATAAAAGAAAAAGATATTTTTAAAAATTAGGACCCCATGGGTGTGTGGCCAGCCCTAACTATAACTTATTTAGCTTATAAGTAAGTCCAGCACTGGGAGGGACACAACATATATAATCTCAGTGAAAGAAATGTAAAGATTTGTACATGGACGGAATATTCTAGAATGATAATTCCAGTTTACAAAATAATCTTACTTATCCCATAGTTTCTATTTCCATGGTTGGTGTTCAATATGGAGCAGCTCTGAAAGAAATCAAAATATATTAGGATCAACGCTGTGAAGTGGTTGGTGATAAGAAGGATATCTAGCTGTAGAAAGCTTGCCTAACAAAGACCCCTTCAATCATGTCAAAGACATGACAGCTTCCCTTGTGTTGGTAATCTACATCATAAAAGCACCCTGTACACACTGTAAAGTGGCTGGTGTTAGGAAGGGCATCCAGCCATAGAAAGCTTGTCAAACAAAGGGTCGGAAGGACCCTTCAATTTGTGTCAAAAGAAATGACAACTTCTCCTCTGAACTTGGTAGAACGTATGACCATGCATAAGCAAGGCGCAGGGAGGTCAGTAGCTCTGCTTCAGTATTGACTTGAGACACATGAGGTAGACAATCAATGGTGTTACAGTCGGTTTGAACTGAAAGAGGTGAGAGAATTCTGGCTGGATACGGCTGGTTCAAATGTTAGAGGGTTAAGGAGAGTTTTTTAACAATCAATGTTGTCTTACCTTGCAAATGTAATGATGAACAGAAGCGCAAAAATAAATTCTGCTCCAATAAATGTTATTTCAATCGCTGCCAAAATAATTTCCAAACGTAGGACATAGGACTGCCAGAAAGTGAGATAAAGTGAAATACACAATGAAGGTATACTCAAGAAGATGCTCATTGCCACTCCATTGATGCGTTCAGTAAGGTTACCTTTTTTACCTGCAATGAAATATTTTTAAAATATTAAAAATAAATAAACAATTTACACACAGCCGGACTGTGTAGTCATTATCGTTGCCCTCATCATTATCACAACCACTGCCACCATTTTATGTCTATTTCCCATGCTTGGGGTGCAGCCAAAACACCACACTACTTAGATATGGAGTCTGTCACCCTCCTCTCTCTCTCTTCCCGCTTTCTTTCATTGCTTAACAATCCTAGCCCTTTCCCTCTCATTTAAGCACTCCACGTCAATATGTCAATGTGTTTTCGGAAATTTACTTCAATGGCTGAAAAGTGATGTCATTCTCTGTTTTCTGTTGGAAGTAGAGAATCAGGGAAAGAGGAAATACAGAATGAAAATATTTAAGTCTTACCAAAGAAAATTCGGAAATGTTCTACAAGCAGAAAAACAAAAACCAGCATTACTTCAAGTGGCAAGACTCCAGGAGGAAAAGGTAGCGTTCCAGCTATGTTAGAAAGAAATATTTATATTGTATATTTACTCCACTAAACTGTTGAGTGCTTTATATCAGTATAAAAATGTTTTAATTAAATATAACCTCTGCATATATATATATATATATATATATATATATATATATTGGGTCAAGTATGAAATTTGTAGAAATTTTTTTTTATACAAATTTCATACTTGACGACCCAATATATAATTATTATTATTATTAAATCCAACACTACAAGAAAAACATAACATGCAGAAATGCAAGGAGACATGCTTCATTGAGCAAACTCAATTTATTCAACTTGCAAGAAGGGGAAACAAGTAGGCAAGTTTGACATGAGTTAGGTGTGGGGGTTATTTAGCTGGTGAGGGATATATATATATATATATATATCATCATCCTCATATATATATATAGAGGGAGAGCCTGAAATTACTTGTGTGTAGCCATAGTAAGGTAGTAAGAGCAAGTAGTAAACATATGTACTACACAGGTGTATATTGAGTACTTTCATGTACAGTATTATACACAATGGAACTTGTCTCAGTAGGTTATGATGGGAATATTTGATTAGCCACCACCTGATGTTTCCCATATAAAATCAGTAGCAGCAACTGCAAGTATTTTAAGGCCACTGTTCCCTTCTAAAGCAGAGGTTAACGTTGTGGGACCCATGAAAGTATTCATGTTCACCATGGGGTCCTTTTTGAAGCAATGCTTTACCAGCTACCAGTCATTCTTCTTGCCAACTCTTTTAGTCACTTCTTATGACACACATAGAGATATGGTGTACCTATTCTAAACTGACTATACATACATCATATGAAAGTATGAGAGTGACAACATTTATTTTTAAGTTTTGCTTATTTTTACATACATTTTTTTTAAACCTCGATTTTCTAGTTTTCAAAAATATTTTAAATCATGACATTAAAATACTGAGAAGGATAAAAAGATAAGTGTCATTCGTCAGATCAGACAAAGCTAACAGTTTCAATTGATATTTCCATTACCGTTTACTTACCTTTGAATATAAACATGATTATTTCAAGAACAAAAAATAATATGAAGTAAAATAGGTTTAGATAAAGTAGAATTTGGTAAGGTAATGACGATCTCTGATTTGTTTGATCAAGAAAAATAACAACATATTTCAATGAAAAAAAAAACATTAACCTTTTCTTGAACATATTTCTAATGAAATACATTCTATTTCATTTCAAATAATGGTTTCTGATTTAGACACAAGGCACAATTAAATCGACCTCAGTGCGTTACTGGTACTTTATTTTATTGACTCTGTAAATATGAAAGGCAAAGCTACCCTCGGTGGGATTTAAACGCAGAACGTAAAGGGACATAACAATATACTGGAAAGCATGTTGTGCGTCGCTCCACCGATACTGCCAATCCACCGCTCTTATTTCATTTCAAATAATGAAGAATTTTGAGGGATAAAATTATTCATTTTGTTACTAGGAGGATCAGCTCGTCACATACTCTCTCTCAATCCAGAAGATGTCAGCTGTATTCAAACCTCCAAAATAATGGGCTCCTCCACCTAGTTTAAAATACCCAAGACATGACTCCATCGGGTGTTATGGGTCCATACATACTTGAAAATGTAGTTGAACTCAGCTCAGATTCTTCAGTGGTACAGACACCCCACCCCCCATGTTGGACACTGCTGATATTAGAAACACCCTCATTGGTATAAAGTTACTTAGTTATAACTAACCACAAAGACATTAGTTCTATAACTAAAGACATGAAATAAGTTCCAAGAATGAAATCCCAGTTTTCAAAGGATACAATTACAGTGTTACAGCCTGAAAAATAAAGAAAAAAGAATTAGAATTAAGACAACTTTATGAAAAATATCATTTTGAAATGTTGTATTTTAAAGAAACTGGTTTAACCCTTTACATTACTGGATAATGCAAAGATGCTATGCTGAAGAGGACCCATCCCACCCTTGCAAGCAGGGAAAAGCAGTCTAAGATGATGAGGATTAAGTTGATTACTTTACTATTGTATTTTAGCAGTAAAGGCTGTATCTCACATAATATCGAAGCTATGAGATTTTGATGATGCTATTATTTATTTTGAGAACAATGCCTTAATGTTGGTATAAGCAGCTGGTTAACAGTGGCATGGGCTGGACATGTTGTTACAGTTTAGAGCTAGATGGCATGGTTGCCACCTTATCATACTCATAAGTTTCTTTTATGGTATAGGTTTTATGATAAGCAGTCCAACGTGTTTAGTTATTGTTGTTTATATATATATAGTGGTCATGTAGGTGTCATGACAAAAGGGAGCGCCCAGTACACATTGCAAAGTGGTAGTGTAGGAGTCACGACAAAAAGCACCCAGCACACACTGTAAATGTGGTTGGTGTTAGGAAGGGCATCGAGCCGTAGAAACCAAGCTAAAATCAGTTCTGTGTGAGCGAATCACCTGATCCCTCACTAAGGGACAGCCAGTACTACCCATGCTAGCGGAGAAGATGGACGTTAAACGGTGATGATAATGATATATATATATTGAAGTCTGGAACTAGCTGTTGAAACGGCAAGAGTTCGGCCTTTCTATATATGTGTATACAGTGTGTCCCCAAAAATGTATACACACTTCAACAATATTCTAATAGATATTGCCTCTACAGGTAATCAAAGTGTGTATACATTTTGGAGGGACAGATATATATTTTGGAAAAGGGGCTGTATTCAATGAGATAGACATGCTTGTTTTATTGTTTGAGTATAATAAAAAGTTTATGAAGAATGAAATTATTAATTTAGAAAATATTTCTATAATATATTAATATTTAAAATATACCCGGATGAGGGACTGTATTCATAGTTACCGCCGGATGTTGTGGACTATCAAGCGCCATTTTGATACAATATCTAGTGTTGCCATAACACATAAACCAACAGATCCGCACAAATACCAATTTCCGCTTACATATAGATTTTTGTAAAATATTGAAATAGTTATTTTTTTATTTCGAAGTTTATTTTAAATTATTTTATCAATTTATTCACTACATGTATATATTTAATTTTCAACCGATGAAAAAAATATATATAGACGATATTTGTCTTCCTTTACTGCATTCGAAGAAGAGCTAATTGCCACATCACCAATATATATATATATATATTTCTATAGAGTATTTACTTTGTGTAATAAATATTTAATCTTTATTTCCCCACAAATCTATTTTATCTTCTTGTTGTTTAGCCCCATGTACAAAACTAATTGAGCAGACATATGATAAAAAAAAAATATCCCACCTGTGATAATTCGGGCCTTTTAGGGATATTTAGAACAAATGCGTTCGCCGAGGTTAACTTTGCCTTTCACCCTTACGAGGTCGATAAAATAAAGTACCAGTAATGCACTGAGCTAATTTTTGGCCTTGTGCCAAAAATAGAAATAATTATTTGAAGGAGATTTTAGCTGCTATTTCTAGCCGGTTAAGCAACAACATGATTCCTACTTTGTCAATGTATAAATTGAATTAGTGCTTATTTTGTCAATCTTGGAGAGAATGTAAAAAAAAAAAAAAAAAAATCTCATTGAACAGAATATAAACTTAAATCCCAGTGTTACATAAATTAATTAGATAAAATTATTCTAAACTTTGATGTTCATTTAGCAGCACATTTCAAAAAGCTCATGCCTTCCTAAAAAAAGTTTAATTATTTTATTTAGAAACATTTTATAGAACTTTCGAGATAAATGCCGATAATTTTATACTTAAACGAATTACGTTTGAAATATTGAAAAAAAACAATCTTTAGGTTCACATATATGTATGTATATATATATATATATATATATGTATATATATATAAAAAAAAAAAAGAGTGCAGGGCGTTAAAAATAGACGGTAGCCACGGAGTAGGCAGACCCAGAAAAACCTGGGACGACTTGATAAATTCCGACCTCACACACTTACACCTCTCCAAGACAATGTCACTAGACCGAGATCTTTGGCGCTTCACAGTAATACAGAAGACCCGCCTTGCCTAAGTACAAAGCAAAACCTACAGTCAGTAGGCACCTCTAACAAAAATATACCCCCACCCCATCCACACCACCCCTTCAATGTGAAGTTATGTTGGTACCACAACATCCAGTCCGAAACAAATGAGATTGTGTAGGTGTCACGACAAAAAAACACACAGTCCACGCTGTAATGTGGCCGTGTAGGTAACACGGTAAAAACCTCCCAGCCCACACTGTAAACGTGGTTGGTGTTAGGAAGAGCATCCAGCTGTAGAAAACCCGCCAGACAGTCCTATACGAGCAAGACAACCACTCTTGCCTCAAGTGGGAAAACTCCCGTCCAAACCCATGCAAGCGTGGAAGATGGACGTTAAACGATGATGATGATGATGATATATATGCGTGGGTGTGTTGTCGGATGTTTACTAATTGGTAGCTGGGACTGCGATCATATCACTCAAATCAGCGCACCAACGTTACAAGGGTACCACAGAAATGCGTATTACGGTTGATTGATTAATACAAATATAGCCTTCATATCTTATAACTGCATATATATGGGTGTATATATTCATAAAGCTTATGCAGAGGTGTGCTTCCTGGCACTTGAGAACGATATCAATATTAACTGAAAGTGTAGCCTCTGTTGGACTTAACATCATTCCTCACACCGTATTTTGAAAAAGATGCTTTTGCCATTTAAGATGGACAGAACAAAAAAATGAGTTTGCTGCACAGCAGAAATGAAAATCAGTGATGCCAAGTCTAAGACACTAGTCCTCTCAAGGAAGCCTGTGCAGTGCACTCAACATGTGAGTGGAGTTCCACTGAAGCAGATGGAGAAGTTCAAATATCTCAGGGCCATGTTCATGGGTGGTGGAAAGCAGGAGGCTAAATTAAGTGCAAGAATTGCCAGAGCTGGTGCAGTAATGCTCCATCTTCAGCATTCAGTCATCAGAAGAAGGGGAGGTAGGTGTAAAGACCAAATTGACTAACTTCAAGTCGGTATTCACACCAACTCTTCCCTATGGTCATGAGTGTTGGATAATGACTGAAAGAATATGATAGCAAATACAGGCAGCCGAAAAAGATCCTTTGGATGATTCAAAGGATCTTTGGTGTAACATTACATGAGAGAGTTGCTACTTCTCCGAATTGTGGGAGCACAGTTTTGATACTACGAACATGTGGAAAGAATCGCAAAACAAACTGGCAGGACTATCAGGAGTAGACCTCAAGCAAGATGGCTGGATAACATCCACGAGCTTGATTAATCTCACCTGGAGGTCCAGCAGGATCAATTAGAGATGGTTGCTTCTGATAGGACCTGCTGGAAAGAGTACTTGAGGACCCTACCCCCACAATCCTCTCAGGAATAAGTTTGCGAAAGAAGAGGAAGATGTGGTTGTGGAGTCCTGTCAGGGGCAATTGTTTCCAAATGATCCGGCTGGATCCCCAAGTGAGACCAGCTGAGCTCATGGTTGTCATCCAACCATCTTGTTGTGCCTCATCCCAGGAAATATTTTTGACCAGATTGAAGCATATACCTTTCAATTTTTTTCAGAAGGAGCAGGGTTTCACTTGTGAGGAGATCTATCAGTTTTCAAAGTCTCCTTCCTTCAAGTGGATCTCAAGATAGCATAGTTGATAATATGTAGGCAATATTTTGAGGTTGGCATACCTGCAGAGATTTATGGATGTTCACAGTCCACTCTATAAAAAAAAAAAAAACTACCATTTTTAGTAACTTAAAAAAATATTTTAAAATATTAAAAAATTTGTAAATCTTCTTTGCCCACTTATTCCTGAGAGGGTTGTGGGGGCAGAGTCCTCAAATATTCCTTCCAGCAGGTGCTGTCAGAAGCAACCACCTCCAACTGATCCGGCTGGATCCACAAGCGTGACCACACAAGCTCATGGATGTTATCCAACCATCTTGCTCAAGGCCTACCCTGAATCTCCTGCTTGTTGGTTTCGACCATAAAATCTATCCAGTAATTCTTTCCTGAGACAATTTGTAAATAAAATAAAAAATGACTTTACATAAAGGGTTCCTTTTACAGGCTGTTATGAAAAGGATGGTAGTTTTTTTTTCTACTATAATCCTTCTCGATGGCTTCACTAGCTTGATTAGCACATTCTCAATAATGAACCACTTCATTCCATTTCTAAGAACTTTTTATTCTCTTTTTTTGTAAATAGTGTATCATACTTGTTTATGCACCTTCTTTTATATTTTAATTTTATACGCGGTTAGTGAAATAAAGGATAAGAAAAAAAAAAAGAAAGAAATAGCAGAAAGCACCGAGTCCACTCTGTAAAGTGACTTCCGCAAACTCCCACTCACTCCCTTTAAATTGCTGGCCTTGTGCCAAATGTAGAAACAATTATTATAGAAGATGAGATTGACCTTTATGTTAACCACCTAGCTTTAGTTGATTATATTTAATGTGTAGATTTAGTACACTGAAAAGACAGAAATAGACACATACACAGATATAAAGCATTTATATACATATATATACAACACACACACAATCATAAATCTCACTCTCTCTCTCTATATATATATATGTATATATATATATACACACACACACATATATATATACACACACATATATATATATACACACACATATATATATACACACATATATATGTATATATATATGATGGATAGAAAAAGATATAGTATGTCCTATTGTCACAAAGCTATCAAATAATTGAAAGGTTTTTAACCCCCCCCCCCCCAAAAAAAAAAGGAAAGAAGAAAAAGGAAAATGTTGACGTAAGTGAAAAGAATAATAAATAAAAACTATATATATATATGCTATTGATATTATTATTATTACGGGGTCGATAAATAAAATACTATTAAATCACTGGGGTTGATTTAATCGACTTTCCCCTCCTCTCAAA
>OZ024749.1:51554952-51647452 GCA_964016885.1 Eledone cirrhosa
AGCTAAAAACTCGGCGGGATTTGAACTCTACGTAAAGAGCCGATTAACAATAATTTAAACTGTTTACTAAGCTGTTTTATATTTATTTTATAAGGATGTTACATTAATATTTATGCTATACATTGCATAGCCAACTTTTTAATTTTTTCAATATTAAGGGTGCATTTGATTTAATTGAATTTTACCACGGGACCCTTATAACGTACACACTTCAATTACTACCCCGCACCGCCACCCCTGGATTGTTATATGGCGAGAATAACAATCTATGTTTATACTTAATGAAGTTTTGTTTATATATATATAGTAGTGAAAGAGTGATATACCCATTAGCGTGTGTATGTTTTTTTGTTGTTTTTTAACCAAGTGCTCGAAATTTTGCCGCGGGTCCCAGCCGCTCAAGGTCAACTGCACCGAAATGTCATAAGAAATTAATTTTTAATTTTTTTTAAATTTAAGTTTTTTTTTATTTATTATTATTTGATAAGTTATTTAGAAAATTTATTTCAATTTAAAAAAACAAATTGCCCTTACAATGCTCTTTTTATAAGTAGTCGATATTTGAAGCCTTTGGAAAAAACTAAAAAAAAAAAAATACAATGTGCTGTATTTAACCCAATTCACAGCTGGCATACTACTACTACTACTACTACTACTATTACTGTTGCTGCTGCTGCTACTACTACTACTGCCACTACTACTACTATCTTGAGGGTCATGATTTAAATCATATTCTATCACTGGTATTGTTTTATGACACCCACTCTCAATTGATCTTGTAAATAGATATTATGCAATAGTCGATCTTGCAAATTAAGCAGCCGGTCTTATTTTTACTCTTTCCACCCACTGGTCTGTTGTCTTGGCATTTGTGAATACCCAGGTATACGTAGGTATAGAAGAAAATTAAAGGCATTTGCTGTAAATCTTATATATGTTGTGTAACATATTACCCTTTATATACTATTGTATTTTCGTGGTAGAGGCTTTACCTCACATAATATCGAATGTATGAGATTTTGATATTATTTATTTCGAGAACAATACGTCAGTATGAGTGGCCAGTTTGAACAGAAAGAAGTGAGAGAATTCTGGCTGGTTTAAATGCGAAAGGGATAAAGGCTTTTGCTGTAAATCTTATATATGTTGTATAACCCTTTAGCATTCACATTACTCTATATTTACTATTATATTTTCATGGTAAAGGCTTTAACTCGCATATCGAATCTATGAGATTTTGAAAGTATTTATTTTGAGAACAATATATTAACATCAGTATGAGTGGCCAGTTACAGCCTGTTTCAACAGAAAGAGGTAGAGAATTCTAGCTGGTTTGAACATTAAAGGGATAAGCCTTGTGAAACTGACTTTCCAGGTCTTTTTTTACTATTTCCACCCACTGGTCTGATGTGATTTGATATTGGAATACTGGTGTACAGGAAAAAAAAAATTAAAGGCTTTTGTTGAATTATAGAGCTAAGCTTAAATCTTATATATGTAAGCCTTATCAAACTGGACTTGTGGGATAAGGATTAGTTTGTGTGTATGTTTGTAGCGGCGGTAGGCAATATAGTGAAGTGGATTTAGTATTAAGAGTAAGACTGAGTTCAAATCAACTCCATGTTCTGTTTAGTCTCTGAGGGGAGCCTCTATATGGTCACTAAACCTGTTAGAAATAGTAGCCAAATTTCCCTAAAATAACACAAGTACCTTAATTGTTAAGAAGTTTGCTCTGCAATCGTGTGGTTTAGGGTCTATTTCCATTGTGTCGCATCTTGGGCAAGTGTTTTCTATAGCCTCAGGTTGACTAATGCCATGTGAGTGAATAGACTGTGTGAACACCTGTTGTGTGTAGATATATATATGCGTGTGGTGCTGACAAAACAAAAGGTATCTAGTCTGCCCTGTAAAGTGGTTGTATTGGAGACATGACAGTGCGCTGAGTTCGCCTTGTAAAGCAGTCGCATGGTGACACACCTGTCTGTTGGTCATTTTGGTGCCACAATAAAAAGCACCCAGTCCGTCCTGTAAAGTGGTTGTGTTGGTGACACAACAGAGTGCCTAGTCCACTCTGTATATTGGTTGTGCTGGTAACATTACAAAAAGCATCTTGTCTACTCTGTTATGTAGTCATTTCACTGCCACAATAAAAAGCACCCAGTCCACATTGTAACATGTTTGGCGTTAGGAAAGGCATCCAGCTATAGACACCAAACCAAAATACGGATCTGTATGAGTAAGACGTGCTCATCTGACCTGAATTGTCTCATAATCTCACAATTGCTCTAACCTATGGAAAATGGACATTAAATGGTGATAATGTATATATGTGTGTTAGTATTGCCTGTGTTTACATTTGTTTATTTTCCATAATTAAGTGGTTCTATAAAAAAGATATCTATAAAATAAGCACCTATAATATATATATATATATTATCACCACCACCGGATCCTTTGTTTGCTTTTGTTTTTGCTAATCAATTAGTACATTAGAAAACAGATCAATTAAATCAATATTCATATATTTTACCATTTTCTTAATCTTGTTACTAATCGGCTGGAGACAACCGTTTGTTTTATGATGCAAAATTTATTCTTTTAAACTGATCATATTTAATTAACTCTTTAGCATTTACATTACTCTATATTTACTATTGTATTTTCATGGCAAACGCTTTAACTCACATAATATCTCACATAATCTCGAATCTATGTGATTTGATATTATTTATTTTGAGAACAATACCCTAACATAAATATGCGTGGCAAGTTATGGCCAGTTTGAACAGAAAGAGGTGTGAAAATTCTGGCCGGATATGGCTGGTTTAAACGCTAATGAGTTATGGCATGTAGTCTACTGGTTAGGGAGTTGGTTTCATGGCCATAAAGCCATGTGTTCCTTCAGAGCTAGGTACTTACTTTACTCTCACTATTCATGTGTACTCTACTAAAAATGTGTAGTAGTAGCAACCGTAGCTGAAGGTTAGCTAATGTGACAGATATACCTTCCTAGTACTCTCTTTGTCTTTTAACACTCTATGAAGCTGAAATAAACTCTGGCCTTTGTGTGAACATGGAAAAATGGATGTAAAAAAAATGTTTCTCTCTCTCTCTAACTCTTATTTATTTATGTCATGTAACATTAACACTTGTCATCATGTACCACATGAAACCACATTAGTAAGACAGTCGTGCAAAGTACAAAACAGCACTACAACTATGCCACATTAAAAATTAATCTATTTTTTTTCAGTTTACTGCAAATGTTCACAACAATCAGTTCTGTTCATTAATAAATATATGATAGACATTTGAATTAACAAACCACATTAGTAAAACATTTGGAAATCTACCAAATAACTGCTTAAAAGTTAAATTACTAAATCCCTCCAAATTCTTGATTATTTGAAATACAGAGAATATATTTCATTAGAAATATCATCGTCATCAAACATTAGCTTTCCTTGCTAGCCCCCAGTCTAGAGGACCAAGTTAGTACTCAAGCGGAGCTACTAGCCTCCCAGGCAGGTCTAGAGGTCTGCATCCTGCTTTCACCAACCACATTACATCGTGTACTGGGTGCATTTACTGTGTAGATCACCAACGGGAGGGAGGGTGTCGTGCCCTTGACATGATTGAAGGGTCCTCCTTTATAGCACATACTGGGTGTGTTAATAAGAGACAGTCTATATACAGACAATAATAATGACTGACACACTGCCAGAGACAAATAGTGAAAGGCTAAAATGTATTTTCTCTGCCTTCATGTTCTTGTCCTTTGAATAAGAAGAAAAACAAAGATGCCATTGTTTATGTCTTAGCTTGTGATGTATGAGGATTTGTTCTAGAACCATTAGCTGTTTACATCTTTATTTACAATGGTTTTTGTGAGGACAATTTTGACACTTTTGTCATTTCAGAACCTTTCATTGCTTTTATTCTTTTCCTGGATTCAATCATTAGACTGTAGCCATGCTGGGGCACTGCCTTAAAGGAATTTAGTTTATCATATCGACCCCTGTACATATTTCAACATTGTTTGGTTTTTTTTGTGTGTGAAATTGCTAAGTTATGGGACATAAACATAGTCACACACAGCCCTTCAGTTTTCCTCTATCAAATTTCCATATGTATATTTTTACAGTGATCTGTCCACTAGTAAAAATACTATAAACATTTGAATTGACAAACATGTTTTTAGTTATTTGTTAAATCATTACTGTATGTTAAGATTTAATTTCATAGTGAACAAATATTTTTAAATGAATGCTTTTGTCTCTGGTCATGGGCTATTAATCAAACTACTTAAAATCAGAGTGCTCATATGTAGATTAAAATTTTATCTGAATTATAACTAAACAAGCTACAAATTGGCATTTGTTGGGGCATCAAATTAAATTCCTGGGTCTTTATTCTGGCCCTCTGCACTCTTGATTACAAATGCTGCTACAATTAACTCTGCCTTTTATCCTTTTGGGGTTAATTAGATTACCAGTGGAATAAAATATTTTCCCTTTGGAGGTGAATATTACACCAATTTTACTTTCAACGTGAAATTCATATTTCTCATTGTTTTTCATAAAATTTGAATGATTATGACCTTCAAAACTGTCAAAATCATTACATAATGGAATTGTGAAACAAATTTGTATCTTTGGTTTAATTGACTTCTTATACTGTGTATTTTACTCTGAATTTTAACTCCTTAAGTTTGGGTTAAAGGAAAAAACAACAAAAAGCTCCCCAATATTTATAGTCTGCCAGTTGTGACCGGTAGATAGTATATGCAGTGAAAAGACCAATGGAAACATTGTTTCCTTGGTCTGATATGACAAGTTCAACTCCATTCAATAAGCAAATGAGATCTGGAGTTTTGTTGATTGATTTGATTGATCGAGTGGTTTATAGTGTTCTAATAATATCTTTTTATTATTACAGATTTTGTCGGGTGATGCTGTGGTTATTCGGGGTCAACCACGGGGTGGACCTCCCAAAGAACGGACTATATGTCTCTCAAATATTACAGCTCCTAGGTTAGCTCGTAGGGCTAATCCGAAAGAAACAAAAGATGAGGTAAACACCTTTTTTAAATTAAAACTTTTCTACATTAATTCTTTTTGACATCAAACTTCCTGAAACAGCCCCTTCTATCATACAGCACTGTTTTGAAGTGTTAATATTTATCTAGAAATCTTCTATCATAATTTTATGTAAGAACCATTAAATTCTGGTATTTAAAATAAACACTTTTGATATGAAACTGCCTTTGCTGGTTCCATAATACAAAACTTTTCTAAAGTGTTTATATTTATTTAAAAACCTCCCATCATAATTTTATGTAAGAACCTTCTTACAATATGTAGGCATACAGTGTACCTATTCTAAACAAGATTCACAATACACTTCCTGACACCCACTCTTTTAGTTTCCTCTAATTCTTTTAGTAGGTTGGTTAACAAGTATATAGAAATTCTCTCATTGCCATGATCCTTTAAATATTGAAAAAAATGTCTTTTTCTTTTTCAACTAACATTTGATTGGCTATCGTGATTTCTATATAACTTTGTGTGTATTTCTTTAAAGCCTTATGCTTGGGAAGCCAGAGAATATCTTCGCAAGAGGTTAATAGGACTTGAAGTTACTTTTACTGTGGAATACACTGTTCCAGGTACAAACAGAGAATATGGATGTATCTATATTGGAGCTGGTGAGTATGCTATTGATTTTCAGTCGTCGTCATCATCATCATCTTCATTGTTTAACATCCTCTTCCCCTGTTAGCAAGGGTTGGATGGGTTGGTACTCAAAAGCTACTAACCCCTCGGATGAGCCAGGGGTCTGCATCTTATGTGTGTTCCTGCACTCCCCTGAGTTCTTGGAACGAGCCCAAGGCCTGCATCTCTTACATAACAAGCCCGTGCTCTACCGAATACATTTTATCATGGCACCAGCACTAGGGTGGTTGTCATAACGTGACACCAGCACTAGGGTGGGTGTCGTGTCTTGACACAGCTTAAGAGTCCTCTCAATCTTTCTCTGAGACATGGAAATACTCATTCATCAATCAGTATTACTATAGGTATGGGGTAGGTGTTTTACTTCCCTAATGCTTAAGGTACAGTGGGGAAAGTGTGTAGCTAAGTAGTTAGGATGTTGAGTCCATCTTATAAGGTCATGGATTCAATTCCTGCTGGACTCGGTGGCACATTGTGTTCTTGAGCAAGACACTTCAATTCATACTTTTCATTTTAGGAGTGGGGGCCCCCACTCATTAAAAGAAACCTTATATGACATTCAATCTTGTTAGAAGTCAGCTAAACTTGCATAGGGGTGCGCTATAGATTTAATTTATACATTATCATCATCGTTTAACGTCTATTTTCCATACTAGCATGCCTGATGAGCTTCTGGGCTCAAAACAGATTTTAGACTTATATATATATATATATATATATATATATATATATATATATATATAAAGAATAATCAGCTTTGTATCATAGACCCAGGGGTGGTTTTAGGCAGTTTGGTATTTAAAGGGTAAAATAACTTATCTGTTTTTGATCTTTGTTTAATAATGTCTGAGTGATAGTGTGTTATATATCTGATGATTGTAAAAGATAGTTTTTGTGGTCTCTGTGAGAAACTAACATCAAGATCATTGTAAAAATATCATTTGATTTAATCTCCATTGTTTCGACATGTCATAAACTGTATGTATCTAGCTTAATTGTATCTTGATTTGAATGTTCCAGATAATTCTCGAGAGAACATGACTGAGTCATTGATATCTGAAGGTCTTGTGGAAGTAAGGCGAGGCGGTTTGAAACCATCTGAGTATGTATAGTCATTCTATTTTATTTGCAAACATTTCATCTCTTTGTCACTATTTCTAGCAAATACATGAAGTATATTTCGATTGACGAAATGTTAAAATATTGGAATGGAGGCACATGGCTTAGTGGTTAGAGCTTGGCCTTGCAATCGAAAAGTTGTGAGCTCAATTCTCAGACAATTTATTTCACATTGCTCCAGTTTACTCAGCTGTAGAAATGAGATGATAGGGACTTGGGTCCCTATCATTCCACTGCAAAGTGGACGTGGAGGTGCCACGGCAAAAAAGCACCCAGTACTCGCTGTAACTTCCAGAATCAGTTCCCGTCCCACCCTTGCAAGCAGGGAAAAAGCGGACGTAAAATGAAATGATGATGATTGGTCTGTATGTTGTGTTCTTGAGCAAAACATTTCATTTAATGTTGTTTGAGTATACTCAGCTGAAAATGGATCCCAACAATACCTGGGAGTTTAACCCTGCGATGGACTGGCGTCTTGTCCAGGGAGAGAGAGAGTCTTGTACTTTGTCACTTGTACTTTGCCACAGAAACTAGGATAAGTACCAGCCTGATGAGCCTCCAGGTTTAGAGTTAGACTTTAGACTTTTTTAAGTAGAGTTATATATTAGATCATGCAACGAATTGGCAGAGTTGTTAGAACATTGAATAGAATGCTTCGCAATATTCCTTTTGACTCTCTATGCTCTGAGCTCTACTTTGCTTTTCATCATTTTGAGATCAATAGAAATACCAGTCTAGTACTGGGGTTGATTCTTCCTCTATATTTTTCTCATTTCCTCTCTATCACTCTTCGGTTTTTTTAAAAACATTTTATCTAATTGTAATTTTTTTTTTTTTCTTTTTGGTTTGATGCAGTGAAGGTCAACAGAAACTGATTCAATTAGAAGAAAATGCTAAGTCTGCGGGTAAAGGAAAGTGGGCCACTGGTGCAGCCAATGACCACATCCGAAACATTAAGTGGACAAGTGAAAACCCTCGTAATTTTGTTGAATCTCATCACTATAAACCAATCGATGGTAAGTTGTAGTTCCCTTCTCAATATTAGTTAGAGATTGATAATGATATTGATTTCAACTATGGAACCACATGAGATCTACAGTGTCACAACTGGTCCCACCTAGACAGACAGACAAACATACATATTATTAACATCATCATCATCATCATCATCATCATCATTTTAGACTATTGTTGGATGAGTTCTTCTCAGTACAGCATTTCAACTACTTGTCCCATTCCTTTGTCACATATAGTGGTCGTGCTTGTGACTTGATGAAAGTGTACCCAGTCCAACCTGTCAGTTCATTCTTTTGGTGCCATGATGAAAAGCCCCCCAGTCTATGCTGTAATTGTGGTTGGCATTAGGAAGGTCATCCACTGGTAGAAACCAATCCAGAAACAATTCTGTATGAGCAAGACATGGTCATCTGATCTTACACAACAGGACTTGTCTACCCATGCTAATGTGGAAAATGGACATTAAACGATAATGATTATATATATATATATATATATATTTACACACACGCACAGAGTTATTTAGTTTATAATCTATGTCTATTTTTTTTTGTTGTTGTTAATTTCAGCTGTTATTGAGCATGTGCGTGATGGTTGCACTGTGCGTGCATTTTTGTTGCCCAACTTTGATTATGTCACAGTTATGCTGTCAGGAATCAAAGTAAGTATATAATACATATCTCCCTTTCCCTCTTCTCTTTGGTTTGTGTGCCATGGTCATGGTTTTCTATATTCAGTTCCAATCCAATCCTGGGCCTTGTCACTCCCGTTGGGGAAGCCCTTCTCTAGTTGACCGTCACTCCTTTCTCTTTGGTTTTTGCTCCTTTTTCTATATTCAGTTGGCTGCAGTTAATAAAGTGATTAAATACCATGCCAAAAATAACTACGAGTGTGACAAGGTTCTTCAATCCATCCAATCTCAAATTGTGACAACCCATCCAACCCTTCTTCTTTGCCCACTTATTCCTGGGAAAATCATGGGGGCAGTCTTCAAACACTTCTGGTCCTGTCAGAAGCAACCGTCTCCAATTGATCTGGCTGGATCAATCCCCAAGCGAGACCAGCCAAGCTCATGGATGTTATTCAATCTTTCTCTGGGTCTCCTGCCAGTTATTTTTGCCTGTAAAATCTGTCCAGCAATTCTTTCCTGAGACATTCTAATCACATGCCTGTAATATCGGAGCTGTGACCTCTCAATTCAGAGAAGTAGCAGCTTTAACTGATACACACACAATCAGTAATGATGATGATGATGATGCACCATCATCATAATCATCATGATGACTGTTTAACGTTTACTTTTCTTTCTTCAAGGCACCGATGTTTAAAATGGAAGGTGTTCAACAAGTAGCTGAAGAGTTTGCTGAGGAAGCCAAGTATTTCACAGAATCACGGTTGCTGCAAAGAGACGTTAAAATCATTCTGGAAGGAACCTCTAATCAGAACTTTCTTGGAACAGTCATACATCCGGTAAGATTTACTTTGTATGTATTTAATGTAATGTATGTGTGTGTATAAGTATGTATGTATTGACCTGTAACTCCTGGTGGGGTCATAGAGGTGCCAGTGCGGCATACATCAAGTCTTTGGCATTTTAAACATGGCAGTGTCCATCCTTCTCTGGGTCTGAATATAGCCAAATTCTTCCAGACAAGGAGTGTGAAAGAAACATAAAGGAAGAATTGATCCTAGTACTGGACTGGTATTTCTTTTATTGACCTCAAAAGGCAAAATTGACGCTCTGCTGGATTTGAGCTAGGAGTACAGAGCCAAAATGATTTTCACAAAGCATTCTATTTGACATTCTAGTGACTTTGTCAACTCATCACCTTACCTTTTTTTGCTTTGAATTTCGACCGGTAGATAGTATCACCAATGGAAACATTGTTTCCTTGGGTGCTTTTTATATATATTTATTTGGACCTGCAACTCCTGGTGAGGCTGTAAGGGTGCCATAGTGATGATATATAGCATGTCATGGGCATTTAAAACCTGGCAGAGCACCCATCTCTCCAGGTCTGAACACAGCCGATTTCTTCCAGAGAAGAGGGATAGTCATCGAGAGCAAGAATCTTTTTCTTTCTTTTATCAACCTCGGAAGTACAAAAGGCAAAGTTGAGGTAGGCAAGATTTGAACTCAGAGGCGAGAGAGAGAACCAGAGAACAAAAACTACAAATTATTCTATCCGATGTTCTAACAAGTCTGTCAATTTGCCACCTATATGCTAAAGAGATATTTCTCAAATACAGGAAAAAAGCGGACGTAAAATGAAATGATTCAGGGTTTTTTTTGTTCTATTTGTAGAGAGGTAACATCACAGAGTTTCTATTAAGTGAAGGTTTTGCTCGATGTGTTGACTGGAGCATGGGAGTTGTTACAAGTGGAACTGAAAAGTATCGTTCAGCAGAAAAGTAATTTCACACATTTTAATATTTTTTCTTTCTATCTTACTTACTTACATATCGTCGTTGGTTATCGTCATTTTCGTTGTTATCTTCATCACTGTCATTGTGGTTATCTTCATTGTCATCATCTTCATCATCATCATCTTCATCATTGTCTTCGTTGTCGTGATTGCCATTGTTGTTGATGTCGTTGTCATCATGAACAAAATAATTGTTGTTTCCAAACTGCTGACATTTCCATTTTGTCTGTTACAGAAAAGCCAAAGAAAATCGATTGCGAATATGGAAAGACTACAAACCTTCTGGAGTTGTTATTGATGATAAAAGTAAAAACTTTACAGCTAAGGTGAGTGGACAAGATGAAAACGCTTTTTAGTTAGGGCTTTTGTATTCATTCACTTCGGGTGTTATGTCATATATGTAAATTTTGTCATGGCACCAACATGACCACCTTACAAGGTGGACAGGGGTCTTTTTCATTGCAACAGTATGACTGATACCACCACAAGTCTCAGGATAACACATTCACAATGTACAGCATTTTATTTTTTTAAGTATGGTAATGAAAGGCTTTAGAAATATGGTAATGAAAGCCTTTTTCTTCTTAGTTTCTATTATTTACACCTCTTTGTTGTTGTTTCTGTAGGTTGTAGAAATTGTTAATGGAGATGCAATGATAGTGAAATCATCATCATCATCATCAGATAGCAGAAAAATATTTCTTGCCAGTATTCGACCTCCTCGGTAAGTAATAAAAGTATTTTGTTTAGTACGTTGGGCTGAGCTATTTTATGTGAGAGTAGGGTGGGATGGGCGGTACAGTTGAATATGGTGGTTTTTGTGGGTTATATGGGCCATGGTCTGGACCCCCATAATCAGGAACTCAAACATCCCATGGTTAATCATCTTGGGAGGGGTAGATGCATTTAGGATCACAACAGAAGGAACAGTTTACATTGTCTTTGCTGTCTTTGTCTGTTTTTCCATCCTAGCATGTCTTGCATGATACTTATTTTTTGTGGCCTTTCCTGGTGCCATCCCTGGCTTGTTTTTAAAGTAAGGTACATAAACATCACTGTCTGCACAAGTAGTGTCACACACACACATGGGAGGACCCTTCAGTTGAGTCAGTGACATGATAGCTTCCCCAGTGTTGCTGTTCAACACGATAAATGCACCCGGTACATGCTGTAAGGTGAAGTGGATCTCTTAATCACACACCCATACCTGTGCCTTTTGCAATTGTAATAATTTTCTTTATTCATGTCTTAAACTTAATTTGAACATAAAAAATCTTTTTCTCCATTTTTAAGACTTCAATCAGAAAACAATGAGAATGCTACACCAAATATCATGAAAGACAATAATCGGCGTGTGAGACCTCTCTATGATATCCCATATATGTTTGAAGCTCGAGAATTCATGCGCAAGAAACTTGTGGGTAAAAAGGTAGAGTTTCAATTTGTTTTATTCGCACCAAAGTCTTTGATCAAATTATTATAACTTAACCTATTTTATACCAACTCTGCTTCTAAGATATAAAATGTTTTGTTTTAAAATGCTTATATTTAAATTAAGAACATTCCATTTCATCATAATTTTATGTAAGAATCTTTTAATCCTTTAGCATTTAAACCAGCCATATCCGGCCAAAATTCTCTCACCTCTTTCTGTTCAAACCAGCTGTAACTGGCCACTCATACTGATGTTAAGGTAGTGTTCTCAATAAATATCAAAATCTCATAGATTCAATATTATTTACCGTGAAAATACAATAGTATATATAGCTATTATTTCACATATCGAATCTGAGATTTTGATATTATTTGTTTTGAGAACATTACCGTAACATCAATATTAGTGGCTGGTGACAGCTGGTTTGAAGAAAATGAGGTGAAAAAATTCTGGCTGGATATTGGCCTGTTTAAATGCTAAAGGGTTAAATTACTATCTTAGTAATGAAATAATTATTTTAGTAAATCTCACAAACTGGTTTTCATCATAGAACCAGGGGCAGTTTTAAGCGGGTTGATATGAAAAGGTTTAATGACATGCTCTTGTGACTATTGAAATTCTGTAAACTTTTTCTGCATGTCATTTAAAACAAAAATGAAACCACATTTCTTCCTCGTTTTATCATTTATGTAGGTCAACGTGCAAATTGATTATATTCAACCAGCTTCAGGAGGTTTTCCTGAGAAAACTTGCTGCACTGTAACTAGTGGAACTATGTAAGTGATCCAGTGCTTCTATTATCTTTGACAAAAGTGAAAACTCTTTCAATATCTACAGTTGTTATATATATATTGAATAATATTTAACTCCGTTCCCGCACCAACAACAGAATCTTGCATCAAAGATGTATGAGTTGCATTACATTAAGTGCTTTTCCTACTATTGCATCATGGTTAACTATACAGAATGACCAGTTCTGTCTAGTGGTGAACCACCAACTTCAATGAATATATATATATAAAAAATTTCCTGGCTAACATTGCTTTGGTGAAATGCCCCTTGAAACCTCCTAGTCACATGGCTGGTGTCCGAGTGCTTACTGCCCTAGGGAAGCCCTACAAAGTGTGTCTCCATCCCCCGTTCTCCTACTTATGCTCAACATTCTCTGATATATATATGTGGCAAAGATGTTTGTACTCATGAATAAATAAATAAAGCATTTTTCTCTTGTTTTTTATTTTGTTCAGTAATGTGGCTGAGGCTTTGGTGAGTAAAGGTCTGGCAACTGTGATTCGCCATCGTCAAGATGATGACCAACGATCTGCTCACTATGATGAGTTGCTTGGGGCAGAATCCAGAGCACAAAAGAAAGGCCTTGGCGTCCACTCTAAAAAAGAACCACCAATTCACAGGGTCGCTGATTTGTCTGGAGTAAGTAAACCCTTATTGAATTTGTTTGTTGGTTTCTGTACAGTGTATGTATGTATAGTGAAGGAGTATAGTTTAATGGTTAAGGTGTTGAACACAGAATCATAAGGTAGTAGATTCAATTCCCTGTAAATTTCATATTCTTTATTTCATTGTATGTTCGCTTTCCTTGCTGGCATGGGTGGGATCAGTTGTTACCACTTTACAGTGTGCTGGGTACATTTTGTTGTGACACCAACACTATCACTTTACAATGTACTGGGTGTATTTGAACAAAACACTTAATTCCTGTTGCTTCAGTTTACTCGACTGAAAATGAGTACCAGCAGTAGCTGGGGACTTTCCCCTGAGATGGACTGGCGTGCTGACCATGGGGGAGTCTTATACTCTGTTACTTCACACCATGGAAACCAGGATAAGCACTGGCCCAATGAACCTCTGGGCTTGAGACAGACTTTAGAGAAGGTTAAAGAATTATTGTTGTTCCTTGCTAAACTCTTAACTTGTAACTATATCTTTATTTTTATAATTATTTATACATGTCTTACCTGATAACATTGGCTTCCAGTTTTTATATTTGCCATTGTATATATTTATTTTCAGGATTTTGGCAAGTCTAAACAGTTTTTACCATTCTTGCAAAGAGCTGGACGATCAGAGGCTATAGTTGAGTTTGTGGCAAGTGGCTCTCGTCTTCGACTTTTTATCCCCAGAGAAACTTGCCTCATTACATTCCTCATCTCCGGTAATTTTACATTAATTCTTCAATTGTTTATCTATTCTTTTTATTATTCGTTTTGGTGCTACGATAAAAAAAAAAGTTTAACTGGTAAAGTGATTGTATTGGGGTCACAAAAAGTACCAAGTGTTCCCTGTAATGTGGTTATGCTAGTGACATGACAAAAAGCACCCAGTCTTCCCTGTAATGTGGTCATGTTGGTGACATGACAAAAAGTACCCAGTCTAATCTGTCAGTTGGTTATTTTGTACTGGGAACTTTTTATTGTGGTGGCACCAGCACACCAATTTACAGCGTGTTCTGGGTGCTTTGTCGTGTCATCAACACTACCACTTTACAAGGTGGACTGGTTGCTTTTTGACATCTCACCAACACAACCACCATACATTAATTCTGCCTCCCATCACACACTCAGCTTTCCTTCACTGACTATAAATACTCAAGTTCTACTGACTTAAAACTGTAAACATTTGACCCATGTCTCAAACAGTTGACTCTTCCTTTAATGAGGGTCCTTTAGATTGACATCGATAGAATTTTCCTGAGTTTCTTCTCCATTATCTTCTTTACAACCATGCTAGAGTATAATCTTAACCAAAGCATTAATTAGTTTACTTAAATCATTACTTGAGCATGAATTAGTGCACTTAATAATTACTTAAGCTTTAATTAGTTAAGTCTTTTAATTAAGCATTAATTAGTTCACCTACTCAGGTGGTGAATTTGACAGCCGTCAACACCTTACAGTATTTATTCCAGCTCTCTGAGTTCAAATCTTGTTGAGGTTAACTTTACCGTTCATCTTTTCGAGTAGATAGTGGATAAAATGAAGTATCATTAGTCCAAGGGGGTGGAATTGTTAGAGCGGCAGTATTTGTTATAAGGCTCTTGGTGTTTGTGAATTCAAATCTCGCTCTGATCCTGACTTTTTGGAGGGAGTGGTGGTGCTAGATATAATCTGTTGACTGGTTCAACTCCACCACCAACCTAACCCTTTTAGTGGAGTCGAAGTCGTTGTAAAATAATAGATTGATGACATACTACTAAATGTTCTTTTTTTAACTAAATAGTATGGTTTTGATGTTATTTGTAATGTTTTCTTTTAGGTATTGACTGCCCCCGTGCTTCTCGACCTGCACCTGGTGGTGGGGGTTCAACAATACCAGCAGAACCATATGGTGAAGAGGCATTACAATTTACACGAGAACTATGTATCCAAAAAGGGGTATTTATTTTATTTCATTTAACTTCAGCTTCATCTAACTATTTTTGTTAATATAAAGAATGATGTGCTCCTGTGCTGAGATGCTATGAAATAGCTTATAAAATAGTGGAGATCTTTAAAAGATGAAAAAGGAAGTTGCCATTGGCTGCTATGGCAACTTCTTTTTCCGTCTTTTACGGGTCTTCACCCTATTTCGTAGCATCTCTGCACATGAGTATTTTCTTTATATTAACTTTTATCTTCTCAGCACTTTGTAAAAGTCCGAGAGATCAGCTGTGTATTTTCTTTGTTTACAACTATTTTTGTGTTATTTGTTTTAGTTTTCTTAAATTAAATAAAAAAAATGGGGAAGGGACATATTTTAGTGGTAAAAATGTTGGACGTGTGATTGTAATGTCGTGGGTTTGATTCTTAGTCCCAGTAGTGTGTTGTGTTCTTGAGCAAAACACTTCAATGTTGCTCAGTCAGTTCAGCTGAAAACGTGTACCAGCAACAAAAGCTTGAGGTTAAACCCTGAAAAAGATTGCCGTCCTTTTTTATACTCTCTGTTGCTTACCATTGAATCATTAACCTAAAATAACTTTCACCATTGTTTAATATTTTTTTTCTCATTTTCTTTCATTTACCTCTCTCTCAACAGGTGGAAGTTGAAGTAGAAACTATAGATAAAGGTGGAAATTTCATCGGTTGGTTACATATTGATTCTACTAACTTGTCTATTGCACTTGTTGAAGAAGGTTTAGCAAAAGTCCATTTCACTGCAGAACGTAGTGCATGTTACAAAGCATTATTAGAAGCAGAAACAAAAGCAAAGACAACTAAATTAAATGTAAGATTCAATTTTATTTATTTTTGTTTAATATTTTTATTTTACTTATTCATTTTTGTTTAATATTTCTGTATGAGCAAGACACGGATGGTCACCTGATCTGGCTTGTCTCACAACAGGACAACTCGTCTAACCCATGCTAGTGTGGAAAAATGGATGTTAAACAATGATGGTGATTTTTATATATCACTGACATATTAGACATCCATTTTTATTTTATTTTATATATCCGTTGTTTTTTGTCCATGCTGTCATGTGATTGTTGTCACAGCATAATATTTTGTCACACATAATATTTTGTCACACAAAAACAGAAATCTCTGTCAATATTATTGTCAACTGAATGAATCCCCTCTCATTATATACAACATGGAGTGCATTTTATCTTGCCACTCTCTCTAGAGAGATTGTTTGTCTCTGGGTTAAAGAGACCCCTTTATTCTATATAAGAGTTTAGTTACTTGTTCTCTTTGATCAGTTCCCTGCATTTTGGAAGTCAATGTCTCTGTTCGTTGTCGTCCTCACTCATTTATTTTTATGGCGTAGTTTTTAAAGCTGGATACCATTCTTATCATCAACCACTTTACAGGTCCCTCTTCATGTCACCAACTACAAAACAATCTTCCAGTCATTAACTACTTTACCAGATAGCCTTTCTATAATTAACTGTTTTAAAAGATAGCTTTCCTATAATTAATGAGATGGCTTTCCTATCATTGAGACAGCCTTACTATCATTAACAAGACGGCCTTCCTATAATTTTTTTAATTCATTTTATATGTATATATGAGTATGTTTAAAAATGTATGAATATTTAATCATTCAAACAAATGTTTTCTAGATTTGGTCTAATTATGAAGAACCTAAAATTGACCAAGTTGTTGAAGAACCTTTAGAACGGAAACTAAATTACTTCAATGTTGTTGTCACAGAAGTCATGACTGATTTGAAATTTTACGGCCAGTATGTTGAGAATGGTAAGTTGCTTTATGATGTTTTATCATGCAAGAACAAAATATATATAATTAAATAATAGATTTTGTGCTGGTGATGCGACAAAAAGCACTCAGTCCAACCTGTCAGTTGGTCATTTTGGTGACATGACAAAAAGCACCCAATTCACCCTGTAATGTGGTCATGTTGGTGACAAGACAAAAAGTACCCAATCCAACCTGTCAGTTGGGCATTTTGGTGCCACGATAAAAAGCACCCAGTCCATCCTGTAAGGTGGTTATGCTGGTGCCACGATAAAAGGCACCCAGTCCACACTAAATGTGGTTGGCATTAGGAAGGACATACAACCGTAGACACAGTTCTGTATGACCAAGATACGGTCACCTGATCTCTCAATATCCGGACAATTCGTCTGACCCATACTAGTGTTGTAAATGGACGTTAAACGATGATGATGATGCCATTTCTTTAAATCGCATCAGATTTCATGGTGGTGAATACGCAACATCATTAGGGCATTGGATTAAATATTAAATTCCTTGGTATTTGTTCCGACTCGATGCACTCTGAGTTGAAATCCTGCCATGGTCAACTTTGCCTTCTATCCATTTTGCGATGGGTGGTTTGATAAAATAAAGTTGCCAATCTATTATAAGAATTTTTACTTTGTAGGTCCACAACTGGTTGAAATGATGGAACAGCTGCGTAAAGAACTTGAAAATAACACTCCAGTTGGTGGTGCTTACACTCCTAAACGTGGGGCAATCTGTGCAGCTAAGTTTTCTGTTGATAATCAGTGGTAAGTAAACTATATTTCTTAGTTGGCTGACATTAACCCTTTCATTACAGTATTGCTAATGGAATACCCTGCCTATGTGTTGTTTCAATTAATTTTGAAAATAATCCAAAAATTTCAAGGAATAAAATAAATTTATTATTAGTAAGCTGATATTAAGAACATTACTAAACAAAAATGTCTAAAATTAAATAATGGAAGGTTTTGACAAAGATAAGGATTTCAAAATGAACTGGTTTTTTTTTTAAATCATAAACCTAGGGCATAAACCAGGCAGTTTGATATCAGAGGGGTTAACCCTTTCATGACTGCATTTCTAATGAAATACACTCTATTTTAATTAATTAATGAAGAATTTTGAGGGATTTACTAAAGTTTGTTTTTTCTTTTCTGTGATTTACAGGTATAGAGCTAAAGTGGAAAAAGTTAGTAATAACAAAGCAACAGTGTTATACATAGATTATGGCAATGTAAGTAACATTTACTTTCAAGTAATTGAATTACAAAGGTTGTAAATGTGGTTTGGTATTAGGGTGTCTGGCTGTAGAAAACTGTTCTGTATAAGCAAGACATGGTTTGTCTCATGATGTCAGGACAACCCATTTAACTCATCCTAGCGGGGAAAATGGACGTTAAACAATGATGATGTATATATATATATATAGTTAGCGTTAAGAAGAGCATCCAGCTGTAGAAACCAAGCCAGAAACAGTTCTGTATCAGTAAGATACGGTCACTTGATCTGACTTTTCTCATGACGCCAGGACAACTCGTCTAACCCATGCTAACATGGAAAATGGACGTTAAGAAGTGATGTGTATATAAATGTATATAATGCCAAGTATTAATAATATATTGTATATTGTTTTTGTTGTTATAGCGGGAAGAAGTTCCATTCTCCATGCTTGCTACTTTACCACCAGTCTTCCAGTCATTACCTGCTCAAGCAACACTATTTGGTCTTGCATGTATTAAATGCCCTGATGATGTAAGTGGATAGTTCTACATATTGTTTGTTTGTCTTAATAAAAACATGATTAATTCAATAATAATGAGAATAATACTGTCATAGTGAGCCCAATACAATCTAATCCAGAGCAATGTGTTAATACTAATCAAATTTTCAAAATCTAAAGCTTCTAATGAAAATATTTCTATTTCGTCTTCCAGCCGACAGGCTGAGTTCATGCTGGGGCACTGGCATTGAAAATATATTAATTTATTTTATTTTATTTTATTTCTATAATAGGAGGATGCCAAACGTGATGCCTACGAGGCTCTAAATCATGACATTTTTGCAAAGCAGCTCGTAGTGAATTCTGAATATAAAGCCACTGGTGTTGACTTCATAACTTGTCAGTTGGGAGAGTCGCGGGATGATGTAGCGTTCAGTCTAATCTCAGACGGTATTTTGCTAGTGGAGGCACGCAAAGAAAAGCGTCTCAGCAAATTGGTGGCCTCCTATATGAATGCTCAAGAAAAAGCAAAGTCTGCCAGGGTATGTTTCTAATTTCATTTTACATGTAATTCTTTTAGTCTTTTACTGTTTTTTTTTTCGTTTTTTTTTCCAGTCATTAGAATGCTTGGGCACTGGCTTGATTTAGTCAATCATATCGACCTGTGTACTGATTTTTTTTACAAGTCTGGTACTTATTTTATTGATCTTTTTGTCAAGCTGCTACAGACACCAAGGTAAACATAGGTATACATACACACTCATACATACAAGGGTAAGCTGAAAATATCATAGGTTGACTATGAAGGAGTGATTTTATAGCTGTGGAATCTTGCATGCATTAACTTCAATTCTTAATAACTATGTTGAAAAATAAACCTCATTTGGTCATTCCATGAGACTATCTTGGTCAGCCTATGAACTTTTCAGTCAATCTTTATATATGTGTATGTTGTGAATACAACAGGTTTCAGCAGTTTCCATTTCAATATTTATATCCTGTATCTCATATAAATATGGTGGCGAAATGGTAAAGTCATTAGAATATTAGCTAGAAGGCTTTATGGTATTCATTCTGGCTCATTGCACTCTGTCATGGTCAACTTTGCCTTTCATCCTTGCAAGGTCGATAAAGTACCAGTAATGCTTTGAGGGTCAATTTAATTGACTTTCTCCTACAAAATTGTGTCTGAATCAGAAACCATTATTTTCTTAGTTTAACCTTTCGGCATTTACATTACTGTTCTATTTTCATGGTAAAGGCTTTATCTCATAATATTGAATCTATGAGCAGCTGCTTACAGCTAGTTAGAACAGAAAGAGGTTTAAATGCTAAAGAGTTAAAAAATTTTATTAAAAATATTTTGTAAATTGTGGAGTTTATAATATTTATATGCATTTTATATTTGCAGCAAAATTTATGGCGCTATGGTGACATTACTGAAGATGATGCCAGAGAATTTGGTTAAAAAAAAAAACACAAAAAAACACACCTGAAATGAATGCAGTGAAGAATATATTTGAAAAATAACAATACACAAATTATGAACGAAATTTATTAAATAAAATAACAATACTTTGCTGAAAAAGACTGACTGAAATTTCAATCTTAGCTGGTTTGTTTAATTTACTAACATACAATTAAACTGAAAGCACTCTGTTAATACCTTTTTAGCATTGGAGGATTTGGGTCTGAAAACTTCATCTTAACTTTTCTAAACCAACTAAGATGATATTGTAGTCAATTTAGAAGAGACTTTTTTTATTATTATTATTAAATTAAAGTCTTCTCTCTCTCTCTCTCATAAGGATAGTTGGGGAAAAATAATAAAATAATTGTTTTTCAACTATACACTTGATATCTACTGATATACATATTATATATGCATACGTATATATTTTCCTCTCTCTATGGAACATAGCTTAAATATAAATATAAAAATAAATATAAAGGAATCTTACTTCCTATTTGTGTAATTCGTATTTAAAATGGAATGAAGCTTGTTGGCTTGGCTAAAATCTTTTGTGATTTAAGGTTAGCTGAGAAGTGTAAATGCCATTCCTGTTTGTCTGTTAGCCATTTAATGTTACTGCTGAAACTATTTTTTCTCTACCTTCACATACAAGGCAGTATAGAGATCATGGCAGCAGAAGAAGCTATATTAAATATATAAGCTATCTTTTGATTGTTCTCAAGTATTTTATCAATTTTTTATATATATATATATATATATTTATATAAGTATATATATATCCAGCTCGACAATTCAGTGAGTTTTTTCCTTTTTATTTAAAAATATACTGGTTGCAGGTATCTTGTTAAACAGGAATTTTTTTTTTTTTTTTTTGATTTATTAAAACATTTTGCAGTAATATGAATGTAGAAAGAAAATATGACTAACTGGCTTTAGCTAGCTGTGACATATTGTTTTAATTTCCTTTATTTTAAAGTGAGCTCAGAATTAAATTGAAAAAATAGTTGTTTCCTTCTTATGATAAAGTTGTATCAACTCATAGTGTCTTAAACTGGTTTGTTTCTTTGTTTTTGTTCTATTTAAGTTCAAATATTTTCTTTGTTATATTTCTATTGAAATATATTATCTATGGTTTCCAAGTCTTCTTTGCCCATTTATTCCTGAGAGGGTTGTCGGGGCAGAGTTCTCAAACACCCAGCGGTTCCTGTCAGAAGCAACTGTCTCCAACTAATCCGGCTGGATCCCCAAGAGTGATCAGCCAAGCTCATGGATGTTATCCAGCCATCTTGCTTGGGGTCTACCCGGTTGGTTTTGCCCATAAAATCTGTCGACCGATTCTTTCCTGAGACATTCTAACCATATGTCCATAGTATCGGAACTGATCTTGGTTTTCAAATCATTAAAAAAATATTCAAGAATTTCAAAGGAATTATGCATTATTATATTAAAGTAGTATTTGGAACATTACTTAACAAAGGTTCCTGCATAAAAACATGAAAAATGATTTCAGATAAATATAAGCACTTTAAAATAAACAGCTTTGCATATTGTTGAACCAGAGGTAAGTGTAAAGAGGATTTTGACTTTTCTAACTTGACAAAATTGATCTGCATAAGTTTATCAGTCAATTTTAAAACTTATTTCACACAAGAAATGACTTTATGGGTATTATATTTTGTAATCAATTAACACTTTAGCTGTGTGGGTATATATATATATATATAAATAAACGAAGGAAGTGTGGTAAGGAACCAGAGTACTCAATACTTAGGGTAGTAGAGTGGGTTATTGGAAAATGTTTAACCCCGATGGCAGAGCCCAAGCCGTTTCGACGGCTTGAGCTCAGCCGTTGGGGTTAAACTTTGATTACTTGTACAGGCAATATTTATTAGAATGGACAGCCTTTCCCAAAAATAAAATGATCTACAGACAGAATTCAATTTATGTAAACACCCAAATGTTTACATAATTTAAATAATGCATATAAAACAATTTATTTTAATGCATTTTTTTGGGACACCCTGTATGTATATATATATATATATATATATATAAATAAAATTATGTGGCTAACCAACGGACCACATGGTCAGTCGGCTGTGAAGCACTCAATGACTTAAGCCAGCGTATTGTATAATAATAAAAAGATTGTAGCATAGCTTGTGAGGAGTGTGGGTCTGTCCTGGACGACATGTTTATGTGAAAGTGATATAATGGTACACAAACTAGCTTTCACATATATATATATATAGACACACCATACATAATCTCCTGGAGATGTCATCCAACAAACAAATCTATGGATCCCTGCTTCGCTTCTCTGGTCCTTGCCAGCCATGTCACTCGCTATGATGAACTCACTGGAAGGTTGCTCCTTTGAACTCCGGATTGTAAAGAGATGAATTGGCCAGCCATATATCACCTTGAAATCAATAACTGAGATGAACACAGGCTGCAAAGGAATGGATGTACATGCTGAAATGATTGACTTAGGACTCTGGAGCTTGAACTTTGTCAACGCCTCACCACTGCCACAAGGCATCAGATGACTCAAGATATATACATACAATGAGATATCAGTTTGTGGACCATAATCCTCGATTTTAAATTTGGCACTAAAATACCAAAAACAGACGGAACTCATACAGATAGTGTTATGGATACATTATTAATATCTTGCATAAAAAGCAATCATGTTGAACATTAAAATATTACTTATATTAGCAATATATATATATATGTAAACTTTAAAAGGGAGTCACTGTAAAATTTGTATTTATTGCGGGGGCAAACCCAAGCTATCTGCCAGGAGACGCACTCTTTAGTCGTGCCAATGTATTTTAAATAAACATCTTTGTCCCACAGAAGCATGAGGGACTCGTGTATCAAAAGGGTTAATCTCTTCATGTCTGAGAACCTGGTGTATTTTTTCCCTTTGTATTACATAAAAAGTTTTGTTGTCGATAAACCCTCTGCGTCATAAGTTCAAGAAGGGTTTGATATTTCAGTAGCTAGACACCCTTTCCTGTGGGATCGGTATGTATTATGGGCACTAAGTAGGAAGCTGGAATAAATCCTTCTTGTTTGCAGTTCTTTATGATCCAGAACCAGTTTGGATCGTCGACATTTAACACAGTAATAATATCACCACTTGATACTGTTACATCATTGTCATTGACAGCATTAAAGTCATATACTACCAAGAATTTCCCACAGTCTCGTTTATGGAATATACTGGCCTCTTGGTAACTGATGTAGCTTTCTCCAGAATTGCTATGAGTGGAATCCTTTTCTTGTGTACTCTGTTTGCTGTCACTGTGATCATCAACTATACGTTGCTGTTTACGTATTGCCTGTGTGGTGTACGATATAGGAACAAAACCTTCCTTATTGTTATCACAAAGTATGTACAACCAGTCGTTATCTCTGTAAAGTCCGTACACTATATCTCCTTTCTTAACAGAAACCTCATCATCGACACAAGCAACAAAATCTTGAATAACAATCAAGCGAGCTTCAGGGTCAAGTCCGTCTTTCTTGGCTAAACCGACTTGGGTCAAAGTGTCAAGACTAGCACTTCCTGTTAAGTTTCGACGTAAAGGATACTGGTCAAATTCTGAAAAAGATAAAACAGAAACTTAAACAAATTTATTTTAAATATTTTTCTGTTTACTTTGTCTTCACCTGGAATGTGTGTGTGTGTCAGAGAGAGAAAATAGATGAGCTGACTGATCATCTGGAATCCTGTCAACACAGCCATGTTAACTGCGACGATAAATGCACGCAGTACACACTGTCAAGTGGTTGGTGATAGGAAGAGCATATAATCAAAGATATCCAAGCTGTGATCAAGATATAATGTATGTTTTGAAGTCGTGACGTGTTTGCTTCGGATTAAAGTGAGAGAGAGTTGTACAAACCGTCAGCCTATATGTATCCAGTAATGAAACAAAGGTTTAGCTGGTACTCATTTTCAGCTGAGTAGACTGGAGCAACATAAAATGAAGTGTTTTGCTCAAGAACATAACACACGACATTATGATCGTAAGTCCAACACACTTACCACAAAGCCACATACCTCCAGTATTTATCTATGAATACAAAATATTGGATATGAAACTGATATTCCAACATTTTAAATATGACTACTAATACTACTACTACAGCCATCACTTGCAATCGAGTATAACTTGGTAGCATGTATCATGCTTTTGCTAATGGTTTTTAGGTGTCCATACGGTCGTGAGCTGACGCGGAAACCCTCTCGAAAGGTTCTCTAAGAGATCCATCCATCGAGTAATATTGATATTATATACACGAGAGCTCTTGGGAAAGAGATGGGCTCCGCCACATTTTTTTTAATGCTCTAGAAACGCCATGTCAATACTGCGCCCCTACGACTCCCTTTGGAGTTACGGGAACATACATACAATACTTTACGTAAGTTTTAGTTTAATTTTTCTTTAGTTACGTAAAAGTAATCAATATATTGAATCAACTGAATATGGCCTCCGATCTTTTATTAATATATATATATAGCATTGATTTAAAAGCTAATTTTTCCATCTATATACTTATATACTTGATTATATATATAATCTCGGCTCTGTAATACACTTGATAACTTACATTGAGCTCTTTATCCTACTGGTAACTGGCTAGTACTTAGTACTACCCTCCATATTTATAATTGTATATTAAACATATATAAGTATAAATATTATTATTATTACTATATATATATATATAGGTGATTTCGTAAATTCGTGGTTTACTGGGGAAGCTACCAATATCACCTCTCTATGCTACAGCAGAGTGTGTACATTAAAAAGAACAAAACATTGTGGTTTTTATTGATTAGGCTCAGTTACGAACGTTTCACAGATGAGTGGCTCAGGATCAACATTTGTGTTATAGACCCGACTCCAATCCCTATCTTCTCATCAGATTTGTTAATCCAGCAAAACCAGAATGAATTTCTTGTTTTTTCAGCAACTTTCGGATCTTAAGCCACACATATGTGAAACGTTGGTAAGTGTGTCTAATCAATAAAAATCTTAATGTGAAACCTCGTTTTGTTCTTATATATATCAGGATGGAATCAGTTTGAAACTGGTTAGACCATTACTCAACAGAGTACTCGATACTTGGAGTAGTAGAGTATGGTTATATTATAAAGAGGACCCGACTCTTTATTATATATATATATGTATACGCACATACAAATGTACGATCATCCAAATAAAAATATAATTTATAAAAAAATACATCAGGTACAATATTACCTTTCTTCTTTTTTGATTTCTTCAATTTCGCGGGACATAAAAATGCCATGGCTAATCCACATAGGGGAACTAACAGTAGGTAATTTAAACTTAACGTAGAATTAATCTTTCACACACATATACTTGCATAACTTTAGGTGTAAGTAGGTATGTATCTGTATATGTCAATGTATGTATGTGTATGTATACATACATACACACGCACCTGTTGCCCTAGCGGATAAGGGACAGTAACTCTAACTGCCTCGAGCTGAACTGTTGGATTTCTCATTTGCAACCGACTCTCGGGTACTCCATAGATTCTAATTCGCAAGGGTTAGACAAGTTCCTAACAAGGACTGAACATATTAGAATCAAATTCCCATTGTCATTGCCCCTGTCTCTCTCGCTCTTGCCATCTCTCACTATTAAAAGCAAATGAGGACCCACGTCCCCGGCGGACAGAATAGAGAAGGCGTCTTTCTCACTTCAATTCTCTTACTCTCTATCCTTCTCTGGAAGAAATCTGCTGTACTCACACATGGAAAGGAGATGGGCTCTGTCACTACGGCGGCTCTACAACTCCATCAGGTGTTGTGGGACCATACCATTCCTTACCATACTATATACACTGTTTGAAGTAAAATAAGACCGGATGACCATAACTGTTGGATCAGGACTAACCTGGGGCTAAAAAAAAAAACACACGAACTGCTCAGAAATATATTTTCGGTTGCAACTACAAAATAAATATTAAACATATTTCAACAATATAATATTTTGTGTAAAAGTCAATTTACATTTTTATATAGAACAGTGCCGAACCTTGAACTCTACATGACCGCTTGGCCTGCTAGAAATAGCAGCCATATACCTTTAAATCATTCTTTACCGTTTTAAATAATAAAGACACTTGGGTAATGAAGACTTTTGTATATTATATATATATATATAAGACTGAATGGTCGACGGTGGTACACATTTATTAATAAATCTGCTTGTTAAAGGCTGGCAATGATGTTGGTTTATATCTGGGAAATGTCGTTATGCCTTTTACCCTTTTCTATTTATTACTTAAAAGAACATATAAATAGATTTTATGAGAAATTGATTGTCATTATTTTTATTTCGTATTTATAACAATCAAAACATTTATATAATTTCCTTCTTTAAATTCAACAAAATAAAAGAGGAATTAGATGTGTGTATCAGTGTCGATCCTATTTACGGTAGGTGGGTTTAACATGTGTTGGCCTCTGAAGGTTATTTTGCAGTTGTGAGAAGTCTCTCTAAAGAGTACTTAGTAATAAAACTGGAGCAGACAGCATATTAACAATTCGGTGACAACAATGTTGATTCTAAAGGCAACTCGTTGCCTTTGTAGGCGAACCAGCTTTAATTTCATATTCAAACCTGCTCAGGTATGTAATGTATATTAATGTTAAGATTTCTGACGAGAAATGTAAAATTAAATCCCGGCGGCGAGTAGATTCCGTGATACGGTTTCAATTTTTTGGTTTAATTAATACCACATAGACCACTAATTATTTTGGGAAAGGCATGAACATCACCACATCCCATTGTCTTCATCTATAGAAATAAAGGACCAATCTGTTTTCGTATTAAAAGATCTAGAAATATATATATATATAATCGGGATGGATTCCGTTTGAAACTGGTTAGACCACTCAACAGAGTACTCGATACTTGGGGTAGTAGAGTATGGTTATATTGTAAGGAGTCAGGAACCCGACGGCTGACCTCTCGCCCTTTTAACAGCTAGTTCCAGACTATAATGTATATATATACATTATATTATTTATTTCTTAAATTTTTATTATGAAAAGTTTACCTTCTTGATATTATATTAGGTATAAAGCCTCAAGTATTTATAAAGGATAGAAGGTTAGATCGTGTGGTGTTCATGCCTTTTTTCAAGGACATTTGTGATTTAATTCAAAGTATTTACACAAACAAAATTAGGAGCCAGATTACGGAAGCAGCTGTGGTGTTCACCTTAGACATTCATTGCTGTTATGTTTATATGTATTACACCATATACGTTATAGAATTATATATTTACCCTCTAAATAAATATTCGATAATGCTTATATCTTTATATATCTATATATGGTGTAATTTCGTAGTTTAAAACACTTTAATCGTTTCATGCTTCGGTTTGTGTGTTTAAATTACGTAATCAACCATTTCCACTTTCCTAAACAAGGATGGAGAGCATGAACTGTCAGCTTCCTTAGTTTTAGATATTATACTTATTTTTCTTTAAATTTTTCAATTAAAAAATGATAATATTTAAATGAAACAACAAAAAAGGAAAGGGAAAGAAAAGAAAGAGGATTAAGCAACGAAGGAAAGAGGGAGAAGGAGTGAGGGACAGACTCTACATCCAAGTCTGTGTGGTGATTCGGCTGTGCCCTCGTAGACAGAATGTCAACGGCATTGCCACGGAGAATGGCCAGCATCACTCACTGCAACAGCCACCCCCGCCTCACGGAGCTCCTTCTTCGGGCAGGATGCCGTCTTACCGATTTTGCGGAGACCTAGAACACCAGAGATCTCGACGGAGACCGGTACGAAAATGAAGCGGTCGGTGAAGCTCTGGTATTTCACTTCTGGCCGAGGCTATCTCTTTCTCTCCAGGTCTGAACACAGCCAATTTCTTAGGGCCTCAGCAGGTAAAAGGCTGGTCTTTGTGGCTTTGTGCCAGTGTTATATAAAAAAAAAAATATTTTGTGTATTTATATCAACATGTGTTTTATAACATTTTCTCCTGTGTCTTTCCAGCTATGGCCATTATCTGATGCTGTTAAATTATACTCCTCTAAACCTACTGCGGTATGTTATTACATTATATTATATTATATTTTAATATTTTTCTTTATTCTTCTATTATGACAGACCGCACAAGTTTTATTTTTATGTCGTTACATTACTGTTACTGTTGCAGTTGTTTTATCAGTGGAACTACACCCACATATACATTGCATTATAACGTGGTTGGTGCCATGATAAAATACACTCGGTAAGAGCTTGGGAACACATGTAAATAAGGTGCAGGCCTTCAGTCCATCTGAGAGAACAGTAGTTCTGCTTCAGTACTGACTCAGTCTGTGAAGACCTAGTCAACCTTTGCTAGCAGGGAAGACGGACATTAGATGATGATGGCTGAGTATTCCATAAAAACTTATACCCTTAACACAATCCTCAGATAAACTTTGTATAATTTGGGCTCAATTCCTAGACTGTGTTGTGTTCTTGAACAAAACACTTCATTCCACGTTGCTCCAGTATACTCAGCTGAAAATGGGTACTGCTAATAGCTGCGAATTTAATTCTGTAATGGACTGGCGTCCTTTCCAGGGAGGAGTCTTGTACTCTTAGTCACTTAATGCCATGGAAACCAAGATAACCACCCACGCAAACATGGAAAATGGATGTTAAATGAGGATGATGATGATGATGATAATGACACATAGTGATATGATGTACCTGTTCTAAACTGGATACACACAACCTTATCTCGGAAACAAAATCAGTCTGACAAGCAATTACCCCTTCAGTTAACAATAAATAAAAAGGCTTTACTTTTGCTGTACCCTGTATTTCCTGGAGGATATTTCTAAACCTTTCTCACTTATCTCTTCAACATTGTAAATCTTAGCAGTTAATCCATGCAAGACTATTTATTTATCTATTGTAGGAAACTATGGATTTGGAATGCATCCGTAACATTGGTATATCAGCACATATTGATTCAGGAAAGACGACTTTAACTGAGAGAATACTTTTCTATACAGGAAAACTCAATGAAATGCACGAGGTAAAGAAGCAAGGAATATATTTTTTCTTTTTATACAGAATGTTAACTGTTTTGATACCAACCTACTCGAAACTGCCTCTGTTTCTGTGAAACAAAATCACCCATATTAAATGGTTCCTATCTAAATTAACTTGTTAACATTTACATTGCTCTATATATATTATTGTATTTTTGTGGTAAAGGCTTTACCCCACATAATTATCTCACATGATATTGAATCTATGAGATTTTGATATTATTTATTTTGAGAACAATACCTTAACGTCAGTATGCATGGCCAGTTGTGGCTGGTTTGAACAGAAAGGTGTGAGAGAATTCTGGCCGGATATGGTCAGTTTAAATGTTAAAGGGTTCAAACTTTTATATGTGAGGGTCAGCTGAAAGATTCATAGGCTGACCAAGATGAGGAAGGATGGGTAAACTTTTTTTTTTTCTAAAACTTCTATATTTCTGTTTTATTTAGGTGAAAGGAAAAGACCATGTAGGGGCAAAAATGGATTTTATGGAGCTTGAACGACAGAGGGGCATCACCATTCAGTCTGCTGCTACCTATACTATCTGGAAAGGTACTAACATAAACATTATTGACACACCTGGTAAGTTGAAATAACTATATCTAATATATTGATTTCTAATTTAGACAAGGCCAGTAAATGTTTTTTTTGGAGGGAGGGCAGAGAGTTGATTGAATCAACCCCAGTATTTGACTGGTACTTTATTTTATTAAGCCTCGGAAGGATGAAAGACATATATATACATATTTATATATATATGTGTGTGTGTGTGTGTAGGTATATATACATATGTGTGTGTCAGCATATATGTAGGTATATATATATATATGTATATGTATGTATGTATGTATGTATGTATGTATATGCATGGTCGGGTCGTCGGCGACTAAACCGGCAATCCCACCAAGTTTACTTGGTGAGGAGGGTTATTTTGGACACCCTGCAGGACAAAAAACAAAACCTGACAAAGGGCGGAAGATCTCATAAGAGTCAACGGCCATCCAAAAGTGTGTAAATATGTATATAAACATGTACATATGTATGTATATGTGTATATGCATGGGTGCATGTGTATGTACATGCGCGGGGACATAGAAATAATCGGGCTGGACACCCGATCGCGTGGTTAAACCACTGGGAGTGAAGGACCCCTAGCCTTTGTCAGGGCATTCTTCTAGGAGAAGGCAACTCGGGAAACTGGGATAACTCCGATATAAAACCTGCGGCTCAGTAGTTACCGATGATGTTGATATTTTCTTCTTTTCGGGTTATAGCTACTGTCGCTCAGAGAGTGGGATTGGCTCAGTGCACAGTCTTTCCTCATTTAAAAAAATATCTTCATGCACAGGCATTGCACGATAGAATTAATAAATAATTATTAATAATGGTATATCGTGCAATGGCCATACTCGATAACGAGGGGGCAGCCATCATGTATGTATATATATATGTTTGCTGCATCTGAGAGAGATATAAAGATTTTGATTTTAAAACATAATGGAATTGTGGTTTTGAAAGTAATTTACTTTTTGTCTTTTCTAAAACAGGTCATGTTGATTTTACTGTTGAGGTGGAGCGAGCCCTTCGTGTCCTTGATGGAGCAATCCTTGTTCTGTGTGCAGTAGGAGGGGTTCAAAGCCAAACTCTCACAGTCGATCGTCAAATGAAACGCTACATGGTACCATGTATCACATTCATCAACAAGTTAGATCGTATGGGAGCCAACCCCTACAGAGTCCTCTCACAACTTAGGTAAATCTTTGAGATCCTACCTATTTGGTCTCATCATTATCATCACCACCACCACCATCATCATCACCACCACCACCACTACCACCACCATCATTACTATCACCACCACCACCACCATCATCACTACCACCACCATCATTACTATCACCACCACCACCACCATCATCACTACCACCACCATCATTACTATCACCACCACCACCACCATCATCACTACCACCACCATCATCACTACCACCATCATCACCACCACCACCACCACCATCACCACCACCACCACCACCATCACCACTACCACCATCATCATCACTACCACCACTGCCACCACCATCATCTGATGTTTGTTTTACATTTATGAAAGCTGTTTGATTCAGCTCCTTAATGATGGTAAGATATTCTCAGAGGCCCTTAGCTCAATGGTGAGAGTACTTAGCCAGTATCAGAGATATAAGGAGTTTGATTCTTCGTAGCCTGGCTGACAATGTGTTTTTCCATCTCTAAGGTTCTTTACTTGATTTTTATAAGCTATTTCATAGCCACTGACTGTAATTGCGGTTATTTTCTTCACTTAAACATCCTACATCTTATAAATTTATTTCCTCAGTGTTTCACAAGTCCAAATGTTTCAGCTTCATACACAAGGTTTGTTTACATGAAATTCTATGTGTTTTTATCTTTGTTTTTTATTAGATCGAAACTGAGTCACAATGCTGCTTTTCTCCAACTTCCCATAGGCACAGAATCTGCTACAGAAGGCATCATAGATTTAATTAAAAGGAAAGCTTTATACTTCAGGGAACCTATGGGGTATGTTATTGTTTACTTAAATACTTTCTAAAAGTCTAAAGCCTGAAGGCTCATCAGGTCGGTGCTTGTCCTGGTTTCCATGGCATTAAGTGAGTGAGTGTACAAGACTCCCTCTTGGACAGGATACCAGTACATTGTAGGGTTAAACTCCCAGCTATTGCTGCTATTCATTTTAAGCTGAATATACTGGAGCAATGTTAAATGAAGTGTTTTGCTCAAGAACACACCACTCAACCCAGTCAAGGAATCGAACTGATAACATTATGATTATAAGTTCAATACCTTTACCACTAAGCCATCCACCTCTACATTTCACTTCAGAAGAAATTATGTTAACAACTCAGACATGGCTGTGTGGTTAAGATCTGCTTTGCAACTACATGGTTTAAGGTTCAATCCCACCTTGAGTGAATGTTTTCTACTATTACCTCAGATTAATTCATGCCTTGTGAGTGAATCCAGTACACCCTGCTTCATGGTTGAGTGGTTGGTGACTAAACCAGCGCTCCAACAAGACCCTGGTCTAGTGAGGAGGGTAAGTGTAACCCCAGCAGCACAATTAAAATGAGCTGTAAAAAGGGTGGATGAACTCCTCAATCAACGGCCATCAATTGGCCAAGTGTGGTGAGTACAACTACACCCCTGACATGAACAAAACCCAACAGAAAGCAGTGGAGGTCGAACAGGAGTGAGAAGGTCTTGGATTGAATTAGATACATATATATATAAATAATAATAAATGTGAAGACTAAAATCCGAAGAGGGCTCGATAAGGAAAATATATGTATAAAAATATATAAAACCGTAGAGCAAATATTTATTAAAATATTTATCAAAGAATCGCTGCTTAAACTTTAATCTGTTATTTTAATAAATATATATATATATAGAAAGATAGATCGGATCGGATCATTGAAATATTTCTGTTTGTTTGTTACAGTCTCAATGTTGTTGTAGAAGAAATACCAGTTGATAGAATAACAGAGGTTGAAGAAAGGAGAGCAGAACTTATTGGTAAGGTTTGATATCTGTTAATCCTAAACAATGTCTCAAGCAGCTATAGTGCTTTGTTCCTCATTCATAAAACTGGTTCTTCCTAATTGAGTAGGTTAAAATTGATAAGAGATGACGATTTCATACAAATGAAACAGTTCTAATCCTGTAGAAGTCATTTCTAAATAAAATAAAGATGCCAACGTATTAAGTACCTTTTTCTAAGTGTTGACACCTCCCGATTCCCATCAGGAATTCACCCATAATTATATATATGTAGAATTGAATACTTTGTGGTATTCATTCTGTTTGTCTGCTCTCGGAGTTCAAACCCCTTTGAGGTCAACTTTTCCTTTCGAGGTCGAAAAAAAAATTACCGGTCTAGTATTGGGGTCAATTCTTCCTCTAAAACACTTTCTCACTTCTCCTCTCTCTCTCACTTTCTATTCTTCACACACACACACACGTTATATAAGAAGAATATATATATATATATATATATATATATATATATACACATACACACACACACACACACACGTTTATTTACACTGGTTCCTGTTTCCTTCCCCCACTTTTATTTTTGTTTTTCTTCTATCCTCAGAATGCTTGGCTAATGTTGATGAATCTTTTGGTGAAATATTCTTGGAAGAACGGGAACCTACTGAAGATGAAATTAATGTAAGAATTATAATTTTAAGAAGAAACTTATTTTAACATTGAAGTCTAAACACTCAATAGAGTGCAGGAATGTATGTATAAGTGAGATGTAGGCTCTGTGGTCTATCCAAGGGAGGATCCTCAGTTGTGTCAAAGACATGACAACCTACCCTGTGCACTAGGGAGAACATGAGACCATACATAAGCAAAAAGACAGATCCCTGACTTGTCTGGGAGACCAGTAACCACCGCTTCAGTACTACCCTTGTTAGCAGGGAAACTGGACGTCTGTGTGTATATCATGACTCATACACTGTACATTTTCCTGACATTTGTACATTTTTCTCATGCACCTTTGATGAGTTGTATTGCACCTGAGCACTGTACACAATAATTTTCATTATATTTTTTCTTATTTTTAAAACGATGATGATGATTTATTTGTTTATTTATCTAGAGTGCTGTGAAGAGGGCCTGTTTGAAACGAAAATTCAATCCGGTTTTCATGGGAACTGCCTTAAAAAACAAAGGTGTACAACCTCTTTTAGATTCTGTTCTTGCGTACTTGCCAAACCCGAAAGGAGTAGAAAACTATGCATTGGACAACAGCAAAGGGTAAATTAACCAGAAATTGTCATTGTCATCACTATTATCTCCATCATCAGCTTGACCAACACCACCTCTACTACTTCCATCATCACAATCACCATCACCACCATTACAATTACCATCATCCTCACCACTACTACCACCATCATCAACTTCACTGCTACTACTACTATCATCTTCATCACCACCACTACCCAGGGGCAATGCTGCCTACCTTTTTTCAAGAGCTTGTATGCCTGATATTTAGACTATTTTCATTGTAAAAAGAAATACATGCATTGAAGCTTCTAAGTTAATTTCAATAAAATACATATCTATTCACTAAGCCATGTGCCTCTATGGAGGCACATGGCTGAGTGGTTAGAGCATTGGCCTTGCAATCGAAAGGTTGTGAGTTCAAATCTCAGACCGGGTGATGTGTTGTTTCTTTGAGCAAGATACTTTATTTCACATTGCTCCAGTTTACTCATCACTACCACTACTACTGTAGAAATGAGATAGGGACTGGGGTCCCTATCATTCCACTGCAAAAGTGGTCGTGGAGGTGCCACGGCAAAAAAGCACCCAGCACTCACTGTAAATGAGGTTGGTGTTAGGAAGGGCATCCAGCTGTAGAAATCAAGCCAGAATCAGTTCCCATCCCACCCTTGAAAGCAGGGAAAAAGCGGACGTAAAATGAAATGATGATGATTCAATGTTTCTAAATGTAGTTCATTTGTTTCATTTTCTATATTTTCAGTGTTGAAAATGCTGAAAGATTTCTGCTGGACACAACAAGAGACAACACAAATCCCTTCGTTGGACTTGCATTTAAATTAGAAGTAAGTAAATAAATTGTTGTCTCACAAAATTATAACCATCATCATCATCATCATGTTTAAGTCAGTAGCCCTGCTTCAGTACTGCCTTGTCCAACCCTTGCTAACTGCGAAAGCAAATGTTAAAAGATGATAATGATGATGATGATGGTGGTGACGATGATAATAATGACAATAATGATGATGTATATTTTTAATATTATTTAGGCTGGAAGGTTTGGTCAGCTGACTTACCTTCGTTTGTATCAAGGTAGCTTGAAACGAGGGGACACCATCATTAATACCAGAACACAGAAAAAGGTCCGAGTGCAGAGATTAGTGAGGATGCATGCCGATGAGATGGAGGTAAGAATATTTTGAAATTAACACCAATGTACAATCATCATCATCATTTAACGTCCATCTTCCACGCTAGCATGGGCTAGACGAGAGTTGTGCCACAATCTAAATATATTTTTGTAAAATAATCTTAAATGCTTGTTTTTGAAAAGCGTTCATTCAAATATTTTCTTTTCTGTAATTAGCGATTTCATTACCATATTTCTAATTTAAAAAATTATTGCATATGAATTTCAAATAATTCTGAAAATAATCAAGAATTTGGAAGAATTTAGTAATATAACTTTCTCAATATTAAGCTGCGTTTGGAACATAACTTAACAATGGTTCTTACATAAAATTATGATGGAAAGGTTTTAGATAAATATAAACTCTTTAAAGTAAATAAAACTGACTTTCTCATTATTAAGCTGGTGTTTGAAACATAACTTAAGAAAGATTCCTACATAAAATTATGATGGAAGATTTTTAGATAAATATAAACACTTTAAAATAAAAACTTTGTATTGTAGGACTACAGGGAGTTTGGTATCAAAAGGGTTAAATATGTTAAAAATAAGAACAATAAATAGAGAAATACATAATGATGAATCTATTTTCTTAACAGGAAGTGAATGAAGGCTTTGCAGGTGATATCTGTGCCTTGTTTGGTGTTGATTGTGCCAGTGGAGATACGTTTGTTACAAAAGGCAATACAAATATATCTATGGTAAGTTATTTTATCATATAAATGTTAAGTTGACTCCCACATGATTTGAACTCAGAACTGATGGACTTCCAAACAGTTTGTCTACCAAAATTTCACTCACGAAGCATGGGTTGATCTGAGGCTCTCACAAACGACACTTGCCTGAAATGTCATGCTATGGGATTGTACCCAGAACCAAATGATTGGGGAGTGAGTCTCTTAATAATCCAGCCCTATTATGTTTACTTGGAGATGGAAGTATACAATGATGTTTGAATGTTTGGTTCCTCACACTATCTGTTGCTTCATTCTAAGTCTAAAGTTTGTCTTCAGCCCATAGGTTCATCAGGCTGGTATTTATCCTGGTTTTTGTGGCATTAGACGACTGAGGGTACAAGACCCAGTCCATCATAGAGTTAAACCCCCAGCTATTGCTGATACTTATTTTCAGCTGAGTATACTGGAGCAATGTGAAATTAAGTGTTTTGCTCGAGAACACAACACAACACACAACCCAGTCCAGGAATCAAACCCACATTATAATCACAAGGCCACGCACTTCCATTACACTTGATTTATTTATATAATGACACCAGAATTTCTATTTTCACAGGAATCCATGTACATCCCTGAACCAGTAATCTCCATGTCCATCCAGCCTTTGAACCAGAAAGATACTGACAATTTTTCCAAAGGTTTGGCTCGGTTCACCAAAGAAGACCCTACATTTGTCGTGAACTTTGATCCTGAGAGCAGAGAAACTTTAGTCTCCGGTATGGGAGAGCTACATTTAGACATTTATAATCAGGTAAGTAATATTTTCCAGTCTTTGATGATATGTCAACATATACATTGTCTTATTTGTAGGCAGCGAATTGGCAGATGCTTTGCAGTATTTGTTCTGGATTTAATGAGGGGCAATTGCTCTGGGTCCCACCAGCGACAGCCATAACAACTTATTTGTGCCCTCAGCTGGGCTCTTTAGGTTTAGGATGGTTAGATTTAAAAATATTTAATTCCTGTATGTACAACTTTTCAATTCCAATTAGTTGCACAAAGCTATATGTAAAATTTGGGGGTTTGTTGTGTATTTTAACGTTTTGTGTATGAGGGGCCCCTCAAAACTGAAGTGCCCTGGGTCCAAGGTCTAAATCCGGCCCTATCTGCACTCAGTTCAAATCCTGCTGAGATTAGTTTTGCCTTTCATCCTTGCAGGGTTGATAAATCAAAGTACCAATAACACACTAGGGTCGGTGTAATTGATTTTCCCCTCCCAAAATTGTTTGCCTTGTGCCTAAATCAGAAACCATCATTATTAATAAATATATTTCAGCGCTTGGAACGAGAATATAACACAAAATGTGTTCTAGGAAAACCTAAAGTTGCTTTCCGAGAAAGTCTTATAGCTCCTTGCAGGTAAATTTGCTGTTTTATTTGTCATATTTTGCACACATTATAATATATTTGTTTGATGTAAAAGACTGTTTATTACCTTTGTTTAGAGACACAGCACACCAGTGATAGGGTTTCAATCCTAGAATTGGGGTCCCATTGAAGCCATTTTTCTTTCTCTCTGCATTCTGCTTTTACTCTGTTATTCTTTAGTTATAAGAAGGGCAGAGATTTGGCAAAGTTATTAGGGGCATTGGATTAAATATGCTTTGGTGTTTGTTCACACTTTTGTACATGAGTTTAAATCCTGCTGATGTTCATTTTTGCCTTTATGACCTTTTGAAGTTGATAAATAAAGTGCTAGTTCAGTACTGAAGTTGATTTCTCTCTCACAAGTTTTAAAATGCTCAAGTTACACTGTGTCTTATGACTCCATGAAGCTTTAAGGGCCTTTTACCTTTATAAAGATATTGTGTAGCTGTAAAGAATACAAAAGGGTAGTGAGTGCTGGTGCCATGATAAAATGCACCCAGTACATTCTGTAAACTTTGGTAATTGAATAAAGTAGGGTCGTGAGGAAACTTGTCTTACTGAAGATATAACATCTATAATGTTGGTGTCATGATAAAATACACCCAGTACACTCTGTAAAGTGGTTGGTATTGAGAAGAGTATCCAGCTGTAGAAACCATGTAACAAAAAAATGGGATGTATGAGCGAGACATATTTCCTCCATCTGACCCATGAACACTGGAGTCTTGTCCAACACATACCAGTATGGAAAGTGGACATATGATGATGATGTAAAGATATAGTAATCTCCTAGATTTAATGTGGACAATTTTCTTCTATTTCAGCTTCAATTATCTTCATAAAAGACAGTCGGGAGGCCAGGGTCAGTTTGGTCGTGTAATTGGAGTTATGGAGGTTTGTTCTATATTTGATTTTTAATTCATTTCAAAATACCATATTTATTCATGTATGATACACACCTGTGTATTATGTCCACCTGTTATAGACAAGGAAATTCTGGAAAAAAAAAATCATTTTAGGAATACAGTATATGGGAGAAAAGAACATTAAGTTAGGTTTATTATAATTCTGGTTGACATCCCACTGTAAAACATTGCCCTAAACTATCCTGTCAAACCCATGCCAACATACATGGAAAGGCAAACGTTAAAATGATGACGACAATGATGATTTCTTGTATAGCTTTGAATGGGTATCATCATCATCATCATCTATTTTCCATGCTAGCATGGCCTAGGCGGGTTGTCGGGTCAGGTGACTGTTTCTGGCTTGGCTTCCTATGGCAACCACGTTTATAATGTGTGCTCTATGTTCTATTTTACCTTTCATTATTGCCATATTTTATCATCTTTCTCTACAGCTTTTACCTCCTCATGAAAACATGCAACTAAAATTTGTTGATGAGACTACTGGAACAAATATTCCCAAATCTTTTGTACCAGCTATTAAAAAGGTATAGGGTTGATATACTTTCACTTTATTTTTCTTCGCTTACTTACTAACCCACCCAAAACTGCCCTAGGTTCTGTGATACAAATATGTTTATGATTTTGTGTGTGTGTATATATATAATATAATATATGGCCTTACACCATCCACTGACAATAATAACTTTTATTTCGTCTTTGGTTTAATTTACTTTTTTTTTTCTCATCGAAATAACTTTTATTTTGTTGTTTTCAGGGATTTTTAAATTCTTGCAACAAAGGGACGCTGTGTGGGCAACCAGTTTCCGGTGTGTGCTTTATATTGCAAGACGGTATGTTTATCATCATTGGAGTTTAATAATATGATTGACTGGGGTCTTTTCCAAGGGGAAGTCTTGTATTTTCATTTGCCACGGAAACCGAGATAAGCACTGGCCTGATGAGTCTCCGAGCCTGAGACACACTTTAGATTACAGATACTGTCACTCCACTAATCTATATACATAAATGGCAATTTCTGTCTGTTTGTGAACCTAAAACTACCAAACCGATTTTGATGACACGTGTGGGGCTCATGCCCATTTGATTTTAACCAAAGGGTTCTCCCTTCAATTTATATGACAAGATATAATGTCTATTCACAAAATTTAAGCAAATTTCAATACTAAGACACCCTAATGGGGGTTCTATTTTTTTCCTTATAGCAACACTCAACTTCTCTGACCAATGTAATCAACAATATTTGTTTGTATTATTGTTTCGTAAATGAATTTATCTGAGAGGCATTGGACATACCCCTGCTAGTACATACACACGCAGAATGTCTCAAGTAATAATTTAATGACACACAATATTTATTCCAGGTGCTCATCATATTGTAGATTCCAGTGAGTTCGCTTTCTTTACGGCAGCAGAAGGGGCCGTGAAACAAGGTAAGGCACACATTTTGTTTTATCTTTTAAAACTAACAGGGGGAAGGAGAAAAAAAAACTCTCGTCTATATTTCAGACATGGGGACTGTAGTGGTGGGTGGATTCATTGATGTACCAAGATTGTGGGCAATATCAGATGATCTGAAAGCTTGGAACCTAGACTTTTTTTTTTTTCCATAAACTCAGAAGGAAAATATAATTAAATTTTTATTTTTTTTATTCTAGTATTTGAAGAAGGAATTTTTCAGATTTTGGAACCCGTTATGTCTGTAGAAGTTGTCACTCCATTTGAATACGAGGAGAATGTTTTAATTACTCTACATCGGCGCTATGCTGTCATTTTGGGAACAGATGTCAATGAAGGCCATACCATAATACAATGTGAGGTAGGTGTAATGTCAGTCAGAATTACTCATATTTTTATGTTGCATATGTATTGCACCCAGTACACACTGTAAAAGTAAGGACAGTTCTGTACAAGCAAATCGTGGTCACCTGATCTGAATTGTCACTCACATCTAACCCATGCTAGTATGGAAAACGGTGATGTATTATTGTAGTAAGTACCCTTCACTCCCCACCCTTAGCTATGCCACTGAAGACATTCTTATTGTCGCATCTTTTCATTGCAGGTGCCACTTAACGATATGTTTGGTTATGCAACAGAACTGAGGTCAACAACTCAAGGTAAAGGTGAATTTGCAATGGAATTTAGCCGCTATTGTCCAGCTCGACTCGATACTCAACAGGCTTTGATAGATGCTTACCAAGAAAGTCTTCAAGCTGGTCAAACAGATAAAAAGAAGAAAAAGAAACGGAATTGAATACTATGTTATATAAATTTCAAGACTCAGACATATATGAGGTTGTAAAAAAAAAAAGCATCACAAAACGAACTCATACCTATTCAGTTATATAAATTAAAAACCTTGTTAAACCCATCAAAAAGTCGTTCTGTTTTTAAAACAAAATATATCATCATTTTATGGGTCCTTCTCAGCGAGTGATTTGAAGTCAGCTCTGACCACCTCTGTAAAGTGTTGGAATGTATGTGAGAAGCCTATCTCCTCGAAAAAGTGATATAGAGGAAGAATCGACCCCCGGTACTGGTACTTTCTTTTTATTGACCTCGAAAGGATGAAAGGCACGATTTGAACTGAGAGCTGCAAAGCATTCTCTCCGACAGCTAGACACCCTTCCTATTACCAACCACAGTACTGGGTGCATTTGTCATGTCATTGACACAACTGCAAAGCCCTCATGACCATTCTTTTTGTGGGGGTGAAATGTTTCAGTATACACAACAACAACAACAACACAAGGAAGATAAATTATGTAATTGCATTGTTATACAGTAATACATGATGAAATTTATGTAAGGATGTATAAGAAATTATTAACAGACACACACATATACACGAATTAGACTTTTGTGTAAGACAAACACATTTGATATGGATCATAAATAACACACGATACAGCTCATTCAATAGATGTTGAAAATATGTTGGAGTATATTTATTAAAGGAAAGAGTTTTAGAAAAGGGGACAGTAAAGCTCAAAATATTGGGAAATTAAGTAGACAGTAATAAGACGTAAGCCCCTGATTCTGATGCACAAGGGGGAGGTGAAGAGCTAAAAGTATAGGAGAGTGTATTAAAGATTTTATGGGCCACTCTTAATGGAATATTCCCTTTATGAGGGTTGGCTGAAAGGTTCATAGGTTGACTAAATGAGGTTTATTTTTCAAAATAGTCCCTGGAAAGAAACATTGCAGTTACTAATAAAAGTTAAAATTAATGCGTGCAGCAAGATTTCACAGCTCTAGCATCACTCCTTCATAGTCAGCCTATAAACTTTTCAGCCCACCATCATATGTAAAGACTAAGGAAAGAAAATGGTAGATAGCTTGTATTACTTTAGTAGCAAAGTATCTTTAAAAAAAAAAAAAAAAAAATATTGCACTAATTACAGGTGAGCAGAATCCTATTCCTATCACTATAGTAACACCATAGATGTTAGCCTAATAATGCAAAAGTGAGTTGAATACAGGTAATACTGGTAACTGATCATCTTTGTCTGCAAGTTTTCTGGCGATGTCAGCAGAAACATCTTATCAAATCTTTCAAACAAATACACAGGTGAAATCTTGCAACAGAAAATACTTTGTTCTCAATAAAATCTTTCAAACAGTTACACATATACATATGGTTGTATGTAATCATGTGAAGTCTTGCAACAGAAAATATCTTGTTCTCAATCAAATCTTTCAAACAAGTACACATGTACACACAGTTGTAATCATATGAAATCTTGTGACACAAATATATTTTGTGAATCCAAATCTTTCAAACAATCACACACAGTTATAATCATGTGAAGTCTTGCAACAGAAAATATCTTGTTGTGAATCAAATCTGTCAAACAGTTACACATAGTTGGAATCATGTGAAATCTTGTAAATCCTTTTGGTAAAATAGACAGTGAGTAGCTGATTGATGACCGTTGTGTTGGCAGATTGTCTTCTTTCAATGCTTTCCTTCCTTCTCTACTTCTCTCTCTCTCTCTCTCTCTTGATGATCGACACTGGAGTCATGTTAAATTGAAAACCTAAGGAACGCAACTGGATTTAGGAATAGAAATCATAGGTGCTATCAGGTTCGACTTGTTCAGTAGGAGGCGGCTTCTCTACATTCTCTACAGATGTGGTGGACGAATTCGTATTTTTATCCTTGGGAACCGCCTTTGGAAGCTGGTACAATGTACTGTCAGCTTGCATAGGCTGTGGTTGGTAGAGTACTAATGCCATCGACTGACTTCTTGAGTCATTTCTTTCACTGTTTTTGGTTTCTTCTGTGAGAGATGGAGGACTGTGTGATATGGAATCAATAAAATGATAACTGGACTTGTCAGGAACCTTGAAAGAAATGTTGGTGTCTGAAAAAAAATAAAAAGTACCAAAATGTCAAAAGTGAATACCACAGGAATGTGATAAGACTAGATTATTAGTGTTTGATTGCTGACCTTACAATGAATGCACATTAAGTAGAGCTACTGACCTTCTAGATGGGCCAGGGCCCTGCATATCTATCACAAACGTTCCTCTGCTCTATCATGACTTTCTAATAGATATATATAGTGTTGTGCATAAATATGTAGTATACACTCACATGCACAGACACACATGGACATATTTTCTATATTACAGGCACAGCTGTGGACTGGAACAATGTGAAATAAAGTGTTTTGCTCTATGACACAACATACTGCCAGGGTCAGGAATCAAACTCACAACCTTATAATTCTGAGACTAGAGACCTTAACCACTAAAAGCTTTAAAAGACTATGAGTGAGCTGTCTGTCCTTCCCTGACTAAATGAACAAAACATGACCTCTTACCTTGTCGTACATAGAACAGAACATAAGCACTACTCAAATGATCGTCTCTAGGCAGGTGTTGACTAACATTCTCATCATTATAGTAATACCAGTCCTTTTCAGTAGGGTGCTTACTGTAACAGGTGTAGTGACCAGAATTAGATCCTAGCAGAGAAAATAGAAATAAATAGATTAAAATTAAATTGACAAAATTTATGGAATATTTGATCCTATAATGGAAAAGATATTAAAATCAAATTGATAAAATTTATTGAACATTTATAAAGTGAAACTAAACAGAATAAAAAAAGAAAGAAACTGGACAAAATTAATTGGATATTTATAAAGTATAAAGTTAAGATAATTATCTAAGAATTAAAAATTCTATTCAGCTTACCTCCAAAATGGCACACAAAGCTGTGTAGATCATAAAGCAAGTTCTTTGTGTGAGGACCAGATATGAACTGACTAAGGTCTAAATCCTCCAGAGGGAATGTCACCAAATTGTCGATTTTGGTACTTGTAAGTTCATGGAACACAAACCTATGAAACAGGATGATAATATAAATATAAGAGACACACACATATAAACCTAAGAACAAGCCAATAGTATAAATACAAGACACATACACACACACACATATATATATATATATATATATATATATTACAATACTATATCAATAAGACATGCTACCTATTGTGGATTGGCAGTATCGGTAGAGGGTCGGACGCCATACTTTGCAGCTTAGAGTTACGGACCTTATGGTCTGAGTTCAAATCCCGCCAAGGTTAACTTTGCCTTTTATCCTTACGGGGTCGGGGTCAATAAAATAAAGTACCAGTAATACACTTGAATAATTGCTGGCCTTGTGCCAAACGTAGAAACAATTATATTATACATATATTACACACTCCAACAGTGACTACATTAAAGTAAGTAACATGATAGATCATGGTAATATTACCGTTTCAGATATATTATCAAATTATCAGGATATCGCCAGACTGTCATTGTTTTCTTGGCTCGGCAGTTTTTAGAACAGTTTGGACAATACCAAGGATTATGTTCATCCAATGTTTCACTGAAAAATAAGAATATTTCAACTGAAAGATAGACTTAACTTTTGACAATCTGTAATAATTTGGCTGAAAATGTCTAAAAACAGATTTGTTAATTCAAATGTTTATGATGATGATGATGATAGATACCTTTGCATAAAAGCTGTGAAGCAATCATAGATAGACATAGGAGTATTTGGACGTAGGCTCTCCATAGATTTGTGGTCGACAACACACTGCTCCAAGAGTTGACCCTGATCAGCAGGAACATTACCAAATATGATGCTAAGGTGGTCACCAGGCTGGAGAGTAACTTGACTGGTTCGCTGGACAATACAACCATCACACTGGTTTACTGAAGGACATCGAGAACACTGTAAACCCTTGAGAAGATAAACAGAAAAAAGAAAAAGATTTATTAATACATGCTAGCACTGAAAATGGACATTAAACGATGATGATAGACACTTTAAAGTACACAACTTTGTATTGTAGTAGAACCAGGGGCAGTTTATATAAGGTGGTCTGGCATGAAAAGTGTTAAATAGTCTACAAACAGAATTAGTACATACCTCTTCCGTGGTAAAAGCAATTGTGAATCGTAGGGCAGTATGGACAATTTGGTCAACACAGTTATATAAAATGGCACCACTAATGTTGTTAGGAAGATATAAAATGTGAGGATGACCAATTAACTGTTGTTGTTCAGGACTTGACTTGCTTAGACATCGGAAAGTCAGTGGTACAGCTAAGATTCTGAGAGAAAAAAATGTAGAAAAAAAAAACACAGATTACACTTAGACAACATATACTTATGTAGTCTCTCATATTGGAAAATAGGATGGACCTCCACCAGTTGCCATGATGAGTGTTCCAGTTGTTAAATCAACAGAACAGTCTGCTCATGAAATTAATGTTAAACGATAATGATGATAATGATGAAAAAGTGACTAAATTTTGAAGTACAATTACCTTGTTCTTAACCTTTTGCTGTCTGGATCTGCCAATGGAACAAATTCTACAGAAGGGTTTACAAAGGCAAGACACACCTGGAAAATAGTATAAATACAGTATATACAGTGTAAACATTGTATATATATATATACAGTGTAAATACAGTATATACAGTGTAAATATAGTTAATCTATATACATAAATGGCAATTTCTGTCTGTTTGTTTGTTTGTGAACCTAAAACTCAAAAACTACCAAACCGATCTTGATGAAACTTGACACGTGAGTGGGGCACATGCCCATTTGATTTCTTACGTATATATCATTTTAATCAAAGGGTTCCCCAGGGGCTCAAACCCCCACTGAAAATGTTTTCCCTTCGATTTATATGAAATTTAAACCATGGGTAAATGAAAAGATATGATGCCTATTCACAAAATTTCGGCAAATTTCAACAATATTAAGACACCCTATAGGGGGTTAAACCCCCTATAGTGAAAATTTTGGCCAATAAATGGAACAAGATTTCGTGAACTCCTATGGTTTTGGAGATAGACTCCCCATAACCATATATATTCTGAAACTACATTGCCCAGGGTACTTGGATAAATATATTTCATTTTAATGAAAGGGTTCCCGGGGGTACAAAACCCCCACTGAAAATGTTTTCCCTTCGATTTATATGAAATTTAAACCATAGGTAAATGACAAGATATGATGCCTATTCACACAATTTCAGCAAATTTCAATATTAAGACACCCTAATGGGGGTTCTGTTATTTTCCTTATAGCAACACTCAACTTCTCTGACAAACATTTTTTCACCTGACCAATGCAATGAACAATATTTGTTTGTATTATTGTTTTGTAAATGAATTTGTCTTCGCATTTGATTATCTGTCCTATATTTTGATTTCATTTTTGGTCTGAGAGGCATTGGGCATTTTAATGGGAACTGGGAATACCCCCACTCCTGGGTATTACCGGGTACCTCAGCTAGTATACAATATAAATATAGTGTATATGCAGTGTAAATAAAGTATATAGCATGTAAATACAGTTTATATATTGTAAATATAGTATATTCAGTGTATATAAAGTGTAAACAGTGTAAATATGAACACAAAGAACATATTTCTACAGTGTTTTAATGTATTAATAGACAGACAAAAGTGACACCAAAGAAAACCTACTTACGGGACATGTGTAAGAGAAAACACTATGGTGTTTTAATGACATCTGGAACAGAAAAATAAATTAAAATAATATCATAAACAAACCTCAATACATGAAAATGTTTTAGAAGCAAGTCTAAAAGTTATAGCGAGAATAACCAACTAACTAAAGAATAGGGGAGAATACATTGATTGATTGTTTTTGTTTTGAACCGTTTGTTTCACATTTGAAAAGAGGGTATTAGCCCCGAAATATTATGTTGAAATATACTGGGTAAAGCATTACTTTGTTTTGTTTTATTTGACATCCTTCGCCTTTTATATATTTCTAACGCATTGTTACTGGGTTTTTGAAGTTTATCAGCTGTGTGGTGTTCTTGAGCAAAACACTTTATTCTTCATTGCTCCAGTACACTCAGCTGAGAGTACCAGAGTTAATCCTGCGATAGACCGGCGTCCTAGCCAGGGAGAGTCTTGTACTCTCAGTTGCTTAACATGAAGGAAACTGGCCCGATGAGCCTTTGACTTAGAACAGACTTTAACTAACTTAGGCTTGTTTGTATATCTATGGTCAATTTGGTTTTTTGAAGTGTTACAAAAGATATCTATATAAAAACCCCACACCATTTATTGTAGAATATATATAAAACAGCTGCCATATTTACTTACTTCAAGACAACCATGACAGAAAGTGCCACCACAGGATGTGTGTACCATCAAACTGGTATCCAACAATTCCTCCAAGCAGATAGCACACGATCGCCAGTGTTCTGCAATGGATGGTAAGGTAATAGAAGGTACAGGCTCCCAACTCATTGGAATGGCTGGTCGTTTGGAATTATCTGTTGTTAAGGACCAGTCCCACATCTGGCCGGTCTGCATAGTGTCTGGGTCAGGGTCATTGGCTTTGGACTGAGTTGTAATCGATGAAGAATCGCAAACACTAACATCATCTTTCATGATCGAATCGGGGAATACGGAGGTAGAGAAGCTTGTGGTTGATGTGGGATGAGGAGCCTGTGAAGTTAATAAAGGATCCAAAGATGACAGGAGGTTATTGCTGTCTGTCGCCTGCGGAGTTACATCAGGTTCTGTTGTGCTAATGGATGATGTCTTCTGTGGTGAACTGGGACAGAAAGTATCCATATTTGAAAAAATGTCAGGAGATGTCGAAGAACAAGTCTGTTTTGTGGAACTGCTTTCTTTAGAAGTTAGACTGGAGCTTACTGTTGACAGCTCTCCTAAGCTCTCGGATGGGGAACTCTCTAGTGAATTTGGAGGAACAGCCATTTGAAAGGCATAAATTTTCCGAGCAGAATCATTGACAAACCTGAGCAATATATTGTCATCCTAAAATATAATGATTAAAAGAACACTATTAGATCTCAATATTATCATCATCAGCAACAGAGAAAAAGCACCAAGTCCACACTGTAACATGGTTGGTGTTAGGATGGGTATCCAGCCATACATAGAAGAAACCAAGTTAAAATACAGATCCGTATGAGTATGACATGGTCTCCCCTGGACCTGACATGTCTCATAACATGACAACCCAAGCATGGAAAAATGGACGTTGAACAATGATGATAAAGATGATAAAGGTATCAAAATGACAATATAACAGAACATGAATATTGTGAAAAGTCTAGGTGAAATGTTTTCTTAAGATATTAAGATATACAAAATACATATCCATTAGTGCATGACATGATCTCCTCTAGACCTGATGGGTCTCATAACACGACAACCCGTCTAATCCACGCAAGTGTGGAACAAAATGGACGTTAAATGATGACGACGATAAAGATATGACAATATGACAATACATAGATATCATGAAAAGTCAAGATGAAAAGCTTTATGAACTGTTTGTTTAAGATAGTAATATATAAAACAACTTACAAGGACCCGGGAGATGTAATTGTTGACTACTTCAACCATGATGATATCACAGCTTTCCTGAGCCGCCATCTTACGCAGCTCAGTTTTGGCTTTATAGATGTTATCGTTTTTGTGCAGTTTTAAGAGATACCGTATGGGCGGAATTGTACGGGTTTGTGTAATAAATATAACACCTGAAAATATATACAAATATATATATATATGTGTGTATGTGTATATATGTATATATATATATAAATATATATATATATATATGTGTGTGTATGTGTATATATATATAAATATATGTGTGTGTATGTGTATATATATATATATGTGTGTGTATTTATATATGTATGTGTATATATATGTATATATATATATAAAAATTCAATCTTGGTTCAGACAAATCTCCAAACATGTACATGAAAGGAACATTTAACAAAGGAATAAAGTGTAGCATGGAAGAGTTATTAGAAATTGTAGAGACTGTATGTAGTGTAATTCTAAAGATTGTGATAAATCCCTGTTGAGAGATAGACAAAACAAGTTTCCTGTTTCTATCTCTAAAGCAGTCATGGGAAAACTGCAGTTCATGAACCAGATGCAGCCTGTTTGGTTTTCTGAATGGCAAGTCTAATTTAAAAATTGCCTTGAGTTTGTTTTAGTAGCACGGCCTCCCTTAAGACGAGCTAGAATAAATGCTAGTTAGTACCATAGCAACAGATACCAACAATACAAAATGGTTACTGTATATACTTGACTATATGTTGAGGAATGTGTGACCCCCCCAAAAAATTGATGGTAGAATGGGAGGATGGCTTATATACATCATCTAAACAATGTGTTGATTAGCTGCTTCAGTTTATAAACAGGGTGTGGATTTTTGCCTATATCCCAGATATAAAATAGATGGGGGCTGGGTCGACTTATACTCAAGTATATATGAGAAATGTAATGAAGTTGAAGAGAGAGCAGGTTTCTTCCTTTCTATATTGGAATAATTAATGTTATAATAAACAAAGTGTCGATTAGCTGCCTCGGTTTCTAAACAGGGTTTGTATTTCTGTCTATTTCTCAGACATAAAATAGAATGGGTCAGCTTATACTCGAGTACATATGGTAGTTTAAAAAACTTAAAAAGCTAAAACTAGAAAATAAAGCTATTGTAAACTCACAGAGCTGGCGTTCCATAGCATGGGGTATTGGTACAGACAAATACATAAAAGGTTCATAAGTTACAGATACATGGCAACATTCAGAGCAGATCACCTGAAATTTAGAGAGAGACATATATGTGTATATATATATATGGAAAACAGACATTAACTTTTTGGCATTTAAACTGGCCACAATTCTCTCACCTCTTTCTGTTCAAATTGACCATAACCAACCGTCCACTCATACTGACGTTAAGGTATTGTTCTCAAAATATATAACATCATCAAAATCTCATAGACTCGATATTATGTGAGGTCAAGCCTTTACCATGAAAATACAATAGTAAATATAGAGTAATGTAAATGCTAAGGGGTTAACCCTTTTAATATCAACCCACCTATTTTTAAGGGTTCCTTCCCACATTAAAACTTTCCAACAGCATTTTATATAAGTGCATTTTGTTATGTTACAAATAGCATCTTAATGAAATTATTATACTCTTCATTAATTAATTAAAAGACAAAGTATGGTAGGGAAGGTCCTGTAACTTTTAAGAGAGCTACTTACAGTATTTTTGAATTGTCCATGGAATGTACTGACCACAATACTGTTATTCTTCACTAAATGGCTGTCCCAAGAAATGTTGGCGGCGTCTATGTCGGCAGCAGTGAGGCCTTCTTTTGGTCTGCATTGCTCTATCAGTGGTAAACCTTTGATGGTTTTAATGGAACTTCCACTCTTAGTGGCTTGCCCTTCTTCCAGCCATTCATTACCCTGCCTTTCTACAAGCAATTCCTCTCCTCCTCCGTTCATTGCCTCCTCTTCTTCTTCCTCTTCTTCACGTTCTTCCTCCTCCTCCTCCTCTTCGTCGTCTTCTGTAGTTATAGAACAGCCCGGCATGGCTATTATTTCTTCGCTTCTCAAAGAGCTTTTTTCTAAGTTAAACTTCTGCAGAGCTTGCCGTTTCATATTTTTCTCATCGACATCCGATTCAATCTTGATTCTTTTTATATTGTTAATATTAGACCAGTCCTCATAGGGAAGTCCCGATGTGCAAGGATAGTTCTGGTGACATCTTGCCTTCTTATCAAGTCTAATATTAATGTCTTTTAGCTTCTCTATGCCAGGAGCAAGCTCAGCTTTGGCAGCCTCAGCTCCAATGATTTGCTCTATATTGTTATCACAGTTTTCAGGATTTATCCGGATCCGATTGTCGGACTTTATAAACTTCTCCGAATCGGTTTTGATTTGTTCCTCGGATTCTGAAGCTAGCATATTTGTGTTGAGTGTTTTGGTTTCTTTGGCATAGAAGTCCTCCAGACTTGGTAGACATTTGAGACCAAGGGTCAGCGTAGTGGTCGCCTCTTCACTGTCATTAGCGTTAGTGCTGTCAACGAAAGTGCTGTCGTCAAGCTGTAGAGCTGTTGCTTGAGAAGAAGGCTGTATTAAAGGCTGGTTGTTGCTTGCAACATTAACTGGACTCTTGTTGATGGCAGTTGCCTCTCCACTGCTGCTATTGGCAACACAATACAACGGCTGCGTTGACGAACTAACACGGCTCTCAGCTGTAAGCATTTTATTAGTGTCTTTTTGAGGAGATCTTGCAAAGTTGCGTAATGGAGAGATCTGAGTTTTACCTCTGTCACTACCAAGCTCACTACTTACAGATGTTACCTCGGTACTACAACTACTAGCTACTAGTTCTTGTTCGTGAATAGTATAGCTGTGGTTAATAACTACCGAAGCAGAGTTGGTATTGTTACTCTCCTTGTACAGCTGGTTTTCAGTGAAATGAAACGGCTTCTTTAGGCTGCTGCTGCTGCAGTTTTGATAAACAATGGAGTTACCTGGGGACAGTTTGGTGGGGTTATTCGCTAATGAATTGCACTCGATGGTAGCTCGATGTATATCTGCCTGAGAACTTGACACGTGGCTGTTGTTCTGGTTCTGGAGCTGCAACCCTGACGGTGACAATATCTTAGTTCTTTCAGCAGTACTTTGACCTGATGAAGAAGACACAGTTGAAGAGAAAGATGAGATGGCTACTGAACTTGGTGATGTAACGGTATTGTCGACGGGAGGAGGGTCTTGTGGTTTAATGAAGTCAGACGTAGGCAGTGGATTTTGGAAAGTATTTCTGTTGTTACAGCATACATTGTTTAGTGATTCATGGAGATTATCTAAAAGCAATGTAACAAATTCTTGGCAGTCATGCTGAAATAGAAAAATGGAAAACTTCCATCAGATATCACAAAACATAAAATTGACACTAACAGAAACATTTTCATAGACAGTCACAAACTTCTCCTTTATGGCTGGGAGAATTGTAATAAACAGGAAGGGGCTGAGAACTGAGCCCTGCTGGACACACACCTGCATGTTAAATTCTTTATTGACAATGCCTCAATACATGCCAGGTACAGCTCTCATTAGCCATTTATCTATACCTCTACAATCAGTCAAAGACCTTCTCTAGGCTAGCCAATGAATGCTAGGTATAGTGGCTTGATCTTAGCTAGTAGTTGTCTCATTACGAAGGCCTCTGGTAGCCTGCTCTGGCAAACAAACTGAAATTGCACCTCATCTAATTTTCTTCCAAATTCTTTTTGTGACTTTCACAATTTGTTCAATGTGATATTGCTACAACAAACTGAATAAAAACATAATCAAGAAAGTAAGGTAAAGGTAATTCAAGAGTAAACATACCTGTCTGAAGTCTTGGAATTGAGGATAATACATTCCCAGAGTATTTTTGAAATCCAAAGGATGGATGAGGGAAAAATGTCCACTCCACACTTTCCTAACTAACTGGCAAAATTTGCCAGTTAGTGTATCTTTGGTTAGATCATTGAACACGAACTGTTCATGGAAATATTTAACCAGATGCATATTGCAAAATAAACATTGAAGTCCTGCATTCATGAAACAAGTATTTCCCAAGTTATAAAAACCACAACATCCACTTAAAGCTGAAGGGCCTAAAAGTAGAAGAAAATACTTAATTGAAAAAACCCAGAAATTCCATATTTCAGAGAAAATATAAAAAAAAAAAAGAAAGAAAAATTGTTAAGAGTTGCAATGACATGTACAAACATCTAAAATATAAAACTGAAGCGGACAAAATTTCCATCTATTACCTACAATTGTTGTATCTACAATGAATGTCGAGAACCTTGAAAAATTTGACAAGATCAGTTGTAGATGGTTGCTTCTGAAAGGACCCGCTGGAAGGAGTGTTTGAGGACTCTTCCCTCATGATCCTCTTAGGAATAAGTAGGCAAAAGCAAAGGAGAAGTTGACAGCAACACATAGGCTACTAATATTACCAATACTTACTTTCAATATCTTTTGGATTTCGGTGCAGAGGTCCAATGGAAGGCAGCAAGCTGAAATCTGAAATGGTCAATAAGTAAAAACACTATAAGATATCGGTCTGTATGGGCCAAATATGCATGAATGAATGGATTACTTAGTATAAAACAGTTCAAGTTTAACCCCAAAGAAGCTGCAGTGAAAGAGGAAAATACTAATGGCAAAGGGAATATAAAGACAACAAATGTTTCAAGGCTATTTTCCTTGGGGAAGCATGTAAAGATGATAGGGGCGAAAAGGAGCCCACAAGGCTAACTCTAGCTTTGGAAGAGAAAATGGCCTTAAAATGCTTGTTGCTCTTGTTTACCCAAACTACATATCAAGATATATAGGTCAGTATTATGACAAATAAGGACAATCATCATCATCATAAACACTAACTTGCTGTTACAGCTCACACCTATGTGAGGTTTCTCAGGTGTTTTAAGGATAGGTGTCCTATCATGTTGTTACAGCTCATACCTATGTAGGCTTAACTAACCAGCTTCATACAAGGTTGCATTTCATAAGAGGATTAATGTTGCATAGAGCAAGATACTGTCATCTGATCTGACTTGTCTCACAACAGGACAACTCGTCTAACCCATGCTAGAGTGGAAAAATGGATGTTAAATGGTGATGCTGATGATAACTTTCATCTTACCTGATTTACTTTCCTCCTGGTTTAAGCGGGGCATGTCATTGAAGAGGTCAGAATTTTCAGCAGAGTCAAGAGCCACTGGGAAAGATTAAATAAATAAATAAATACCAGGTAACACACAAACATCTTTGTTGCCTTCATTTAAACTTAATTTAACAGTCCCTTTTACATTGTCTTAGCCATCTTAAAAAATTATTTTCTATATTATACACGATACACAATGCTTCAAGCAGTTTACATCATTCTATTATAAATAAATAAATTAATTTAAAAAAAAGAAAGTAAATTACAAACTAGAACAAAGTCTAACCCATACTAGTGTGGAAGATGGACGTTAAACGAAGATGATGATGAACAATTATTAGTTTTAGGTACTCTATTTGAGCAGATTTTACTTCAAAGTGAGACTGTGCCACTTCAAACTGAGATAAATGGTTTCAAAATGGGACACAGCCATTTCAAAGTGAGATTAGCACAAAAATATATTTATTTATTTCATAGAAATTATATGAAGACATTATAAAATAATTTGTAATGTCAACAATAGGAACGTATGTGTTAGAAATATGGTAAAGAAAAGGTTGATGTTAAAACATGTTACCATCAAAAAGCAGATTTCGGGATGAACTATGAACCTCTTCTACGACATCATCTGTCATTTGTTTTCTCGAGCAACCGGGTGCTTCAACATCCATAACTACAGCAGGCATTTGCCTAACAAGAATGGAAAATAATATATATGTCTGTATATAAATATATATATTCAAAATAGAGGGCACACAAGACAAAGGCAATGGAAAAAACAACAGAAAAACAGACAGCCGCCTCTCTTCATCCAACCTCTGGAAATCACTATAGTTTCAGTACATTAAGTTTGATACCAATCATTCTAGTACACATTGGGATATAACAAAACGAACATATAAATTGATTAAATAAACAAATGAATACCCAAAATAAATATACTTACTATTTTTATAAGAAGGTAATGTTACAAAGTTTTGGAAGATCTAAAGAAAAAAGTGTTCAGCTGTCACAGGAACCTCCCAGCAGAAACCATAATTCCAGATATTTGAAGTTAGTCATCTTCTTGAATCTAAATGTAACAGAGAAAACAAAACATGAAATGCCTAGCGAGATATTTATAAAGTGGTTGGCGCCACAATAAAATATACCCAGTACACTTTGTAAAGTGGTTGGTGATAGGAAAGGCAACCAGCTGAAGAAAACTTACCAAACAAAGGGTAGAAAGGGCTCTGCATTGTGTCTAAGATATGACAAGGTCCCTAGTGTTGGTGCCACAATAAAACACACCTAGTACACCCTGTAAATAGGTTTGTTAATTCAAATGTTCATAGTATCTACACTAGTAGACACTGGACATATCGTTGTGAAACATTAACAGTAAACTAAAATAAAGACATTAATTTTTCATGTGGTGTAATCATTGTGAATGTTTAATACTTTTCGAAATATCTTGCTTCATGTAGCACCAAAAAAAAAAAAAAAAAAAAAATGAAGTATAAAGCGATAATTAAAATCAACTGCTAATTATATCAATCGTTAACTGAAAAGCACTGAATAATCAGACTTGGCAAGGAATCCTTTTTCAGTACATTTATCTAAAGTTGGTGAATTGGCAGAGTCATTAGAATGTTGGATTGAGTACTTTGTGGTATTTATTGACTCTCCTCGCTCTGAGTTCAAATCATGTCAAGGTCAACTTTGTCCTTCAAGGTTGATAAATAAAAAAAAGTACCAGTCAAGTACTGGGGGTGAATTGTTCCTCTATATCTCTTTCTCATTTCCATTCTCTCACTCACTCTACCCTTCTCAGAAAGAAATCTTTTGTGTTCAGACCTGGAGAGGAGATGGGCTCTGCCAGGATTTAAAAAAAATGCCCTTACGTCAATATGGCACCCTTACAACTCCACCAAGTGTTAGGAACCATACCAATCTTAAAGTCTATCTAATCTTATTTAGAGCAATGTTAGGTAGATTGATTGTGATGACAGTGTTTTATGAAATTTAATGAGGTGCTGTCAATCAGTATTAATTAGTATTCATCATCACTAATTAATGTCTATTTTCTGTTGCTAGTTGTGATGAAGTCCCACAAACAGGCCTGCTCTCATGACTTATTTATCAATATGAAACTTGTTCAGTATCATCTTTTAGCTGTTTTTTTTAATTTTATTATCACTTCAAAACATTGTGGTCGGTCTTCCACACCACTTCATGTTTGCTGTTGAAAGCTGAAGGACATCCTGTAATCCATCATAGCTACTTCAGCTCGGGTCAGGACTAGACAACACATACTTTCTATGGTTTAACAGAGAAAGTATAGCAGACTTGTAGTTGTGGACTCAGCACATGTCTTTAATTGTTTCCAATCTGAGAACCAAGTGTAAGAAACTCTGACAAGACACTGCTGTTTAGTATCAACTAAACAGCAGTCTTCACAACCAGGTTATCGGCGGTACTTCAGAGTTTTAAAAGCCACTTGTAGTTGCCTTACTAGTCACATAAGTAGAGATTAAGATCTGAGTCAAACTCTAAAAATTAAACTATCCTAAAACGAGCATTATTTGTATATTCGGTTGTGGTTTTGCTAATTAAAACAAGAAAAAGCAAAACTAAGGAAATAATAACTCTGTGAATTAATTATACATTTTTCATTCAAAATAAATCATCAGGAAAGCCTTCCTGATGATTTATTTTGAATGAAACAGTTCTAGTCATGTAGAAGCCATTTATATATATATATATATATATATCATTAACATTAATAGTCACGAGTAATTATTTAATTTTTTTTTTACCAGAACATATTTAGAAAAGGGCCTTAAATTTTATATAGTTTAAGGTCTCAGTAGATGAAAGTCCGGCCCTACTAAAAACTGAAAGTTAAACATTCCCATCAGATACTTGTTATTCAATAATAACCTTCACCAACTGACTCCGATAATTAACTACATTAAATGTAATTAGAGGTGAAATTAAGGTAACAGACTTCTGGCTTATATATATATAAAGAGAGAGAATAAGAATTGCAGCTTTTTGTGAAACTTTATTTCATACTACAATTTTTTTCTATATCGATCAGCTCGGGTTTGATCATGCGATCGGATCCCGACTCTTAATCGACACTTCTTCAGATATGAGTTTACATGGGTGATCACGCCGCTAGTAACCACAAATTACTCACATAATAACACACACACACACACACACACATGTATGTATATATATATATATATATATATAGGGTGTCCCAAAAATGTATACTCACTTCATTGTAATAAATATTGCCTGTACAGATAATCAAAATATGTCTTTTAGTCGGATATTCATTTAATAGTGTTTGTATGTTTGTTCTGAAAGCAACAACAACCACCAAACAAAGTTGCTATCGTATCCAGATGGAGATATATTCCTCACGAGTTTCTTTCACAACCACTCTATCTATCTATGGCTCGTACCATCGCTACAAAGCTCACTCAATCAATTTGGATTTTAAGTAGTGATAGCAGCACAAGCAGCTCTTCATAGCTATCGTCCATTCATTCAAGGCTTAGCTATGCCATTTATTTACTCTAAAGAAAACAACATCCTATATATAGAGTAATCGTGTCTACTTAGATGTACTAACTGGTTATTGCTTTTGTTTAACCCAAGGTTAGTTCTGATCGAGCGGATCTGTAATCAAAGACGTTCTGGCCAAGATCATCCCGTTTTTGTTAGGGAGAGGAGGATATCTAAGAATCTATTTATTATCTAATGTGTCTTATTTTATTATTATTTTTTTTTTTTTTTGCTTTTTCAAGATGGTAAGCTATGATCTGAAGGAGATTTAGCTGCTAATTCTAGCAAGTCCAGCTATCGTTGGATCATGTGTAGTAAATAGATCGGACAAAGTATTGAAAAAAATGTATTTCCTGAAACCGAGTCAACAATGGCCAAAAACCTATCAATAATGACTTGCACATTCCTCAAATCTATTTAAAATAAAATAGAATATATATACAGAGATTAGACACGAATTTTAATATATATCTGCCTCGGATTAAACACACATTTTGATATCTATCTGCTTGTCTAAAAATAAGTATTCTGAAGCTCAACGTAAATAAAATCTAGACGAATTATTGTAATTTTCTGGAAATAAATTTATTATATTATTTTAATTATATTATATAAATACCAACAATAATGATAATATATTTCCCCCTTCTTCTTAAGCCTAAAGTCGGTTCAGGGTTATTGTGAAGATTTCGTTTATAGTTAACAATGAAAGCAATGATAATGGGCGTATGTAAAGAAAATAACTTGCATTATTTATTATTATTATTATTTTAATTGCCGAATGTAAAGAAAAATAGTCGACCAACTGGTCGATATTGGTATTGGTACCTATTTTATCGATCTTAAGAAGCTAGGCAGGCAAAGATCGACGGTGAATGGGATTTGAACTCGTAACATAACTTGAATGATGTAACCAAGCTGTTTCTCTCTCAACTTACTTTCATTGTTCTCATTATAACCATAACAATAACAAGGTAGAAATATTTAAAAGGAAATGAATGAAAATATACCGAAAGCTTTGTTAGAAATCAGAACATTTTTTCTTAATTTATAATTTTAATAATTATTTAACGTTTTTTTTTTGGAAGTAAAATGTACTTGGAAATATTTTATAAATATATAAATACTTACAAATAAAGAACTCATTATTTAGTTAAGCTCCAGTTTCGATTAAAAGCTAATATTTATAGAAAGAAAGCATTATAAAAAGAGGGAAAACTATCAAAGACAAAAGAGGACATAGGAATATGTTTTAATCTAATTAAACAAAACAAAAAAAAAAAACAAGTAAAAAAAAAAGTAAAGCTAGTTATGATGATTATTTCAGAGATTGGATACAAATGGATAATATAGAATATAAATTAATTTTGTCGATTTGTCGATTACTCACATTTTGAAATGCAATGTTAAGAGACAACAGCGAGAGACAAGGAGAAAATCATTTTACAACCAGGGCGAAAAATTATATATATATATACTGTATATAGAAAAAGATGTGAAGCTCTTTAAAGAATTCTGCAAGACTTATTGTTTGTTGCTATATATATATATATATATGTGTATATATGTATTATAAAGGGACGCTTAATGGAAACAAAGATACAAACAGGTTGGAGAGAAAGAGAGGGAGATATTAAGATATATATGGATAGGTAGGTAGGTAGAGAGAGCGAGAGAGAGAATGATTTCTGCTCTAATATGTTACAGCTATTAATTCCCATTGTTGGTATCATATATATATATTTACACATATTAACTAAACCATTACAAGCATCCATGAAGGATGAAAAGTAAAGCGATATAAAGGAAATATGTATTAAATAACTGTGATGAAGATTGAAGTATAAGTGATTTTTCAATTATTGCTCTCTTACCTGGTTAAATATGGTCAGAAAGATGAATATACATACAATGTGATGAGTAAAATATGGTTTAAGCTGTAAGAATTATCTCCTTTTGCTTTCAAGAATCTTCAGTACCAAGAAAGTGACATATGATATTGAAGAGCGCGTTAAGGGGAGACAACAAAGGGGGAAGAAGAACTCTTTGATGTAAAATAAAAACACAACAGGACCAAGTGGGTATTTTAAGAACTTTATTATATTTACAAACCGATTATATTGCTACAGAAACAGAGAGAAAAATAGAAAGCTACGAAAATGAATAATAGACAAGATTGTTCTTGTTCCTGATGTTGTTATATTAGAAATAGACAAGAATGGCCATTACGAAGCTAAACAAAATACCCGGTTACCTGTGATTTTGTTTTCTCTTAATTTTAAAGTGAAACATTATTAATTCAGGTATATTGAATTATACTTAACATAATTATTTCTATACACATGTATGATATATATATATATATATATAACGAGTCTTTTCTATGTTTCAGAATTGTTTATTTATTTTTTTAATTTATAGTGATAATCCTTTGTTTTTGCTTTCGGGTGGTTAAACATCATGTACAATATGTGTATATATATATATAAATGTACTTGTTAGCAACTCTAAAAGCGAAAATAAATGACTTTTGACGATGGATCTCCTTTATAGTTTAGTATTTAACTGTTGAAGGTAGCGATTTTTCTTAATTTTCCTCATTTTGAAAAATATTTGTATATTAGCAAATAAAAGAAAATGTAGCTGGCAAAATTATTAAATTAACTAACCATACCACAGTTTATATTATATTAAATGCGCAAGTTAAACATGATAAGGTAATATCGTAGTTTATGTCCGTAAAAAAGAAACTGCAATAACAATCAGGAGTTGTCTCCCCTTGTCCATTTTAATTAAACTGAAAGAAAAGATGGGATTATTTAAAAAAACAAGTATACGAACTTTGTACAAAGCGATAACGTGTTCACCGTTGCATACAAATTCATTTTAGGGCACCGAATGAACAATGTGAGTTATGGTGACATTTGCTACCATAATCTCTGTGGTTAAGAAGATTTTTCACAATGACACAAGAAGCTGTTGAACGTCCACGTGTCATCGCTGATACTCGATTGTGAAAGAACACTCTTATTTCTTCAGAGTAAAACACAAGAGGTGGGATGTATTGTACTCCTCCTGATTTCTATAGTAGAAAACTGCAGTTGCAGTTTAATGGCAATGAAACCGTGACCAATTTGACAGGGTGATTGACAACCAGCAGAGAACTGTCCTTTCATTTGCACAGGCTGTGTGTACCTATGTTTTAACTTACCACTATTTTATATTGTAAATTTTAATTTCCAATAAAGAAGTGTCCTTTCATTTGCACAGGCTGTGTGTGCCTATATTTTGACTTATCATAGTTTGATAGTGTAAATTTTAATTTCTTTATTGAAAGGTGATCTGTAATTACTCAGAAATAAAATCAATAATTTTGTACATGAATATTCAAATTATAAATCCAATTCTAATTAGAAATCTCTAATGAGATGTTATTTTTTTTTTTTTTTTTTTTCTTATAGCATGGAGGTTCTTAAGCCAAGTTTATTGAAGATTGGCAACAGAATTTATCGCAAGTATCCAACCTCACAGAATGAAAGTAAACAAGCTAAAGATGAGTTGTTTGGTAAGATCATTCTGTTCATTTACTGCACACTTCGACATTTGCTGCCATTGAATTTGTCGAAACATTTCTCTCACTTTTGTAACTATTATCTCATGTCAATCCTTTTGTTACCCTATTTCTCCAGTACTACCACATTACAGGGTCGACTGGGTGCTTTATGTCGGAGCACGAGCTCTACCATTTTACAAGATGGACTGAGTGCTTTTTGTTATACCACCTGCACTACCTACCAACTTACAGGATCGATTGGTGCTTTTTTGTGCTACCAGCACCACTGTATTACAGGGTGGACTGGGAGCTTTTTGTTTGGCACCAGCACTGCCACTTTACTGGGTGAACCAGGTGCTTTTTGTTGTGGCACCAGCACTATCATATTACAAGGTAGACTGGGTGCTTTTTGCTGTGGCACCAGCACTACCACCTTAGAGAGTGGACTATATGCATTGTTATTTTGAAAGCTATAAGATTATTGAAATTATAAAATCTTTTTTGAAAATTGTATTTCAAATAATTTGAAAAATAATTACTGTTGGTCTCTTTATTGTGGTTGTATAATTTATCAATGTTTTTCCCATCCTAGTAAGTCTACATTCCCACTCTGTATTATTGGTTTATTTTATAGAAAGTCTAGAAAATATTGACAAAGTAAAGAGTATTTTGTTTCTATTATGAAACAAATGTCTTTTATCCCTTTCCTGCAGTTAACTATAAAATTTTACTATAAGCGAGATAACTGATCCCCTAGCCTATCTGGGAGGTCAGTAGCCCTGCTTCAGTACTGACTTGTTCTATGTAGACCCATCCAAACCCTTGCTAGCAGGGAAAGTGGGCATTAAGCTTACAATGATGACGATGATAATGATGTATAAGTTTCTGAATTTCAGAGGATTATGCAGAATATGACAATGAAGAATGTTGTGACAGTATGGAGGTTGTTGCTACAGAAAAAGGTTTTGAGAAGAAAATGTCCATAGCAAGTGAATATTTTAAATACATTATTGGCAAGAAAGGAGAAATGAAGAAAAGGATAGAAAATGAGACACGCACCCAAATTCGAATCCCTACAAGGGGTCAAGAAGGTGATATTGGTGAGGAAATATATTTATTTTTTAATTACACTTTTTACTAATTTGTTAAAGTCTTAAATTTGTGGAGGTGTGTGGCCTAGTGGTAAGTCCATTTTCCATGCTGGTCTGGGTTAGATGACTTGTCCTGTTGTGAGGCAAACTAAGTAGAGGACCATGACTTGCTCATACAGAACTGATTCTGGCTAGGTTTCTACAGCTGGATGCCTTTCCTAATGCCAACCACATTTACAGTGTGGACTGGGTGCTTTTTGTGGTGACACCTACACAACCACATTTACAGTGTGGACTGGGTGCTTTTTGTGGTGACACCTACACAACCACTTTACAGTGTGAACTGGGTGCTTTTTACCGTGACACCTACACAACCACTTTACAATGTGAACTGGGTGCTTTTTACCGTGACACCTAGATGACCCCTTTACAGCGTGGACTGGGTGCTTTTTGTCGTGAAAATGGCTAAAAATAAATAAAACTTGACATAATTGTGTGTTTGTTTATTTGTATGTTTATGTTTTAGTAATCCTGGGTCGAGACAAGAAAGGAGTGATTTCTGCACACACCCGGTTGGAGTTATTGGTTATTTCAGCAAGACAGAAACAACCATTCACACACTTCCTCTCTATACCAATCAATGACCAATCTATACATACTCAAGTCATGGATTTTAAAGATGATGTACTTCGAGAATGTGATGGGGTAAATTTATTTCAAATTCTCTCTCCTGTATGTATTGAAAAATCTGTAATTTGTGAGTAATTATGACTTATTCTTTTCATTATTATATTTCTAAAGAGGGCAGTGGATTGGCAGTATCGGTAGAGGGTTGGATGCCATGCTTTGCAGCATAGAGTTACGGCCCTTTATGATCTGAGCTCAAATCCCGCCGATAAAATAAATAACCAGTAATGTACTGGTATGAGTACCTGTATCAGCATTATTAACACTTAAGTCTGCTGACTGCCAGCCTACTCCTGCCCTAAAACGTCATCTGCCTCATGGTCCTGGCCAACAGGATGGAGAAGACATTGCCCCAGAGGTTATGTGTTTTATTAGCAGTTAATATCAACATAATTTAAGATATCGTAGGTTTCAGAAAAATTATTTTTCAAATGTAAAAAATGTTCTTAACTAATTCATTTTTGTTTGTCTAAATAATAAAAATTATTGGTGGCGTTGGTGTATTTTCTTCAACATTACTTAATGTCCATTGTAGGATATGGGTTTGGATGCATCAATCTTTCAAAATTGTTTCAAGCTGCATCTGACCATTGGAACATTGGTATTACTAAGTGACTCAGAGGTGCAACAAGCTACAGAATTGCTAAAAAAATGCAATGAAGAATTAATTTGGTAATGCCTTTATTGTTTTTTTAATTTTAAATAACCTCATTTGTTTCTGTATAGCAAATTAATTTAGACTATGATCACATCATCATCATCATTTAAATGTCTGTCTTTCTTTCCTGCTAGCAAGGGGTGGATATGTCATTACAGACCAGTCAGTACTTAAGTGAAGCTACTAACCTCTAGAGGTGCTGACATATAATCCCATGCTCTTCTGAGTGTATTTTATCATGGCACCTACACTAAACACTAAGGAAGTTGTTATATCCTCCTTGACACAGCCATAAAGTCCTTCCGACCCTTAGTTTGGCAAGTTTTCTAAGCTGGATGCCCTTCCTATCACCAACTACTTTACAGGGTGTAGTGGGTGCATTTATTTTATTACATAGCTCACTAATACTAGGATGATTGTTATGCCCTTTGACACAACTAGAAAGTCCTCTTAACACTTTTGGTATGTTTTCTACAGCTGGTTGCTCTTCCTATCAACAACCACCTTACAGTGTACTGGGTGCATTTTGCCAGTCACCAGCACACCTAACTAAAATAGATTTCGCCATCCAGGCCGAAACAAATGAGATCGTGTAGGTGTCACAACAAAAAAACACACAGTCCACGCTGTAATGTGGCCGTGTAGGCAACACGGTAAAAACCTCCCAGACCCACACTGTAAATGTGGTTGGTGTTAGGAAGGGCATCCAACTGTAGAAAACCTGCCAGACTGTCCTATGCGAGCAAGACAATCACTCTTGCCTCAAGTGGGAATAAGTCCAAACCCATGCAAGCGTGATGATGATGATGATGATGACAGCAGCTAACTAAAATAGGATGATAAACCCTTGGCTAGCTGGGTAAATGGACGTTAAATGACACTGATGATGTTGATAACAATGATGGTTAATGATGCTTTCATTTCAACGTTATTAGGTCTTTAATAAAATTTATAGTAATATATTATATACAAGGGTAGGCTGAAAAAATTCACAGGTTAACTATGAAGGAGTGATGCTAGAGTTGTGAAATCTTGCATGCATTAATTTCAACTCATCTTATTGATAACTGGATTGTTTCTTACCAGGTAATATGTTGAAAAATAAACCTCATTTAGTCATTCCATGAGAGTATCTTGGTCAGCCTGTGAACTTCTCAGCTGACCCTTGTGCATATTTCTAATTTATATAGTCTATTTATTGTATACAATATACTTTTTGTAGGCTACTTTTAAAGGACAAACCTTTACACTGTCAACTTGTTGGTTTAGAATATATGAATGACGACCCTGGAGCTGTTGATGTTTTATACATTAAAATAGTTGAACCAGAAGATTCTGAAAGGTAAAACTTTCTAGAGTGTTTTTTTTGTTTTTTTTTGCCTGAATTTCTATGATGAAGAATTATTATCATTATTATCATTGGGCGGTGAATTGGCAGTATCGGTAGAGGGTCGGACGCCATGCTTTGACGCTTAGAGTTACGGCCCTTGCCATTCTGAGTTCAAATCCTGCCGAGGTTAACTTTGCCTTTCATCCTTATGGGGTCGATAAAATAAAGTACCCGTAATGTACTTTGATTATTGCTGGCCTTGTGCCGAAAGTAGAAACAATTATTATCATTATATATATAAAGGGTGGGGGATTGGCAGAATCGGTAGAGCGTTGGATAAAATGCTTTGCAGCATATAATTGTGGTACTTTATGTTCTGAGTTCAAATCTCGCTGAGGTTAGCTTTGCCTTTCATCCTTATGGGATCGATAAATAAAGTACCAGTAATACACTGGAATCGACTTGTCACCCCCTCCCCCCATAAAACATTGCTAGCCTTGTGCCTATAGTAGAAACCATTATTATTATTATCACTATATATATCTTATTTGTTAATGAAATACTTATTAATTTTCAAATTTTTGTTAATTAAATTCATTGTCTTTTGACTATTTTCTAGACTGGAGATATTATGTAACCAGTTAGTTGAGAAATTCACTTCGGCAGGATTAATGCAGAAAGAATACGACCGTGTAAAATTACATATAACCATAATGAATACAGTGTTTCGCAACGATCCTTCGGGTGTGTCACGTGTTTCAGCAAATCGTGGATCGGCACGGATATCTTTTGATGCTAAACAGATATTAAAGGTAAGAATCATCTTTACTCGAATATAAGTTGATAAGAATATATGCCAACCCCATTATTTTATGTCTGAGAAATGAGCAAAAATTTAAAGCTTTTTATGTAGAATTTGAATTTGGCGAAAATCGTCAAATTATTGACCTTGAATATAAGTAGACCCACTATTCATTTCTTTCACTGTTTTGAGTTTCTTCTGTGAGAGATTGAGGACTGTGATATGGAATCAGTAAAATGATAACAAGATTTGTCAGGAATCTTGAAAGAAATGTTGGTGTCTGAAATAAGGAAAAAGGAACAAGAATTTCAAATGTGAATACCACAGGAACGATAACATGACCAAATTATGTTTGATTGCTGACCTTGCAGTTAATGTACATTATGTACTGTATATATATACTTGAATATAAGCCGACCCCACTATTTCATGTCTGAAAAATGGGCAAAAATCCAAACCTTATTTACAAAGAATTTGAAGTTGGTGAAAATCGACAAGATATTGACATTGAATATAAGCTGACCCCGCTTCTACCATTGATTTTTTGGTGACATTTTCCTCAGCTTATATATGAGATATCATCATCATCGTTTTTACTTCCACTTTTCCACACTTGTGTGGGTTGGACTGGTCCTTTTTCAGCATGGGATCACCCCATTTGCTGTGTTCTTTTGTTATCTCCTCTGTGAGCCTCAGTGATTTGAGGTCGGTTCTCGCTACCTCTGCCCAGGTCTTTCTTGGTTTATCTCTACTGCGGCTTCTTTCCCCTGGAATTTCACCCAGTGACCATCATCCATTCGAGTATATACAGTAATTACACTTAGAGAGACGATTGGAACTACCAATCATTTCTAAAGCTCACTTAAATACCATGATAGACATTAATAGTCACAGACAAATGTTTAAAAGTGACACATTAACGATTGGTTGCAGTAGTTGTAGGAACTTGATTGTTTATTAAGTAATAACACAAGTCAAGAAACTAGAGTATACTCCCTTGTATAAGTCTATATTACTTCTTGTCTTGCGTTACTTTGTGCTTTAAATAAGTATCTATTTTATAATTACACCTGTCTTTGATCTGGGTTGGCCTTGTGGTTAGGGTGTTGGACTTATGATCATAATGTCATGGGTTCGATTCCTGGACTGGGTTGTGTGTTGTGTACTTGAGCAAAAGACTTCATTTCATGTTGCTCCAGTATACTCAGCTGAAAATGAGTACCAGTCATAGCTGGGGGTTTAATCATGCAATGGACTGGTGCCCTGTCCAATGGAGAGTCTTGTACTCTCAGTCACTTAAAGGAACGGAAACCGGGGGATAAGCACCGGCCCAACGAGCCCCTGGGTTCAAGACGAGATAGATTTAAGACTTCAGACCCTTCAATGATTTTTTTTTTTTTTTTTCAGAAATTTGGAAACTTTTTCTTTGGATCATACTACATTGGAGAAATTCATCTTTCAAAAAGATATTCGTCGGGAAAAGATGGTTATTATATTCCAGCTGCTGTCATCAAGCTGCCATGATATAAAAGTAAAAAATTAGATATATAATGGCTCCTTACTGATAACCATATATTTATGATTGAAAGAACTATGTAGCTATCTTTTATACTAACCTATTAGTTAGTATTAAAAGTTAGTTGTTCTAAGATAAACCAGTTGTTTGTTACATTTGTTATCTATGTAAATCTCGTCACTAAGAATAACAGTCGCTTTCATACGTGACTTCCTGTAACTGATAAATAAATAAAAGTTTTATTCTTGATACACACTGTCTTCTTTTATTTGAGTTAATATGTTAAATGTGGTCTCCAGTGCTTAGAGAGTTTTCTTCTTCACTCACTTATTCCTGAGAGGGTCGTAGAGGCAGAGTCCTTAAACACTCCTTCCAGCAGGTTCTGTCAGAAGCAACCATCTCTCCAAGTGAGACCAGTCGAGCTCTTGGATGTTATCCAACCATCTTAGAGAGTTTGAATTGCAATTGTGAAGTTCCCAAAGGGTGAGTGAGAAAGTAAGAGTGAGGGAAAGAGTAAAAGAGTGTGAGAGAGGGAGTATGTGTGTATGTGGTAGAGGGGAATGTAGAAAAGAGAAGATAGTAAATTTAAATACAACTCAGGATATTTATGTACTTAACTAAAATGTTTGGAAACTCAACTCATTTTGTTCTCAACATTTAGAATTCATCTGGACATATATATCTATCCAGGTGGCTTGATATTAAAGAAGAACTATGGCAGTGGTTAGAGAATTGAATTCACAATTGTGAGGTTGCGAGTTTGATTCCCAGACTGGATGATGTGATATGTCTTTGAGCAAGACATTTTATTTCACATTGCTACATGTATGTGTGTGTGTGTGTGTGTGTGTATGGACCTGTAGCTCTTGAGGGAATTGTAGGGTTGCCATAGTGATATTGGGCATTTTAAACCTGGTGGAGTCCATCTCTCCAGGTCTGAATACAGCAGATTTCTTCCAGAGAAGGAAAGATAGAAAGTGAGAGAAAAGGTGAGAAAAAGATATAGAGGAAGAATTGACCTCAGTACTTGACTGGTACTTTTTATTATTGACCTCGGTGGGATTTAACTCAGAGCAATATTGATATTGAATTTAAGACACTTCCACAAGTCCAACACACTTCCCACTAGGCCACACGACTACACATGCACACACAAATTTAATACAGAAATGGCTTCTACAGGGCTAGAGCTGTTTCAGGAAAGCCCCGATGATTTCCCTCGAATGAAACAATTCTAGTCCTTTGTTGTATATGTTCTACTAATGTATTGAGTACCTTACTTACTGTGGTTACCCTAAATTAAACCCGGGACCCACACACACACACACATATATATATATATATTTTTTTTTTTAGTGTGGTCTACCCTTGGTGGTAGGGGCCGTAACTGCTATAGATCAGAAAATATGTCAATATGATCGACCCTCCGAAATGATCATAAAACAAGGATATGAATAGGTAAACTAACTCGACTTTGTTGTTATTATTTTCATTGTTAAATTAATACCTAATATATATATATATATATTGTAAGAGGGATAAGCTGTAGTGTGTGGGAGAGAAGACTGCGTTGGTATGGACATGTGATGTGCATGGTGGATGACCGCTGGGTAAAAAAGTGCCAAGAAATCCCAGTAGAAGAAAGACACAGTAGAGGAAGACCACGAACATCATGGGCGGAGGTGGTGAGAGCTAGCCTAAGATCACTGAAGCTCATGGAGGAGATGACGAAAGACTGTGATGAATGGAAAGATGCTGTGCTGAATAGGACCTGTTCCTCCCTTGCAAGCAGGGAAAAGCGGACGTAAAATAATGATGATGATATATATCGTCAATCGATCGACTTTCGTCAAATCGGACCTAGGAAACAATGTTTCCATGGGTCTTTCCAATTGTTAATACTATCTATTGGTCGCAACTCCAGGTAGAAGGAGTAATGTGAAATAGAGTGTCTTGCCCAAGGACATAACGCATTGCCCGATCCAGGAATCGAACTTACAACCTCACGATTGTGAATCCAATTCTCTAACCACTTAGCCATGCGCCTTCACTATCTATCTCTCTCTCTCGCATGTAGTGTTATCTAGTGTGTGTGTGTGTGTGTGTGTTATCTTTTTATGTGTCTACGATTTAGTAAGCAGTCAAAATTCTGCTTGCCCCAAAGCTGTCGTGTGTTTGTGTGTATGTGTTTGTGTTTGTGTGTATGTGTGTGTGTGTTATCTTTTTTTGTGTCTATACGTTTTAGTAAGCAGCCAAAATTCTGCTTGCTTCAACCGACGCAATTGATCAACTCAAGATTATATAAGGCATGCACTGCATACGTTGCATGCATGGACCCTTCACCCCTGATAGGTAGATAGATAGATAGATGAACTGGTAGATAGATAGATAGATAGATGGATAGATGGTTAGGTAGATAGAGAAAGACACATGCACTCACAGAGATAAATAGACAGATAGAGAGAGAGAGACATTTGCACTCCCCCTCGCCCCCACACATCACACTTCATACTCGCAAGCGGACAGGTAGGTCCACATTAGTATTCTCTAGTTCGCCCCTCCCCACAGAAGCACACCCACACACTCACAGACATACATATACAGACACACACAAGTACACACTCGTACAGACACACAGAGTGACATTCACATACAAGCACACATATACATACACACACACATATACACACATACACGCATACACATATACATACACAGACTCACATACATATACATACGTACACATACATGCATACACACACACACATACACACACACATACATACATATACACACACATACACATACACACACATACATGCACATATACACACACACCTGTAGAGATTAACAATAGTTTTCTATGTGGAACATTTTTGTTGTTGTTTCTATTGGTTTTGATTGGAGGAGGAGGTGGTGGTGGTGGTTGTGGTGGTGATGATGGTGGTGAGGGAGTGAGTGAGGGGTGGTGGTGGTGAGAGAGTGAGTGGTGGTGGTGGTGATGATGATGATGATGATGGTTGTGGTGGTGGTGACGATGGTGGTGGTGGTGGTGAGGGAGTGAGTGGTGGTGGTGGTGGTGGTGATGATGATGGTTGTGGTGGTGGTGACGATGGTGGTAGTGGTGGTGAGGGAGTGAGTGGTGATGATGATGATGATGGTTGTGGTGGTGGTGACGATGGTGGTGGTGGTGGTGAGGGAGTGAGTGGTGGTGGTGGTGGTGATGATGATGGTTGTGGTGGTGGTGGTGAGGGAGTGAGTGGTGATGATGGTGATGGTGGTGGTGGTGATGATGGTGATGGTGGTGGTGGTGGTGAGGGAGTGAGTGGTGGTGGTGGTGGTCGTGGGGGAGTGAGTGGTCAAAGTTGGTCTGCAATAGAAACTAATGATCGATACAACATTATCAGCTTCCTTATTTGTTGCCATTTGAAAGAAGCAACAAACAAATCAATCACTCATTCAATGTTGTCGTCTGCTTCGATGCTGACATTTTAGCTGAACAAAGCTCAATAAAGATTTTAAAATTATCTTACATTCTTCCTGCTCTTCTCTTGTTAAATCTTCTTATTCTTTCCATAACGACCTCCATAAAAGAAGAGAAGAAAATCAACTTTGCTGTCATTTTTTTTCTTCTCCGTTAACTTACTCTCCTATATAAATAATCTGTTGTTGGAATAAGCAAGTACAGAGTGCATTTGTTTTTTGTCCGCGGGGTGCAGTCGAAACATTTCTCTGACCTAGGTGTAGAGTCTGTCACTCTCTCCTCTTTTGCCCCCCCCCTTCTGTTTTCCTTTCTTTCGTTGCTTAATAGTCCTCGCCCTTTCCCTCATTGTCCCTCTCATTTATGGCATTTATAGTCCTTTCCAATACTGTTTGCTTTTTCTGTATGTTTAACTAGATATTAAATTCTTTATTATTTTTATGTAATTTTATCCTACCAATATATTTGAGTAATTTGAAATAAAAAATGTATAAGAAGAGAGAGAGGGGGGGGGGGGGAGAGAACTTACTTTGCTTTTCTATATAGATAATCTGATAAAGGAGGTACAGATTGCATTTGTTTGCCAGGTAATTTTTTTATATCATTACACCTGTCCCTAGAGTGGTTAATTGGCAGAATCGGTAGAGCCTCAGAGAATATGCTTTGTGGTATAGAGTAACCTTACGGCCCTTTACATTCTGAGTTCAAATCCCGTCAAGGTTAGCTTTGTTTTTCATCCTTACGGGGTTTGACAAAATAAAGTACCAGTAACGCACTGGGGTTGATTTAATCAACTTTCCTCTACGTCCAAATTGCTGGCCTTGTGCTTAAATTAGAATTGGTGGATTGGCAGTAACGGACAGTATCGATACCTTTAAAGATTTGATGAGAGTGTAGAATAGACTCAGGTGGTGAATTGGCAGAGGTTTCCTGTAATCTTTCCAACTCTATCTTTTCTGAGTTCGAATCCCGCCAAGGTCAACTTTGTCTTTCATACTTTTGAGGTCGATAAAAAAAGTACCAGTCAAGTACTGGGGTCGATTCTTCCTCTATATCTCTTTCTCACTTCCTCTTTATCCTTCTCTGGAAGAAATCTGCTGTGTTCAGACCTGGAGAGGAATGGGCTCTGCCAGGCTTAAAATGCCCAACAATCGCCATATTTCAATACGGCGCCCCTACGACTCTATCAGGGGTTTCGGGATCATGCCTGCATACAGAGTAGACCCCACCCTACCCATGGACATATTAAGATGTTTAGTAATATCTTCTTTTTGAATTTAATACCTGTATGTATAACTTTTCAATTCCAGTTATTGGGTCGTCAAGTATAAAATTTGTAGAAATTTGTAGAAATTTGTAGAAAAAAAAAACAAATTTCTACAAGCTAACTTTGAATTGTAAAATTGGGGGTTTGCTGTGTATTCTAATTTTTTGTGTATGAGCCCCCCCCCCCCTCTCCCCAACCTGAAGTGCCCCCCACCCCCTGGTCTAAATCCAACCATGATGTAATTAAGATGAAATTTCTTCAAACGAGAGTCGAAACCGAGTCGCCCATACAATTCAACAAAAACTTACCTGTTCATCTTTCAACTTCTGTCTTGTAATTTAATTATCTATTTCAAATCACCGTCTCACCTGAAACCTTTGGCAAGACCCTTAAGATTTTTTTTCATTCTTTCTTCAGAAATATTAGTTAATTACCCTTCCCCACCCCTCACCCACACCCACACCAAATATACACCCCACCCCCACACACCCATATGTAAATTATTTTGTTTTGTAGTATTCCATCCACAAAAATTACTCAACACATACAAACGAAGTCTACAACTTCCATTCACAAATCAATTCACAAATCAATTAATACATCTCTCTCTCTCTCTCTCTCCCTCTCTCTCTCTCTTTCTTTCTTTCTTTCTCTCTATTTATATATTTATATCTTTCCATCTCTCTCTCCTTACCTTACCACGCTCTTTACAATTGTTTCAGTTTGCTAAATAAAAAAAAAATATTAATTAATTATATTTATATTTATATTTTTTTTATATCCTCTCAGCCAATAAGTAGCTTCTGCTTGACAAATACTTTTCCACTGCCCATCAAATCGATAATGTATCCTAATGTACCCGCCCACTAAACACTCTGCCCCGCCCACTCACAACTTCTTCAATCAAACAGTAACTGCTAAACATTTCAAAAATGTAAACATAGCAGATTTTCTTTTTATCGAACTGCCCCATCCCCACCCCACCCCACACCCCACCTACACCACATCCCCAAACAACAACAGCAACAACAACAACAACAACAACAGCAGCCCCAAAAGAAAAGAAAAATAGAAGCAGTTGTTTTGTCTTGTGTGTTTAATAATTGTAAAAATCACACACCTGCTAATTAGTTTGTATTTATCAACAAACTTAGGTATAGAAATGTTCGATGGAATAAAATGTTGTTGAAGAATCGTGAGATCGATACCTATCAGTGGTACTTACAGTAGAAGGAATATACTTCGATTTTTAGTTTGATCGAATAAAGATTAAGGATTAATGGTTGATAATTAATATTACGGTGTGATAAGTTAGAGATGTTTTGTCTCCACATAGTGTGGTGTAATGTAGTGTACTATAGTGTAGTGGTGTGGTGTGATGTAGTGTACTATAGTGTAGTGGTGTGGTGTGATGTAGTGTACTATAGTGTAGTGGTGTGGTGTGATGTAGTGTACTATAGTGTAGTGGTGTGGTGTAATGTAGTGTACTATAATGTAGTGGTGTGGTGTAATGTAGTGTACTATAGTGTAGTGGTGTGGTGTGACATAGTGTACTATAGTGTAGTGGTGTGGTGTAATGTAGTGTACTATAGTGTAGTGGTGTGGTGTAATGTAGTGTACTATAATGTAGTGGTGTGGTGTAATGTAGTGTACTATAATGTAGTGGTGTGGTGTAATGTAGTGTACTATAGTGTAGTGGTGTGGTGTAATGTAGTGTACTATAGTGTAGTGGTGTGGTGTAATGTAGTGTACTATAGTGTAGTGGTGTGGTGTGATGTAGTGTACTATAGTGTAGTGGTGTGGTGTGATGTAGTGTACTATAGTGTAGTGGTGTGGTGTAATGTAGTGTACTATAGTGTAGTGGTGTGGTGTGATGTAGTGTACTATAGTGTAGTGGTGTGGTGTGATATAGTGTACTATAGTGTAGTGGTGTGGTGTAATGTAGTGTACTATAATGTAGTGGTGTGGTGTAATGTAGTGTACTATAGTGTAGTGGTGTGACATAGTGTACTATAGTGTAGTGGTGTGACATAGTGTACTATAGTGTAGTGGTGTGGTGTGATGTAGTGTACTATAGTGTAGTGGTGTGGTGTAATGTAGTGTACTATAATGTAGTGGTGTGGTGTAATGTAGTGTACTATAGTGTAGTGGTGTGACATAGTGTACTATAGTGTAGTGGTGTGGTGTAATGTACTATAGTGTAGTGGTGTGGTGTGATATAGTGTAGTGGTGTGGTGTAATGTAGTGTACTATAGTGTAGTGGTGTGACATAGTGTACTATAGTGTAGTGGTGTGACATAGTGTACTATAGTGTAGTGGTGTGACATAGTGTACTATAGTGTAGTGGTGTGGTGTGATATAGTGTAGTGGTGTAGTGTAGTGGTGTGGTGAGGTATAGTGATGCTATGTAGTGGTCTTCTCCGAGTTTAAATCCCGCTGAGGTTAACTTTGCCTTTCATTCATTCAAGGTCGATAAAAAAGTACCAGTCTAATACTGGGGTCAATGTTTCCTATATATCTCTTTCTCACTTCCATTCTCTCTCTAACCTTCTCTGGAAGAGATGCCCTGTAATCAGACCTGGAGAGGAGATGGGTTCCGCCAAATGTCAATATGGTTCCGACATAGGAATTATGGGACCATACCATGCCATGCATATTACAGATCTTGCTAGACTACCACCCTTACATCATCATCATCATTGCAGCCACAGTCGAACATTCCCCACAAAGTCTCTCCACCACAATTCACGATTTACCATTGCTCTTGACAACTGCTCCCTACTGAGGTTTATATCGCCTGGGAGTTGTTCCATGAAGGTTCGAACAGGTCTTCCTCTACTGCGTCTCCCGTGAGTTGGTTCCCACACTAACAGCTTCCTACTTACTTCTCTAGTAATGTGCTTCAAGTCGTAAACATCTTTGAGCAATTGTAGTTATCTTGGACAAGTTTCCGTATAAACTTTCATTTGTAATATATTGTTTCTACTTTTAGCACAAGGCCAGCAATTATTCCAGTGTATTACTGGTACTCTATTTTATCGACCCCGTAAGGATGAAGGGCAAATTTAACCTCGGTGGGATTTGAACTCAGGCCATAAAAGGCCGTAACTCTTTGCTGCAAAGCATGGCGTCCGACCCTCTACCGATACTGCCAATCCACCGCCAATCCACATTGACGCCAATTTATGTTTTGTACAGCCCTAAACACTTTAGTATTAATATAAGCACCACTTACCTTCTTCTCAAGTGTTTGTGTCCGGGTTCATTTACCTGGTCTAAACAACAACACTGACTCAACGTCGCCTAATATATTATGAAGAATAAGTAAAGTGATATATAAGTCTCGACCAGGAAACGAACCTACTTCACAGTCTTTACTGACTTGTTACAGTCTCAGGTCAAACGACTGTTTAAAGTTACCTCCCTTCCACACGCTGGAAGGAAGTCAAAACTTGCAAATTGATAATTTTATTTGATGATTTTTAATTGCTTCTATATTCCACCACCACCACCATCACCACCAGGTCGTTTTTCTCAAGAGTGTGTGTGTTTGTGTGTGTGTGTGTGTGTGTGATATGTATGTGTAGGCGTGTGCCTACGTTCGTGGATATATGAGGGTATTGTGTGTGTACTGAGTGTGTGTGCCTACGTCCGTGGGTATGTATGTGTGTGTGTATTGTGTGTTCGCGTACGTCAATGTATGTGGGTTGATGTGTATGTATACCAACGTTCGTTGATATATGTATGTGTATTTTACGTGTGTGTGTGTCTAGATCCGTGGATGTGTGTGTGTACGAGCTCTGTTAGCAGGTAAATGGCATGGAATGGAAAGAATTCTATATTTTATACAGACCAAGGCACAATACCGGAGAATTTGGCAGGGTCCCTACTTGCGTTAAATTGTTCAAAGGAATATATTCAAACAGTTTCTAATGAAATAATTTTACTACAGAAGCGATATATAAAACAGAACTCTTTCTCCTGCATCATGTAAATATTAAAGCTATTACAAGGGTGGTGAATTAGCAGAATTGTTAGAGCGTCCGCTAAAATGTTATTGTGGTATTTGTTCCGCCTCTTTAAACTGTGTCAAAATTCTAGAGACATTATACAGGGTTTACGAAAGTCTCTGATGTTATTTCAGAGGTCTCTGGCCATCACATACTCACTCAAATGAAACGGCATCTCGATGTTCAGAGAGCACACATAATTATTAAATAGCGAGTGCAGTGGCTGTGTTTTGGTAAAGATACGTTATATATATATATATATATATATATATATATATATATATATATATATATATATATATGATAACAAGATATCGTTTAAGGTAATCCAACCGACCATGTTATTTTTCATTCTTTTAATATATATATATATATATATATATATATATATATATATTTCTATATACTCACATCTTCCCAAGACATGGCGAACAGAATCTCTATGAGACGTTCAACAACACGGACGAGCGGACGAGAACATTGACTTCAGTGTTGAACACCCCAACGACGACGGGTCACTTGCCCTCCTCGACTTCCGAATCAACATCACGGAACAGGGAGGGATCCACTGCAACTTCTACCGAAAGGCAGCCTGCAGGGACCTGTTCGTCCACTACAAGTCCGCCCTCCCTAACAGTGCCAAAAGAGGATACATCACGAACGAGATCGCGCGAATCAAAAACGGGATCTTGTTACCCGGAGATTTACCCATCTGCATTGTCGAGGCTTCCAAACGACTTAAAGAAATTTACCTTATTATTCCACAATGCTTCAAGCAAACTTCAATACTCTCTTAATATATATATATATAGCGGTGAACTGGCCGAGTCCTTACGTTAAAACGACGTATAGAATGCTCTGCGATATTCGCTTCAGCTCTCCGAGTTCAAAGCCCCTCGAGGTCAAATTGACTTTTCCTCCTTTCGAGGTCGATATAGTCCAATCCAGTCTGGATAGTCGATTTTTCCTCTATTCTTGCTCGCTACTCTCTCTCGAAGATATCATCCCTAATATAGTTGACTAACAATGACAATAATAACAACAAGAACAGAAACATTGTAATAAGAAATACAAAGATCCCACTTTCGGGAGACATTGTCGTAGACTGATGCGTGTTCTATAAAACATGAATTGATTATTAATGAAATAACTATTAATATTGTCATCTTAAAAAGGTAGGGAGCCAATGTATTTCCCTGGAGCCCGTGGGAGCCCCTGCATGGACACACTGGAAGAGGAAGACCGAGGTTAACATATGTTGATGCCCTAAGGACAGACACTGGTCTCTTGGAGACGCAGGACATGGCAGCGATAATGAGGGACAGAGACCGCTGGAGAGAACTCGTCCATGGATCACGGGAATTTTACCCGCCCTAGATAGAGATCGTCATCTTTAAAGGCGCCTGGCTGAGTGGTTAGACAATTGGATTGGTAATTGTGAGGTTGTGAGTTCAATTCTCTGACCGGGCGATGTAATATGCCCTTGAGTAAGACACTTATTCCATGTTGCTCTTTCTGCTAGTTGCGACTGGTAGATAGTTATCATCAATGGAAAGGCAAACGGAAACATTGTTTCCTTGGTCCAATTTGACAAGTTCCACCCACTTTTTTCATATCGTTTTATCATCGTCACCTTAACCTCCAATGAAATAGCCTGCCAAAAGTAGAAACAATTATTTTGTTTTTAACTGATTTCGTACATTATATATATACACTACATTATTCTATGTTGTACATTTTAGCATTTATTTAAATGTAATTTTATGTTTTTTGAGTGCCTTTACTAGGTTAATATTTTTGTTAGACCGACGTTAAGTTGAGTCAATCAACTTAACACGTGGTTTATTTTTGCTACATAATTTTAATAAAAAAACAACCTATCTTAGAAAATGACCTAACTCGAAACGACATAATCCGAGGTATACGAAATAACGAATTGTTTTTCTAATCAGTAACTTTTTCCAATGTGAAATACATTGTTTGGGGTGGTGTATGGGTAGAATGGGGGAGTTTATATAATATTCTTTATTTTTTTTCCGTCTGCAATTAAAAACAATTGGGGGTGTACCATGTTCTTGTTTTTTGTCTGGAACTAAAACCAATAAATTTAAGAAGTCACACAGTTATCTTATATATAATGTATATATGTGATTTTATGTGTACATACATATACACATATACATACAATCTCTTTCTTCCCACCTCTCTCCTTGCTTATGTATGTATGTATGTATGTGTGTGTATATATATATATAATGTGTGTGTACGTATACATAAATCTCGCTCTCTCTTCCTGTTTGTGTGTTATATGTGTACACGCTTGGCAGTATTGGTAGAGGGTCGGACACCATGCTTTGCAGCATAGAGTTACGCCCCTTTACGGTCTGAGTTCAAATCCCGCCGAGGTTAACTTTGCCTTTCATCCTTATGGAGTCGATAAAATAAAGTACCAGTAATACACTAGGGTAATTGCCGGCCTTGTGCCAAAAGTAGAAACAATTATTATATGAGGGATCCACCAAACCTGACCTACCCTTAGCCTCTCCTCCAAGATCTAAATCTGGTCTTATATATGTGTGTACGTGATGTCTCTCTATCCCCCCTCTCTCTTACATTGTACAGTAAAATTTGCAACTTAATCCATAAAATGAAGGTGTATGTTATGACGTACATGTTCGTACGTCTAAGACATTATAAAAAAATGCCATTTCCACTTCAATATATCTAATGCACATATGTTGTTATTGGTCATCTTAATAAATTAGTCATCTTTCGTACAAGAATAGTGAAACTTAAGTGAATATCTTTCTATCATGACACAGACAACCACGCATTCAATGTACTTAATTTTTGTGTAGTAGTGACATACATAAATTTAATTAAATCTAGATCCATTCAAGCCACAGCTTCCATATTACCTATTGTATCATATGTTCAGGCAGTGAATTGTCAGAGTCGTCAGAACGTTCGATAGAATACTTTGTGGTATTTGTTCTGCCTCTCTGATCTCTGAGTTCAAATCCCTCCGAGGTCAACTTTGCCTTTCATCCATTTGAAGTCGATAAAAAAAGTACCAGTCGAGTACTGGGGTCGATTCTTCTTCTATATCTCATATTTCCGCCGTCCATTCGCTCACTTTTTTTTATCCTTCTCTGGAAGAAATCTGCTGTGTTCAGATCTGTATAAAAACGTTTTGAATAGTTTTTCAGTCCTAAGTCTAAAATCTGTCATCAGGCTGCTACTTATAACTGTTTCCATGACGTGAAGCGACTGAGAGTAGAAGACTGCCCCCTGGACAGGACGCCAGTCCATCGCGGTATTAAAGTCTCTGTCTCCAGCCTGGCGACTCATCAGGCCGGTACTTATACCACTTCCGGAGCGTGAAGCGACAGAAAATACAAGTCTTTCCCACTGGACAGGAGGCCATTCCATCGCAGAGTTAAACCCCTAGCTCTTGCTGCTGGTACTCATTTTCAGCTGAGTATACTCGAGCAACGTGAAATGAAGTGTTTTGCTTAAGAAGATAACACAACGCACAAAACATTCCAGGAATCGAACCTACGATATTATAATCGTAAGTCGAACACCCTTACCATAAGGCCACGGCTAGTGATTAATTTAATTGTTTCTACTTTTGGCACAAGGCCAGCAATTGCCCAGTACATTACTGGTACTTTATTTTATCGACCTCGTAAGGATGAAAGGAAAAGTTAACCTCGACGGGATTTGAACTCAGACCATAAAGGGCAAAGCATTGCGTCTGAGACTCTACCGATACTGCCATAATTTAATAAGGAATAAGTATAATCGTACGCCGGCGGTGATAACACGTTCGAACGTCTGCTATTAAGAGAAGAAGAAAGATATAAATGTAATATGTCTTTACTGTATTATGTGTAATAGTAGAGATTCTTGGGATTTCCCGACAGAAAAATCTCTCATGTAATCAGCTGGTTTTAAACAATATAGACAATAATGCAGAACAATGTTTGTTGCCTTGAAGAAAAATAGATATTAGACATGATTTAATATTCAACAATCAGTTGCCGATATGTATCCAGCTGCATTTCATTAAATAGATCACGGATTGGGGAATGGCTTAATCTAAGAAGTTAAGAAGAAAAACAACGCTATTAATTGTCTAAACAATATGAAGGATTTTACCTTTCAAAAACATAAATAATTGTTTCTACTTTTGGCACAAGGCCAGCAATTACTCCAGTGGGTGACTGGTACTTTATTTTATCGACCCCGTAAGGATGAAAGGCAAAGTTAACCTTGGCGGGATTTGAACTCAGATCATAAAGGGACGTAACTCTATGTGGAAAAGCACGGCGTCCGAACCTCTACCGATACTGCCAATCCACCGCCCCAAAACATAAATAATGGTACCTGATTTTGGCAAAAGGCCAACAATTTTAGGAGAGGGAATTTAGTATTATTTTCTAACTAGTCAATCCCACCATTAAAATTGACGATTCACATATATATTAGTTTGGATTTAGACACAAGACTGTCAATTATTTGGGGGAGGGGAAAAGTCGATTAAATCAACCCAAGTGCGTTACTGCCACTTCATTTTATCGACCCTGTGAGGATGAAAAGCAAAGCTAACCTGGGCAGGATTTGAACTCTGAACGTAAAGGTCCGTAATTCTATACTTCGAAGCATGCTGTCCGACGTTCGACCGGTTCTGCCAAAATACCGTCCTTGGATTTTTTAATGGTTTCTGATTTAGGCATAAGGCCAACAATTTTAGGGGAGGGTAAATCGACCCCAGTGCGCTACTGGTGCTAGCAGTCACTAGGTGACCATTGTTGTGGTGAGGTCAAGCGAGAACGAAGAGAGCCGTTGCTGTTTGGTTTACCTTTTATAACCGAGAGTGACATCTTGTAACCTTTGTTAAATTTGGATTGGAAATGACGAATATCAAATATGTTACAAAAATACGCTATATTTCCTTACAATAACAAAGCTTACTTGACCCCAGAGCATGATTTCGCTATATATATATATATATATATATATATAGGAAAAACAGGTGAAAGTGAAAGTTGAGAGAGACAAAGATGAAAACAAAACAAAGGTAGAAGGGTTACCGTAGTAGAGATTTAATCCCAATATTTCGGGCTCACGCCCATCAACGGGGGAAAAGTTCCAAAAGGGGGGAAAACAGGCCAAGCGGAGAAAGTGGTGATGTCGTTAAGGACATCACCACTCGGGCTCACCCCCGTTGATGGGCGTGAGCCCGAAATATTGGGATTAAATCTCTACTACGGTAACCCTTCTACCTTTGTTTTGTTTTCATCTTTGTCTCTCTCAACTTTCACTTTCACCTGTTTTTCCTATCTATATTTCACTTCCTACCTCGAGATTTCCCTTTGCATTGTTATATATATATATATATATATATATATATATATATATATATATATATATATATAAACTTACTGTATACCTTTAGATATACGAAATTCATATGCATGTATGTATATATACAGCTATGCCGGAGCTAAATTTTAATATATATATATATATACCGCATCATGGGTGGATGTTTTTCTTCGTTTGGTGAATATTTATAAAAAGAAATTCCAATGTTAGATGATAACAAGGCTCATTTAAAGTTAATGTGTTTATGTGCAACAGGTTAAACCAAATGAACAATTTTCTGAACAGAGGGAAACTTTCTTTTTAATAGTTTAGGAGACAAAAGAGTTTAGGATGAAGCAAATATTTTCTTTAAATTACTGCAGTGAAGATTGTCTTTGGACAAGCTGTTGTAGAGGGAATAAGTGTTGTTTGTTTAATAAGTTACAAGAAAGCAAGCGAAACATAGACTCGTATGTATGTTATTTTAATAAATATTTGCTCTACGGTTCTTATATATTTGATGTATATTTATCCTTATCGAGCCCTCTTTGGATTTTAGTCTAATTTATTATTATTATTACTCTCTCTCTCTCTCTCTCTCTATATATATATATATATATAGAGAGAGAGAGAGAGAGAACATCCCTCTTGATTACAGTGGGAAAACATTTTTTTTTTTCAATCTTTTATTTTTTTCGTGAGCTATCAACTAATCTAACCTCCAAGACGCTCGCAATCGACCCCCCCCCCCCCGAAATGTAAAAAAAAAAAAATGATCATTCGTTTTTTTTTTATTATTTTGAACTGTCCGAGTTCAAATCCCGCCAAGGTTAGCTTTGCCTTTCATCCTTACGGGGGTCAATAAAATAAAGAACCAGTAATGCACTGGGTCGATTTAATTGACTTTCCTCTCTGCTAAAACTGTTGGCCTTGTGTACAAACCAGAAATCATTAAGGCCAGCAATTATCCCAGTGTATTACTGGTACTTTATTTTATCGACCCCGTAAGGATGAAAGGCAAAGTTAACCTCAAATCCCGCCGAGGTTAACTTTGCCTTTCATCCTTACGGGGTCGATAAAATAAAATACCAGTAATACACTGGGATAATTGCTGGCCTTGTGCCAAACGTAGAAACCATTATTATGAAGGCAGGTAATGTTAAAAATAACAACACAGATTTAACACAGAAGTTTATTTATTTTCACTACCAATTGTTAAGACAATTTAAACCCTAACCTTGCGGAAAGGGGGTGGGGGTCTATTTTACCGGGTCCGGTAAAATAAGCTTAAAAAGCATGTTTGTTTATTTTATCGCGACCGACAAAATAGCCTATTCGAATGGCCTAGTGGTTAGGGTATTGGGCTGACGATCACAAGGTCGTGAGTTCGATTCCTGGACTGGGCGACGCGTTGTGCACTTTTCCCCCCACACAAAATATATGATTTTGTGACTCTGTTAAAAATATTTATTATGATAAACAATATAAAAAACCTGTCGGCTATTAATCGAATCTCCACATTATAACTGATCAGGATAAAAATAAGATGTTCAGTGTTTTCATTTTATATTGATTTAACCTCAGAGAGTAAGTAGAGAGATGTTTACGAAAACCAAGTTGGGATAGGTGAAAACAATTCAAACCATGAATAATTTCTATATTTTTTTAAGAGGAGTATATACAATATTTTCTAAATTTGGAAGACACGATCAGACCTTTTAAAGATAAACGAAAATAACTTTAGTTAGTTTGAGACAAATATGCAATATTCCAGTTGATAACGAGAGTGTAATAAAACGAGAAGCAAAAAATAAATAAAACAGTGAGATATATAATTTTTTAAGAACGTCAGAAGCAGGTTTTTTGTTGAAGAGAAAGTTCAGGGTGGTTTTAAAAAAATTTATATCATTTGAGATGTAAATATCTTAGGAACTACCAAGTCTAGGATGATGAGACTGAACAGGCTTAATGTTGAGTAATATAAGATTATGTTACTCAACAGGCGGGGAATTGGCAGATTCGTTTGAACGTTGTATAAAATGTTTTGTAGTATTCGTTTCGGCTCTCTGTTATTTGAGTTCAAATCCCACCGAGGTCAACTTTGCCTTTCATCCATTCGAGGTCGATAAAAAGTACCAGTCTAATACTGGGGTTGATTCTTCTTCTATATGTCTTTCTCACTTCCATTCTTTCTCTGCAAGAAATCTACTGAATTCAAACCTGGGGAAGATTGGGCCTCACCAGGTTTTAAAAATGCCCTAGAAAGGTCGTGTGTTAATACGGCTTTCATCCCGCGGACGTCCCATCAGCCCAACACAAACGGGATGGCATCCAGTGCGATAAAGTCCCAGAACAGTCTTATGCACTTGGGTTGTGAGCCCCAGACTGGCATGTTTCAGGTCTGCCTTTTAGTCCTACATCAGTGAAGTTCGCAAACTGGCAAAACGTCGGGTTATTTTCGATAGGTGTTTTTTGTCAAAGCAGTAGAAATATTTAGCAGCCTAGGATTTTTAATCGCTTCTCCACTTACTTTGATCAGGAACTGACCCTCCCCACCCCGTAAGAACGAGACCTATGAGATTGACTGGTTCTTTCAGCACATGTTCCTCTCCATCTTTCCGAGTAACATATTTGCCATTTTGTCCGCCGGGTTCTTGGAACATTTTTGCACGATATATTGTGATCTCTTTTGTTTTGTAAAACAAGTTTAATTTTCATAACTTAGACGAAGCAAAAATCCTATTTTTGATCAATCTTAGTAAACATGGTAAGTATTGTTATCGTTTCTCCTTGGTTAACTCTATTCCTTTCCTTATTGAATACCTTTTCGAAACAACCCAATATATATATGTAATAACTTCAGGCCAATGATTTTTCACACCATTTAACATAGGTGCCATTGAAATAATTAAACACTTAATTGGTTTTACCTGCTTTAAGTTGAACAGAACGAAATAAATCTTCCCACGAAGATCGATAGATATCATACTACGTTACTGATTATTATAGTTTAATTTGCTCCAGGTAAGAATGAAAATTTCTTTTTACGCACGTTTACGGGCAAAAGATAAATATTCTTTGATTAGTTCTGTGAAACAATTTAACTTTAACTTAACTACAGTTATACACATATCTTTCACACGAAAGTATCTTTACAATGTATTGAGGTAAAATTGTTCATTAAATTTGATTACTGATGCGGTTTATGATGTCTCTATTTAATACTAAAACTAATACCCAGAGGTGTTATGTAAGTGCTTGAGAATAACCGTACGAGTCAAGACGCGTACTTAAAAGTATTTCCCCATAAGGTGGGGGAGGAATGGGTGGATGGTAGGGAAGGGTTTTGATTATAAGGAATATTTTGGGAGGGCCATGTTGTTATAATACTGTCAGAAATATATAGTAAAACAACTCACTGTTTGGTTTGGGTTGCTTTTTGCTTCAGTATATTTTATATTTCTATAATTAATTCAGCTGGCAATCAATGTTTATCATTGATTGACCAACAGTTACAATATAGATATAAATATACTTTCTCAGAGTTCTTTCATCACACATCTGTGACATCATCAGATGTCACAGGTGAATATTATCACTTGCCAGAAACTAAGAACGTTACAGTCAGAACAATCTGATATTTCAATTGTTTTGTTTTGTTTTGTTTTGTTTTAAAGGAAATATTTGGATTTTTTGGGGGGAAAGCTGCGGTACCATATCTATGGATATAGTACCATATACGGTACCATATCTATGGATATGGTACCATATCTATAGATATGGTACCATATACGGTACCATATCTATGGATATGGTACCATATACGGTACCATATCTATGGATATGGTACCATATCTATAGATATAGTACCATATACGGTACCATATCTATGGATATGGTACCATATGCGGTACCATATCTATGGATATGGTACCATATGCGGTACCATATCTATGGATATGGTACCCCAGCTTAAGTAAACATGAATAAGTTCTAACGTAAGAAAACTCTAAACTCCACATAGAAACCCCCAGTCGTTCTAAATGATGCTGGGTAACCCTACCGGATATTATTCGGAACTATGGATTTGAGGTTTCTTTATTAATAGTACCAGATCCATTCCACAAACCTACCTTATCAACTTAGATGTATTGAATATAATGGTTTCTGCAAAGCATGTTGTCCGACACTCTACCGATGCTGTCAATCTGTTGCCTCTTTAATGGTTTCTCATTTAGACATAAGGCCAGCAATTCTTTTGGATGAGGATGGGAAAGTCGTTACTGGTACTTTATTCTATCGACCCCGTAAGGATAAAAGGCAAAGCTAATCTCAGCGGGATTTGAACTCAGGCCGCAAAGTACATTGTCCGACGCTCTGCCAATCCACTGCCTTCATAATAATTATAATAATACATCTAAACAGAAATTGGAAGCTGGTGTAAAAGTGATAAGGAAACGTTTATGGAATAAGAAAACAAGTTCACAATTACATAAGTGGCCCAATACACTGAAGTGACAAACAGAAACTGTTTTCTTCTACGTTTATCGATTAACAGAGAGTAATAGAAAAATTTAGAATACAGAAACTTAATCATTGCTCCAGAGAATTGTTCTGTTTTGTTATTGAAAAGTTTTAAAATGTAATTTAAGCAATATGTTGCAATGGCGTCACACCATTCTCAGGCGATAGTTACTCACGAAAATAAAATAAAATAAAATATATATTAAATAAAAATTTTTAAAATATGCAAATCTCTAGGAGGGCCAACCGAAATCTTGTTTTTTTGAAAAAAATTTCTTGTAAACATCTAATTGCAAGAGTGTAACTATAATATAGAGTTAATGCTATAACTTTTTAAATAATTCTAAAAAAATATATTTGTAGGCTTGTTGGGCGTTCTTTAGTTTTAAGCAGACATTGTGTGTCACGTGTCACTGAATTTCGGCAATATCCGGCAGTCGTCGTACATAATCGGGCAATGAAATTAATAATGATTTCTTATATAGGCACAAGGCCAGTAATTTGGGGGAGGGGGAAGTCGATTAAATCGACCCCAGTATGTCACTGGTACTTTATTTCATCGACCTCGTGAGGATGAAAGGCAAAGTTAACCTCGGCGGGATTTGAACTCAGAACGCAAAGGGCCATAACTTTATGGTGATTGTAATGATGACGTCAACAATGAAATGGCGACCATGCCGAGCAATAACAATGACAGCATCGACACAACGATGACGATGATGATGATAATGATGCTGGACGGGCACTAAGATAATAATGATAATAGTGATGACAAACCATTCTTGTTGAAACATAAAGAGATAGATAGATAGATAGATAGAGAGAGAGAGAGAGAGATATTAAATTATAGAGTGTTACCTGAGTTTTCAACCTAATCAAATGTTATGAATAACCAATATAACTAATTAGTGACAGTTAATGTTCTACTATAGAATTCTATAAAGTGTTTGATGTTAACATTTTTACATTTGCCAATTATTTGATATTATAATCAACGTTAGTCTATGAAAATGTTTCATTAGATTCTTATAATTATAGCATGAAAAGTTCTGCGACTATTGTTATCCCCTTCTAAATGTTCAATAACTTTGCTATGCAAAATATGCCAGAAGCATTATTTCGACATAAAATACGACAAATGTATGGATGTCTAAAGTTATATACTTGACAATATCTCTTCTAAATGTATGGATGTCTAAAGTTATATACTGGACAATATCTCTTCTAAATGTATGGATGTCTAAAGTTATATACTGGACAATATCTCTTCTAAATGTATGGATGTCTAAAGTTATATACTGGACAATATCTCTTCTAAATGTATGGATGTCTAAAGTTATATACTGGACAATATCTCTTCTAAATGTATGGATGTCTAAAGTTATATACTGGACAATATCTCTTCTAAATGTATGGATGTCTAAAGTTATATACTGGACAATATCTCTTCTAAATGTATGGATGTCTAAAGTTATATACTGGACAATATCTCTTCTAAATGTATGGATGTCTAAAGTTATACTTGACAATATCTCTTCTAAATGTATGGATGTCTAAAGTTATACTTGACAATATCTCTTCTAAATGTATGGATGTCTAAAGTTATACTTGACAATATCTCTTCTAAATGTATGGATGTCTAAAGTTATACTTGACAATATCTCTTCTAAATGTATGGATGTCTAAAGTTATATACTGGACAATATCTCTTCTAAATGTATGGATGTCTAAAGTTATATACTGGACAATATCTCTTCTAAATGTATGGATGTCTAAAGTTATATACTGGACAATATCTCTTCTAAATGTATGGATGTCTAAAGTTATACTTGACAATATCTCTTCTAAATGTATGGATGTCTAAAGTTATACTTGACAATATCTCTTCTAAATGTATGGATGTCTAAAGTTATACTTGACAATATCTCTTCTAAATGTATGGATGTCTAAAGTTATATACTGGACAATATCTCTTCTAAATGTATGGATGTCTAAAGTTATATACTGGACAATATCTCTTCTAAATGTATGGATGTCTAAAGTTATATACTGGACAATATCTCTTCTAAATGTATGGATGTCTAAAGTTATATACTGGACAATATCTCTTCTAAATGTATGGATGTCTAAAGTTATGTACTTGACAATATCTCTTGTAAATGTATGGATGTCTAAAGTTATATACTGGACAATATCTCTTCTAAATGTATGGATGTCTAAAGTTATATACTGGACAATATCTCTTCTAAATGTATGGATGTCTAAAGTTATATACTTGACAAAATCTCTTCTAAATGTATGGATGTCTAAAGTTATATACTTGACAAAATCTCTTCTAAATGTATGGATGTCTAGTTGTTGATTGTTTATTTATTTATTTTATTTATTATTTATTTATTAATTAACGATGTAAAATTGATTTTCTGTTTTTCATTTTCTTTTCCTTTGCCACCTATACTGCCACCACCACTTCACCACCACTACTGCCACCACCACTTCACCACCACTACCTCACCACCACTTCACCACCACTACCATCATCATTATCGCACTGCCATTACCACCTCCACCACCTTCACCACCTCACCACCACTACCACCACCACTACCATCATCACCACTTCACCACCGCCACCTCTCCACCACTTCACCACCGCCACCTCACCACCACTTCACCACCGCCACCTAACCACCACTACCATCATCACCACTTCACCACCGCCACCTCACCATCACTTCACCACCGCCACCTCACCACCACTTCACCACTACTACCATCATTATCTCACTACCATCACCACTTTCACCACCACCTTCACCACCACTTTCACCACTTCCACAATCTTCACCACTAGCATCATCACCATCTCTCCACCACCACTATCATCGCCATCTCACTGCCATCACCACCTCACCGCCACCTCATCATCACCACTACCATCATCACCATCACCACAATCTAGACCACCACCAACATCGCCACTACTACCTCACCACCACCACCGCCATCACCACAATCACCACCATCACCACCACTTCACCACCGCCACCACCACCTCACCGCTACCATCACCACCACTTCACCACGACGACCACCACCACCTCATCACCACCACTACTAAAACCATCACCACCTCACCACAACCGCCATCACCCCACCAGCGCCACCACCTCACCACAACCACCACCACCACCACCACCACCCCACCTCACCATTATCACCACCTCACCACCATTTAATTAGTTTGTTTATCCATCAATTTATCAAGATGTATTTATTAAAATATACGTACATCCCTAATGCACTTACTTGCCAACATCATAAATAACCACCATTGAATTCTTGTAGATAGTCAAAGAAAATCCTTGGTCATGATTGAAGGTATGTAAAGCGCTAGAACGCCGATGGAGATAACGTGTTTAATTTTGACATCACATACTTCTGATGTCAACTTTACTTTTCATCTTTATGGTCACATTTAATCGTTAAAATAAGTATTTATTGTAAGTAATAATGATTTCGGATTTAGGCATGGAGATCAGTTAAATTGTTCATAGCTCATAGCGCCTATGAAAGGAAAAGTGTACTTAAGATGGAAGTCCCTATTATAAATATATGTGCCACATATATTAGATATGAAATATTATTAGTATAAATACATATTCTTTATTTTTAGTTTACGAGTTGAATATTTTTGTCTTTTAGATATAACAAAGATATATTATTTCGTTTCTGAATTTGCTTAGCAAGATTCTTTATCTGAAATCGTGTGTTGAAACCGATATTGTTATACTTTGGGAGGGTCATGTTGCTAATAAGAAACACACGCACCAGTTGCTTTCACTTCAATTTATTATAATAAATTTATAAATTTCTGGTTGGTTGGTTGGTTCCACAACCAGATAGTTGTTTATATATTGTCATAGTTCTTTCGTCACACATTCTCAAAATGGCGTAGGACAGAACAAAGGAGAGGCACAGAAACAAAGAAAGGAACCCCCAGTCACTGAAGAGGTCACAGAGTGTGTGACGAAAGAACTATGACAATATATAAACAACTATCTGGTTGTGGAATCAACCAACCAACCAGCCAACCAGAAATTTATAAATTTATTATAATAAATTGAAGTGAAAGCAACTGGTGCGTGTGTTTCTTATTGGCAACATGACCCTCCCAAAGTATAACAAAGATATATTATTTATATCTAACAGAGGTGATATGTATGTATCTATGTATGTATGTAGTTGATGGACGAGAGAAAAAGTACTCAATACTGAAGTAGAATTTAAATATTCATTTTTGTTTTGTCTGATGATCCTGAGAGTGCGCAGGTGAAACTCCAGAGTTTATATATATATATATATATATATATATATATATATATATATATCCAGGTTTCGGTGGAGTTAAGCGACCGAAAGTAAGAGACTCATCCTCCTGGACAGGACGCCAGTTTATCCCAGGATTAAACCCCAGCTATTGCTGCTGGTATTCATTTTCATCTGAGTATAGTGGAAATGAAGTGTTTTGTTCAAGGACACAACACACAACCTAGCCCAGGAATCGAACCTATGATATTATGATCGTAAGTCCAACACCTTAACCCCTGGAGCGACATGAAATAAAGGGTTTTGTTCAAGAACATAACACACATACCAATAATTCATAATTCAATCCTGTTTAAAAGGGTTAAAACAATATTTTCATTATATAAAATCATATGAATATTTCCTATAAATCTTTCAGTATTAAATACATTTCTTTCTTAGCTTCGTTTGCCGAGTTAATACACAATAGATATTTAGTTAACTTTCCGGCGATGTTGCTGGTTCGAGATAAAAACAAAATAAGCCAAGCAGAACACATTTATATCCGTCGTATCATCCCTCCACATCTACCGCTAATAGTAATTATTGAAAGTAGAAGCCTGGAATTAAACGTTAATTAAAACAAGTTTCTTTGATAGCTTTGTTAATAGCCATGTTTAATCGTGCTTCTAATTATAGGCAAGAGAATATTGTGAACTCGAAAGTTGTAGGATAAGAAACGAAATTGTTTCAGTAATCACATATTCTTAAAGGTTTTCTTTTTGTTGCTGTTGTTGTTGCTGTTGGCGGTGGTGTTGGTGGTAGTGGTGGTGGTGGTGTCTGTGCGTGTGTGTGTGTGTGTGTGGGGGGGGGGTTATTTCTTCTAGAAATTACCTGGGGAATCGTAAAGAAGAAGACAATCATAAAGATAATGGAAACATAAAGAAAGAAAAAGAAGGCGAAGAAAATTAAAAAGAAGTAGAAGATAAAGAAGAGGAAAAAGAAAACGAAGAAGAAAATCTACGAGACATGGAGAAGAAGAAAAAGAAGTAAAATAGAGGAAGAGATGTAGAAGATAAAGAAGAAAAAATAAACAACGATCAAGAAAATGAAAAAGAAATGTGTGTTACGTAAACAAGTTATTATAACATCTTAATTAGAGAGGTACAATTGACGTGGAGTGCTTAAGATGGCTTACACACTACTTTGTCGTGAGCAGTGATAAAATATAACACTGACAATCAACTAACGTTGATATTAAGACAACTACACATACACACACATACATAAATATACACACATATACATAAATACACACACACATACATAAATATACACACACACATAAATATACATTATATATATATATATATATATATATATACATACACACACATATACATAAATACACACAGACACACAGACACATAAATATACATATATATATATATATATACACACATACACACACACATAAATATACATATATATATATATACACACACTCACACAGACACACACACAGACACACACACACATAAATATACATATATATATATACACACATACACACACATAAATATACATATATATATATATATACACAGACACACACACACATAAATATACATATATATATAAGTGAAGGGTAAATCTATACAACCGGAAATATTTTGACAATATTTCGGATATCGAGTGCTTCTGTCTATTAAAATGTTATTTCATTCCGTCAGAATAAGGTTAATAAACAAAGCAATAGAGATTACCCTTATCTTTTTACAAGTTAAATAAGACAGGAAATATTTTGTGATTTATCTAAAACACATCGTAGTTCTAACAATGAGATAAATAACGTATAACACAACACTTGTTATTTCCTCTTGAAAATATTTATCTTGTATTCAATTCTACTCCAGAAAAATATAGATATCATTCTCCGAATTGAGAGATCACAGCTCTGATACTATGGACATGTGGTTAGAATGTCTCAAGAAAGAATCGCTGGTCAGATTTGTAGCTCGGAGATCAGAGAGTCACTCCAGGTAGAGCCACTACTTCGCTACTTCTCCGAATTGAGAGATCATAGCTCTGATACTATGGACATGTGGTTAGAATGTCTCAAGAAAGAATCGCTGGTCAGATTTGTAGCTCGGAGATCAGAGAGTCACTCCAGGTAGAGCCACTACTTCGCTACTTCTCCGAATTGAGAGATCATAGCTCTGATACTATGGACATGTGGTTAGAATGTCTCAAGAAAGAATCGCTGGTCAGATTTGTAGCTCGGAGATCAGAGAGTCACTCCAGGTAGAGCCACTACTTCGCTACTTCTCCGAATTGAGAGATCATAGCTCTGATACTATGGACATGTGGTTAGAATGTCTCAAGAAAGAATCGCTGGTCAGATTTGTAGCTCGGAGATCAGAGAGTCACTCCAGGTAGAGCCACTACTTCGCTACTTCTCCGAATTGAGAGATCATAGCTCTGATACTATGGACATGTGGTTAGAATGTCTCAAGAAAGAATCGCTGGTCAGATTTGTAGCTCGGAGATCAGAGAGTCACTCCAGGTAGAGCCACTACTTCGCTACTTCTCCGAATTGAGAGATCATAGCTCTGATACTATGGACATGTGGTTAGAATGTCTCAAGAAAGAATCGCTGGTCAGATTTTTAGCTCGGAGATCAGAGAGTCACTCCAGGTAGAGCTGCTACTTCTCCGATTTGAGAGATCACAACTCTAATACTATGGGCATGAGGTTAGAATGTCTCGGGAAAGAATCGCTGGACAGATTTTCGGGAAAAACCAACCGACAGGAGACCCAGTGGTATACCCCGAGCAAGATGGTTGAATAACATCCATGTGCTTGGCTGGTCTCGCTTGTGGATCCAGTCGGATCAGTCGGAGACAGTTGCTCTGACACGACCCGCTGGAAAGAGTGTTTGAGGACTCTACCTAAAAAACCCTCTCAGGAATGAGTGGGCGAAGAAGA